>JBBMJY010000017.1:8647397-8761467 GCA_037833715.1 Toxotes lorentzi | reverse complement strand
TCTGGGTCTCTGTGAAGCGCTTTGAGACAATTTGATTGTGGAAGGCGCTATATAAATAAAATTGAATTGAATTGAATATTTTACAGGCAGGTGTCGATCTCACATTCAGTCTGTACACTGTTGCATAGAACTTCTTAAAGAAAAGTACTATACAATTTCCTTTCCCTCCTTTCCTAGTTAAATATAAATCATATCCTTTTGCATTATTTGTTGAACTTGAGGTGCGAAATCTAACAAGACAGTAAGTTGTGAGACTTTGGGACGCAGAGGGCTAATTAGTGATCCTGCCTCTTTGTGGCTCGTTTCTTCAAAAGGCCAGCCTCTAGTCAGCTTCTTCAAATGTCATCTGAGTCTCCGGGCTCCTGGCCCCACCGCTGCCCCCCCTTCGCTAACAAGCTGAACGAGACCACAGAGAGACGGCTCAATTTGTGTTAAGCTGTCCCCACCGAGGAAGATGTTAACGGGGGAAATCCTAGAGGGCCGTGCCTCGAATTTACCAGTCAACCCCCTTGTTTTCCCTCCAATCAGGTCCCCATTATGTCTGTAGTGGCTTGATATGATTCCAAAATTGAGTCTTGAATCCAGACACACAAACGTACTACTGTGCACAAACGCAATCAAAAGGCATGTGATCCTGTGCGTGAGCCGACGTCATAAGCTGACAGTTGAATAAAACAGGAAAAGCTTTTATTGCAGTCTGCAGGGAGTCAAACAGCTGCAGCACAAGTATCAAAGAAAAAGGAAGCTCTGGTGTTCTCAGATGATCTATGAAATCAAACAGTTAAAGATTCAACTGGACTTTGTTGTTAAATGTTAAAAATCAGGACAGGGATAGGGTGCTAGCTTTGAGGTGTAGAGAGCCAGGAGATAACCAAATTGCCCTCTCCCTGTATACATCTCTCACAGTAGCAGCTGAGAGACAAATTGCTGGTCTACTGGTGAAAGAGCTGAAGGAGTGAATCATGCCCACGCTCTCAGCCTGAAAAAGCTGCAAACACAGGAACTCAACACCCCTGATTCAACCTGAGCATGGCTGAACACAAGCTGTCTGGTTGTTTACTGAGGCTAAATCAACTCCAGGAAAACGCTTCAGACAAACCCACCTGAGATGCCAAACCCTGTCACATAAGGAGGTAACAATCCGTGACAATTTGATTAAGACGAATTCAATTTGTATCCAATTAATGAAAAGCTGTTTTCTTGGAAATTTTAAAACACTGGCTTTCATTATGTACCATTCCCTAAATACCTGCACTGAAAAAGGCAACTGTCCAATTATGGCTTAGAAAGAGAAGCTACTCATGGCAGGACTGTCAAGCTTTGGATTTCTCAACATGACAAAGTGGCAAAGTGACAACATGACAAAGACCTACACGTGATATACGGGGTTTGGAGGATTGTGTCCTTTTTTTTTTTTAGCCTTTCTAAGGGTGAAAACACAAAAGCAAAAGTGCGATTAAACAGTGTGTTATCTTTCTTTTCTTTCTTATTTCATGCATCTCATTCTGTTACATTCTGGTATATTTCATTCTGGTACAAATGCGGCATGGTACAACAGACCAATATCCTTCTGCATGCTGACTGGTCTTTGTCTACAGCTGCTGGCTTGTTGTGTTTTTGCCATGCTGCTCAAATCCACCGACAGCGGAAGCCAAATGCCTGGGATACTTCTTCTTCTGTTCCCTTACTTGAGTATGAATCCCTTATGTCCTTGTGTCATGTGCCGGCATTCTGTGAATCTCTGCACCTTGTCTATACCGGCGACAGAACTTGTGACACCGTGTCACAGCGTTGTATTTGTTGTGAGAAAATGTTTATCTTGAAGTTCTCACACTTCTCATGTCGTACTATAGGCTCTGAACTGATTATTTTCTTACATTTCCACGGGCTGAGGATTGCAGTGCCAAGTTGAGAGATATCTCCATAAATACAGTTGTTATTTTTCAGCACAGTCTGTCATTTACAAGTTTAGCAGGTTGTTAAATTCCCCCGTCTAGTGAGCTGACACAGCCTGCTGCTGTGAATGCAGAGTGGCGCTTGTGACAAAGAAGAGAGTGTGATTGCTGAATAGTTATCAAGCATCTGCTGCAGCTGAGCATGAAATGGGAGGGAGGGGGGGGGGTGAATTTTGCGGAGAAAAAAAAAAAAGTGTGTGTGTGTGGGTGTGTTTTTGTGCTGCTCAAAAGCTGAGGTACTGCTTGTTTGAACTGTGTGTTTTAAGTGCGCCATCCTCACTTCCAATGGACCAAGCACCAAACAGACCTTCAGCCAAGCCAGTGTTTACTGTGCACTTGCACTAAATATAGGTCGTCTAATAGCATAAAGACACCTAAGAGTCATTAATGCAGTGTCAAACTGTGTTTTTTTACAGACAGCTGAGAAACTGAATGCGTCATGAACGAGATATTAATGTAAAATCTTTTTGCATCTTGTATCAAAACCTTGACTGGTTCCTTAATTAATAATGTCAATTATCAAGGCCTAGAGGTGTTGGAAGGTGATTTTTTTGAAATCTGAAGAGAGCTAGGCTTGCTATTCCCCACTGCTTCCTGTTTATGCTAAGCTATAAGCTAACTGCTCTAGCTCTGGCTTCAGAATTAGCACACAGACAGGAGAGTGGTATCAATCTTCTCAACGAATTCTTGGCAGAAAATTCTAAATGTCTATGAACATAAAGAGCAGAGGACTCTCAAATAGAAGCTGATTTTCAGAGGAAGTCTGTGTCAGATAAGATGTAACAATAGGAGCCAAGTTTCATTAGTGTGAAGATACGTAGGTTTGTCTGGCTTTAAATTACAGGGCCCTGAATATCAATACAACCATAAAATTCTGTGGAACATCCTGCATTAAAAGAAGCACTAAAACTAATTCCGCCTAAACATTATTGCTGCTGAAACTGCATCAGAATTTTAAGGACATTTTTTTCACGTCATCTCTGAGCCGATCTGATGCATCTCAGACATTTAAAGACCGTGGACCTGCAGCCTGCCGGGTCATAACGACTTCCCTCCCCTCTCTTTTGCAAGATACAATCATAGGCTGTCAGAGATATCAGCTAGAGCCAGTTCAACTTTTCCCAACTTTGTGCGAGACGTTTGCAGCAATAGTAGGCGCCTCTCTCTCTCTCTCTCTCTCTCTCTCTCTCTCTCTCAGCTTGACAGGTGAGAATTATACTGTGTCCTTGTCATCTGCAGAGAGAGAGAGAGAGGGAGAGAGACAGACAATATTCTCCTAACAGAGCTATTTTAGACTCTGGCAAGCCTGCCTCCATCTTTCGCTATCATGCATCTCCATCTGGTGAAATCTGTAATGCTGTTCAAAAGTATTATGTCAACAGACTGCTACGATTGATATTGACGGGAGGGAAAATAAAGCAGTGAATGGATTTCAGCTGCAGGTGATTCATTTCAGACAAGAGATGATGGAATTATTGTCTTTTTTTTCTTAATGGAATCCAGTTTGTTTTGCAATCAGTGAAATGAAGTCTGTGAATTAATAAAAAATAGAGGAACACACAGGCAGGCATACACATGTTAGGAGAGGATAGATGAGATGATTTGTTATTATTTGTTCCTTGTTTCGTAATCGTACCTGACATGGCAGCAGAAGACGAGCGAGGGGAGTCGCAGATCTCGCAGTAAGGCAACAGGCTGCTGTTGGAGTAGGTGCAGGCTCCACAGGTCCAGTTCTCAGTTGAAAGGCTGAGTTCTGACAACTTCCGTGGGACCATGGAGGTGACCTGAGAACCAGAGTCAGTCCCCCCAGCCACTGACATTCTCTTCCCCCCGGAAAGAGACCTGGGACTCGAGCTGGGCTGCTGCACTCGCAGCCTCTTCGGCTGGGGGGAGAAGTCCCGGCCGGTTGAGGTGGAGGTTTGGGTGCAGGACTTTTTTCTCCTCTCCTCTCTTTTTTCAGAGTTTGTTCCACTGCCAGCTGGAGCAGCAGACATCTCTGAGGAGATGGGGGGATCTGTTTCTTCATCTTCTGTTCCCTTCCTCTTCTTCTTGTTGCTGGCGCACGGGGAGAAGAAGGAGCGGATGTCATGCTGCTTCTCTTTCTCAAACTAAGAAAAAAAGATTCAAGCTCAAGTTAGTTTTACTCTCTGTAGCACACATTTAAGATTTACTACATGCATAATAGGTTTCAATCCACCAGTAAAGCAGCACAGCATGCATGACACAAATCTCCCTTGTTACCACTGACAGCAATTGCAACTCTGCACAGGCCAGATTCCCACTGTAATCCACTGCACATTAAATGTCATGCAACCTGTAAGTAGTTTAAAGATGCATTTCCTCCCCATCATCTCTCAAACACATTGTTAGGTACTGCAGTTATTGAATATGGAGCAGGCAGACATTTTTGTGTTAGTGATGATGTTAGATTGATGGCCTTTTTCTGGACAAATTAAACAATGGTTAACTACTGGTGTCTGAGCTGACTCCTCCCAGCTGACTCACATGAGTAAAGAACACACTGCATTCCTCATTTCCTGCGTTCCCCTCCGGTGGCACCACCATTTCACTTGGTGTCCATGCGTCGGCGAAGTTGAGGAACTCCCACTTGTCCTTGTCGCCCACATCTGCCTTCAGATATTCCTTCCTCCCATTCAGAGTGCTGCAGGTCACTGTTTCCTGAAGGACAGCAGACATTCAGTTCTACACTAAACTGTTTTTTTTTTTTTTTTAATCATGTTGTTACATGTTACCCATGTTACCTTCCTGTTTATCATGGACCACATGACACTGTCAAAGGTGCCCTTGGCAATGAGGTAGTGCACATTAACGGAGGAAGTTTGCCCGATGCGGTGGGCTCGATCTTCAGCCTGCTTGATATGACCGGGGTTCCAGTAGAGCTCGGCAAACACCACGTGGCTGGCAGCGGTGAAGGTCAAACCCTGGAGCAGACACACACACACACACACACACACAGAGGGACAGAACAAAAATACCTCATACAACCACCACAAATGGAACACTCCAGCCATTTCCAATAAAAATCCTATTTAATAACAGGACATTAGATGAACATTAGATTGCCATATAAGTGCTTCAAGCATCTACTTCCCTTGACTGGAATGCACAACATTAGGTCCCTTGGAATAAATGATGTAAATGAGTTTATTAAGTTTGTTATTAAGAGTAAAACATTTTCAGCATTTATTTCAATATATGTATGTTTATTTCTATTTGTAATTGTTGCATTACAGTCCTACAGTACTTCCCTACCCTATGAGTAATGACAGCTGAGACCCACAGAAAGAGGACAGCATTCATTGTTGATGAAATACAATTATCTTTCAAAGACTATTTTAGGACACAGAGTGTGATTTGTGACCTCCAAGTCATCTGAATTGCAGATTTTGTTTCCAATGGTTACAGCTAGGAAAGTGCATTATGTTTCTGCGTTATCGTTTCCTCAGAGCGAGTTACTTTCATGCATGTGTGTAAATACCTGACCAGCAGCCTGAATGCTGAGAATGGCCACTCGGACTTCCGGGTCACTCTGAAACTTTTGGACCAGCAGGATTCTTTCTGAGGACGGGACCCTTCCGTCGATACGGATATAACCGGCCTGACGGAACAGAGACGAGAATATTTAATTTTCAGAGGGAAAGCTCAGTTCACAATAGCTGACAGCTGGGAAGTGCTAATCCAGACAGTGATGTCTGCCATGTGCGTCAGTGAAAAACACACTGTATCCTACCTGCTGAGCACTAAAAGTTTACTTTGTGTTTTACTTTGTGATAAAACCATGGAAATGTCTGTGACATTGTAATGTAAAGGCAGCTCAAGATGCATAAAAAGTCATGAAGTCAGCAAGTCAGTTATAATATCTGTCTAAAGTTTGTTAACACTGGCTAACATTCACATCAGACCAAGTAAGGCCGAAGCTGCAAAAGTGCTGAGTGTGTTGAACTGAGGAAGCAGCCGTTCCACCGGTTGTGAATACAACTTTTCAAGAGGAAGTGAAAAGTGACAGAGACTCACCATAATTCCAATTTTCAAGGCCAGATCAACAAAGTCCTTGCTGTCATGTGAAGTGAACCTCTCTCCTTTATGCAAATGCATTTGGAGAAGGATCGTGCTAATAATTGTAGGAGATAATGTAAGCGTGGTTGTTTGCACATTCCATTTAGTTCACTAAAGGTTCACACAATTTGCAAGGGATACTATTGTCCGCCTTTAAAAAGCTGGTGCGCATTTGTGCTGGAGCATTAAAGGAGAGGAGCGTTTCATTATCCTGTTTTCTATTCTGTAGATTTTTCAATGACAGCCGCCAAAATAAACGCACAATAGGAAACACTGTATACAAGTAAAATAAAATAGCTAGAAGTTTTAATAACACAATATTTTGTAACATTTGATAACACTAAACAAAGAGAGCAGTGGCTGCACGTTCATTAAAACCTGAACTTGACATTCACTGAGCTGCTAATGCACTCTGTGGCCACTGCACTCTTTTGATTTTGGTCCACCGGTCCTGCGGAGCTGCTCAGTGGCTGTCAGTAGGAGAGTGTGTTCATACTGTGCAGCTCCCACATGTGAATGTGACTAACTGCGTGAGTATGGAGGAGAACCTTGCTGGGAAAGAACACAGAGGTCTGTTTGACTTTTCCTGCAAAAATAAAGGTCAGATAAATACGCTCACAGAGAACCGGGCGGGTTAATCATCTCAAGGTTTGCCTCTTGCATTTAGTGCATGAGTTTAAAATATTTACCAGCTTGACGCCAGCGAGAAATGGGAAAGTGTGGAACATAAAATCAGTGATAACGTCATGTGATCGGGGCTCGTCTCTGCTGAGCGTCTCATCACAGCGCTTTGCCTGGCGTTCCTTTTTTTAGCCCATCTCTGTTAATTGGTGAGTGCGAACGCACCAGAGAATGAGCGTCTCACGGAGGAATGTGTTATCACACGTCATACCACACGCATTACATTCAGTCGACACCTCCTCGACCCCTGCGACACACACAAACGCGCGCGCGTACGCAGACACACACTTGAACTCTTTCACAGGTTGCCGGCGCCGAGCTAAAAGATATCGTTTGCTTGTGATGACTTGTGAAATACGCCTTGGGAGATTAGTTGTGGAAGTAAAGTTTACTTTCTTAGAGAGAAAAAGAAGAGTTTTCTTTAAGAATGAGAGAAAATGTTACACTGATGATAATTAATAGATAACTTATGTTCTGTTTTATTGTGTTTCAAAATTCTAATATGTTAATTATCTAAATATTATACCTGCATTACACTTTACACCTGAATTTAGTATATAAGCGGAAGGCTCAAATAATCCATGACTTCTAACATCTGCTGTATATCCCCTGCTGAAGCACAAGCCCAACCTCTGAGCCTAGAGCTCTGTACTCTGTCTAAGTTAATCATGGATAAGGAAGGGATTTGACTTATAAACACAGCGGGACTATGGATGAAGGAATAAAATGTAAGTATGGGGCCAATTACCTCCGGTTAGCCAGAAAGGTGCAGTGAAATATGTATACATTCGGCACATTTAGTGTTTCCAGGTTACTGTTAATGGGCAATTCAGGCTGGAAAAAAAAAAAAAAACGTTCAAAACTTAAATGGAAATGACAGAAGTGAACATTTCAACCATTTAAAAACAGTGCTCCCTCTTGTTGCACAGCGATTAATAGCCCAAGACTAACACACATTCTAGGTCTTTTTAAATGACCTCTACATAGGGACTCAGGAAACCAGATGGAAACTTTGAAGAGCGTTGTGTGCACAGGAAGCTGGTTTTCTGACTGATTGCATCTGACAAAAGCTCTGAAATTATAGACAGAATAAGAAAGAAAATGTATGGTTACGGTAAGTGGCATGATGTTAAACTGACAGCTGTATTTCGACCACTTATATTTTCAATGTAGTTACAGTAAAATCAAAGAAATCTGCTAGTACGGTACATGAAATACCAAGACCTTTTTGTGACTATGCTGACAAATTAAAAACCTACTCTAAATCTAAACTTAAAGTATTAGTTGTCCTGGTTCACACAGATGCAGTAGTACAATGGCATTTGCTCGAAACTTGGATTTAATATCACCAGATTTATTTCCAGGAACCCGACATGATGGGTACGTGTTATGTTTCCACAGTGAAATACGCTAACTGCATGCACTGTCCGTGTATCAGGAACATAGATACATCTGTACTGTATATACACCCACTCACTTAGAAACATCCTTGGAAATCCATACATATACACATGCATCCATAAATAGATAAGTGTGTCCCTGCAATCAGTGCGATATTGTGTTGGCTGAGGAGATGCAAAGATTTAGTATCTGCTTTAGTATCCTTTATCTACCTCTTGATTGGAGTAGTATGAAAAATCGAATGGAGTGACCGGCTCATGTGCAATGTCAAGTGCCGTGTGTGCAAAGCAGTCTGTTTGGAAACCTAAATCCTTCCTAAGCACTTAGTATGGTTGTTGCTGTATTTCTTTCATGTGCTACCACCGTCGTTGCTTACCAACGCTCTAACACATTTTAAGCAAATCCAGTTGCCTGTGGACCGCCTGAGGTTACCTTGGCCTCGATGACGGCCTCGGTGCAGGCCTGCAGCATGGTGAGGTGGTGGGCGAACACCAGGAACTTCAGCTGCTCTGCCTCCAGCATCATCTTAATGTAGTCCTTCACAGCTCCCGCCTGGCCACAGACACACACACAGACACAGAAACAGAAATAGACACAGATGAAAGAGAGCTGCTGAATCCATCACTTCACTGGTCGACCACACACAGAGGAATCGGCTAGATCAGTGAAGAAGTCAATTAATCACCACGGCATCCTTTCTGTGTGATCGATTCTCTATTGAATGCCAGGGATCCAGACTTTAAAAGGAGAGAGCACACAGAGCGACTGGGGCGCATTTGTCAGCTCCCAGATAGTGAGAGCAAATCAATAACTCGCAACTCGGAGATATGATTGGTGTGTGCTCCCTGTTTTTTTTTTTTTTGTTGTTTTTTTTTGTGGGGGGGGGGGGGGCTGGTGACAAAAGATACAAGAAAATTCACCTTTTGATCCACTGCAAACCAGACAAATGTCACAATTTACAACAACTTAATAAAGATAAAGCACCTTTTCAAATGTAACTGAATAATAACTAAATATATATATATTTAATGTAACTATCAGGATGTATTCAGGATGTTTATGTGACTGCACTCAGAACATTTTTAGATTTTTTCAGGACTTGCAAACACCCCAAAACAGATATATTAGGCTGGTTACCTGTCAAAGTGACAGTTAATACAGTAAGTAAAAGTTCAGTTTCTCAACTATTTTACTCTGGAGTTATTTGCTTGTTTTGTTTTTTTTTCCTTACATAACCTTGTTTTTATTCATGCCTGACATGCCTTGTTTTCTTTTTACCTGTTAGTCTTGTTTTATTTATGAAGTTATGCGGTAACAAAGCCTTAAAAACATCACAGTCCAAATTTAACAGCATCTTGCTTGTTTCTGCTGAAGCCTCCGACCTTGATTGACAGTGTGAAGCTAACAATCTAAAAAAGAAAGCAGCAGAAGTGCGAGTGAGTTAACTGTACCCTGCAGGTATCCGTATCTATCATTTCACCGTGCGCTGCTGCCCAGCGATCACACTGTGATGGCTGTGGCCGTTCCCGCTACCTTCTGCAAAGCTGGAGTCGATGTGCTGTATGAGCGTGTCATTGAGCATCCGGGCTCGGCTCATTTCGGAGCCCCAGGCCAAAAAGCTGCCAAGAATAGCACCAACTAGTGAGAAATACTGAGGTTTGATTTGAGTCAAACAGAGCCCTTACTAGACGGTTTTGGAGACAGGCCTTTCTCCATGGTGTGAATCCCACCCCTATAATCTCCACACCTCCTGCAACCTGACAACCTCTGCAGCCATCACACCTGCTCTGGTGGGAGAACCTCTGCTTTGCCTTGCTGATAATTAGCCGTTGCGCCTGATAATGAATCTCTCCGCCAGGCCTGCCGACCCTGCTCTGATCTGGGGGGTCCTCATTACTGACGGCTTGGCTTCGCCGGCTCCCTTCCGCTGAGTTTAATTAGTGCACAAACTTCTCGGCTGTCTGAAGCGGCCCGTTAGCTTGCTTTAAAGTCCAGCATCAGAGCTGTCCTCTCTGGGTAATTGGGAGCAGATGCTTGGCGGGAAAAGCAATAAAAATACCCCAAAGGCGTTTGGTAGCTCCGTCGCCAGGCAGACTGGCAGGCAGGCAGGGGCCGTGATGCTCGTCAGAGTGACATAGATGTGTGAATCTATCACACCATCCTACCCCTCCCGATGATCCAAAAAAGAAGAGAGAACGCGTTTTTTTTTCTGAAGTAGAGAAAGTGTGTCTGACTCTAAAAACCGATAGGAGAGGAAATGAGACTGGGCCAGAAGTATCGGCTTTGAGGTGGGTGAGTGGGCGGTGGGGGCTTTGTAATGAAAGGAGGTCCAGTGTTAGGCTAAACTGAGCAGAAATCCAATCAGCAAACAATGCCAAGCGCAAAAAAAGATCCAAGCTCGGAGGCAGGCTGAGCAAGAAGCATGTCGATGATTGCATTCTGTGGTTATCTCCGGTCTTCGTTGACCTCGGGGCCGCGCTCCTCATGGCTGAGGGCGTCGGGCTAATTGAGAGGAATGCCAGCCCTCGAACATGGCAGACGATTGGAAAGGGATACTATATTTGGTGGAAATGTTTACTCAACTACAAATCTAAGACATTGAGGAAGTGCCTCTTCTCTTTGCATGAAGATTACAGAGGCTGGGAACTGATGAGAGGTTGAAAACTATATTACTATCTTAAAAATGTTTCCACTGAGGAACAGGAAATTTAAATGCTTGTTAGGTTCTCCTCACCAGCTGCTCTGACCCCAACCTTCCTCATACTGTATGCATCCAGCCACCTTCCCACATTGCTTATTTCTCTCTCATTAAAAAAAAAAAAGTCACTTCAAACTGAGAGCCGACTGAGTTTCCATAGCAACAACATCACAGAGATGCTATTTTAGTGCGGTGTGTAACTTTGAGATAAGGTGTAATCATGCCAGGCTGGACACAACTAAATAATACCTCAGTTATAACTCTCTACTTTGTCTAAGTGCTTTCGCTGGCGACCATTAGGCTCTGTTACCATGGCAATGCTTTCTCATGAGATCTCACGGAGTGGTCGGCCAAGCACTCAAATTACGTTCCTTAGCCAATTTTTATCTATTTAAACTGTTCTGGATTATATATGTAGTTTTTTTTTTGGTTTTCCGAGGAGTTACAGAGGTTAAATATGTTTGGAATCTTAACCACAGGCCACATTTCCATCACTCTAGGAAAGTATCTGCTGCTTTGTTGACTTCATGTTCTTGTCTATCTTTGGAAAGCTACACAGGGCTACGAATACTTTTGACACAAATATTATTAAAACTATAATACATATAGATTCATAGCTGTTGCCATATTCCCTGTAAACTAATTAAACTTTCATAAACCATGAGTAATACTGGGGAAGCAGGTAACCTGGCTAACCTGAAACCTGGCTAACCTGTTTATTGTTCCTCCGTGAATCTGATTCATTCAGCTTTTAATGATCACTTATAACTGAATCCAATGCTGAGCTACTGAAAACTTTTTTTTTTTACTGCCGGTTAGATAATAATAAAACTGAGAGCAGAGCTAGTGGTGAAAGCAGCTCATGTTAGATGTTGACTGCAGCTTACCGCCAATAAAGGTCTGAGTGCATTAAGTACAAATGCCCTGAGATGAAATATCACTCTCTGCATCTGGGCATTAAACTACTATGATGTTTAAAGGAGAGGGCTGATGTTGTTCTCTGTTTTTTTGTATTGTCAGCAAAATCCATGAAAAGCCCAACGCAAACAATGCCTCATGGGGCTCTATGGCACAGCGGAATAAGATAATACTGGATCCGGCATAATGACATAGGCTGGGCTAAAACAAGATATACTCTACCACCACCTGGTCTCCCATTACCTTGGCTATAGCTGTTTGTTGGTACATCTGTGTGACCAGCCCCAAGACCTCAGTGAAGGCTCTGTCCGAGGCGTCAACCCCCGACCCCCATCCCTTCATCAGTTTCTCCCATTTGGCGAAGCTGGCTGAGGCCTCCTGCAAGCAAGGAGAGAGCAAAGACAGTGAGGCTGCGTCCTTTATTTCTTCATCCACCCTTCTCTCTCTCTTGTTCGCTACTGTTTTTGAGATATAAAGGGCAAAACAATTAATGGTGCTGCTGGGTGTCCTACTTTTCCTGGAAGAGAAAGGAAAAAAAGAGGGAGAAAAAAAAGGGAGAAAGGGAGAGAGAGAGAGAGGGAGAATTCCCAAGGATGCCACCCCCTCTGACTGGGCTGCTGTGTTAGATGGGTCACGAGCGTCTCCCAATTATAGCCCGGCTTGTGACAAGCTGGGGTCGAAGATGGAGAAGCAGCCAGGCCGGTACAATAAATCAAAACCGGCTCGCGTGCTCTCAAGGTGATTGGCGAGAAGTATTTAAGGTGGGGGTGGAGAGAGCGGGGAGGATCGCAGTTGGAGAGGCTGCTGGTGAAGAGCAGCATATGCTATACTCGGCTCATAAACAAGACACGCAGAGAGGCCGTGCATTTGTTGTCAACATGTAGGTTAGCCCTGTTTATCATAAAAACTGGACTCATACAGAACTTAGTCAAATAGCAGCAGGGGTCTGCACTTTTTTTTTTTCATTTTTTGCAGTATAATGCAACATATGTAGAAATCTGACAAGAAAAGCAGCATGCCGTGTGTTTGATTCAATTTTCGTACAGTAACTCCACTATGTATTTAATTTCAAGTGCTACGAAGGAGTGCTGAACCCCCTTGACTTTTTTAAATTGTCTAACTTTAAACCACTTTGTCATTAGAGGTTATTTTGCACCTATTGTTAACAACTCTCAATTTAATCTGTCTGAATTCAGGCTGCAAGATGACAAAACGTGTAAAATTTCCACAGGAATGAGCACTTTCTTAGAGCGCTACACATCAGCTGATAAAAAAACTGTGAACCATATGGCAAGCTGAATGAAGAGGTGGCTGCGCGTGATTAAGCGCATGCATACACATCACGGTGGGTGAGTGTGAAGGGGGTCGGAGGGGAAGAAAACAGGGTGAGAAAGGGAGAGAAGCCTTATTAATGCAAGCTCACACACATATAATGGAGGCTTCCTCACAGAGCAAGTTTCAGTACTGCTTTTTTTTTTTTTTGATTGGAAAAAAAAAACAAATTGGTGTAACATGAAAGCATTGCACCATTTAGTGCAATAATTAGCATTTCAATAGATTCAAACCTCGTCAAAGTCAAGGACGGTTGAATGAATAAATAGTATCATATTGGAGAAGCACAAAGCTGCATTTCCTTTATGTTTTTCCTCAGATGTTTCACTGAGCAGCACCTGCGGAAACTGCTACGACTGTCTCTCAGTCGTAGCATGTTTTTTTTTTTAATTAAAAATTTTACATTCGAGCGTTTCTTTATAATCTGCTGGGAAAAAAAAGAAACTCTGAGTGGCTAAACACTCCACCCTTGATGATATTCACTAGACTAACATTAACAAAAGGCCAAGGCTGAAAATGTAAAGGGCAGGAGGGGCATAAAAAGTGTCTGGCTGTGGAAGATAAAAGCCATCATTAGGGAGTAAAATGAAATAGGAAGAATGAACTGGTGAGTGGTCCTGTTATACAGTTTATATCGTCACAGTTTGTTTAGAGGAAAATAATGTCCACCCAGTCTTTTATTTTTATATTGTTCATATTTTCCTGCTTTTGGGAGGCACAGTGGATGTGGATTTGGGTGACTGGCTGCCTCATACCTCCCTTTTTCCATCTCTTAAAACCAGTCCATTTAGCTGTGTGGATGAAATGTCTGTCTATTCTTCTCAGAGGACAAATTAAATTATATTATATTAAAAAAATATTTCATCATGAACAAAAAAAATAAATAAATAAACTGTAAAGCGGAATAGCTTTTGTGCCGTCGTGGTTTTTTTTATTTATTTTTTTGGTTTTCACCAAAGACAAATGATCTCCTAGCTCATTCCTCTAAGGATATCACGCACGGAAGCTGCTGCTTCAGCCAGCTTGAGATAAGAGAGCAAGGCGACTACAAGACATGACATGAACTTTTCCAGCAGTTCTACACGTACGTGCGGTGGCCTAATTGGTGCCACTATGTAGAAACACTGGCCATATTTAGCCCCCCAATTAAAGCGTCACTTAACATTTAGGGAGATTGGGGTAAAATCCTGCATCATCACTTTCCAGAGCAACTTCCTTATTGTTGTGTTATTCCTGGGATAATAATTAGTGCAGAAAGAGCTTCTCCAGTGCTTTTCCACTACTGCTGATATAATACAAAATATAACAAAGGCTTCTTAGTGGATATTTCTGAGTGTGTATTCTTGCACCCAATGGGAAACAAACCCTTCGTAGCCTTGACACCAGTGGCCCAATGCAGAGAGAGGAGGGGACACACTGACAGGCACACAGGCCAGGTCAAAGCCACATTAGCATTCACGTGTACATTCCCACGCATCCAATGTGGTGTGGGAGGCAGGAACTGCAACCAGAACTTTGGGGAGGCTAAAAGAGATGCAAACACCTACACATGAAACATGACATTTACTCTACAAATACCCCGGTATCCTTTTTACAGTGGTGGAAAGACACACACGCACACCTCATATATACACAGATGTCGGTGTATCTTCAATTAAAGGAGTTATTTCATTTTAAAGCAGCAAAAAGGCAGTTTTACAGACAGTTGGGTCCAAATGGAAGCATCACCCATCATAAACGAATGGATGAGTGAGCGACAAGCATCAAGTCACATTTCTTTTCGAGCAGCTGGAAAAAGAGAATGGGGCCACACGCAGGAACATTTTCTTGTTCTTATCCTAAATCTCTCTCATATTCTCTGTGAAGCTTGCTCATATGAGTGTTCCAAGTCGGATTCACTCTTAACTGGTAAAACTTGTCTATATGAGGCCATCTGTTCCACTCCATTTGCGGGCAAGTTTAATTCAAAACAACGTCTAAAAGCGGGCGAAAAGTCACTGAAACGGACAACAGAATGTTGTACAGTAAGTGATATCACACAATGCCGGCAAAATATCAAACAGTGGTGTGATTGTGGGAGACAGTTTGTAGTTCATTTAATCACTCTGTGTGTGTGTGTGTGTGTGTGTTGAGAAATGTACCAACCAGGAGATAAGAGAATTTCATTTTGGCAAACACCGTGAATCTGTAGCTTCAATCACAATGTGACTCTAAATTGGTCATTTAGAAGTAATAAGTCTGGTCCTGTTTGAAATTCTGGAGACATAAATTAATGAGTATAACAAGCAAATGGCAGGAGAAAAACATCCCCTGTACCTGTGCAGCCTCCTTGGGCAGGTCGAAGGGGATACGCTGGCGGATTTTGGGGGGCAGCTGAGTGAGCACATCAGCCTTGAGACGACGGATCATGATCTGGCTCAGCTGCTGGTGCAGCTCCCCCAGGTTGGACGCACCACGACAATCCCACTGCCTACGAGCCCCAAAGTACCTGTGAGAGATTGAATGAGAGGTGAAGCTAAAGCTGTGCCTGCTGATGCATTTGTGTTTTTTTTTTCTCCCTCACATTTCTCACTTAGAGAAACTTCCTAAGAAAACCTACTTATTTACAGCACTTCCCTGAAGGAATAGTTAAACACATTTAAACATTCCCACCTGGGAGCTGCCCAGCACTACAACAGCTTTTACCGCTGAGCAGCTCTGCTGGAGCAGTTGGAGGATCAGTTTTTTGCTTAAGGGCAATTTGCAGAGCAGGAAACTATTTTGTCTAATGGCCACAGCAGCAGGTTCATCCCAAAACTCATCGGCAACTTTCACAATTTATCAGCCAAATGGATTTTTAGAATAGAACTGGCCCTACATACAAAGGCTGGTTATCTGCCATATTGGCTGGAAGTGTGGACGAAGTTAACAAGGCACTGCCAAAATTTGCTGTTTCACACTTCGGTATTCAAACTCGTTGTTGCTGTGGGAAGAGGAACTGACTCACTCCTAAAATAATGTTGATGCCTTGTGTGGGGATTTGAACCAGCGACTGTCCACCTGCTTTTCTATCTCCCAGGCTGCTGCCACAGTAACTTCACTATTTTAAAGGGAATGCAATAGGAACACTTTGGTCAGATGGCATCACCTTGTGCACCTCTCTGTGTTTTCTGTGAATGTGTGTGTCTCTGAATGGCATTCCCCAGCCACACTAAGTGATATTATATACAAAGTGTTATCATAAATGGCGTTGGGCCCATCCCCGACCGAGCTACTGACTTTGATGGACATCCAAAACAATGCATTTGATGTGTTTGTTCACACATGTAACTGATCGTCACTGGCAACTAGCAGCCAGTTGGCATTTAACGCTTGGCTTAAGTTGCAGCCTGGCTCTGACAACAAACCCTCAACTCAGCAGTACCGCCACTCCAGATTCAGGTACAGCCCACCTTACCCCAGCAGACACTTAAAAAGAGTACAAATTAAATGAGTATAAAATATACCAAATTTGAATGAAATGAGAAGCAGTTTTAAGATAGAGTGCATGTGAAGAAGAGCAACTGGAAAATATGATGCTAAACATTTGTACAAGGTGCATGTCAGTCTGTGGCTCTGTGTTGAAAGGTCACCTGTAATGGGCATTGCAGAATTTCTTGGCGAAGTCAGTCCAGGTTCCAAACCTCTTTGGATAGAGGGCATCAATCTGCATGAACAGCTGTGCAAATACACAGACAGGGAAACAGCTCTTAACCACACAATACAGGGTGTGTGTATGTATGAATGCGTGTGGCTGTAAGGGGAAAGAGAGACTGACTGATTTAGCAAAAGTTACGTAGTCCCCCTCGGAAGGGAGGTTAAGTAACTTTTAAAAGAAGTAGTATCACCTTTCTCTTACGTATGAAAAGCTGAATAGATAAGAATTATAAAACACACACTGTTGAGTTCAGCCCACTCAGGATTTGGAACAGCCTCACTTGATCTGCCCTGACTTGCATATTATACTCACTATTGTTAGTAATTGTTAGTCAACTTCAGATAGACATTGTATAACTGGAATTTGAGAGTTGACCTGGAGACATACAGTGCATCACTTTTTTTTCACATTTCGTTATGTTACAGTCTTATTCCAAAATGGATTCAATTCAGTTTTCCCTCAAAATTCTACACACAACACCCCATAATAACAATGTGAAAAGTTTTTTTTTTAATGTTTGCAAATTTATTAAAAATCAAAAATGTACATAAGTTTTCACAGCCTTTGCCATGAAGCTCAGGTGCATCGTGTTTCCACTGATCATCCTTGAGATGTTTCTACAGCTTAGCTGGAGTCCACCTGTGGTAAATTCAGTTGATTGGACATGATTTGGAATGGCACACACCTGTCTATATAAGGTTGGCACAGTTGGCAGTGCATGTCAGAGCACAAACCAAGCATGAAGTCAAAGGGATTGTCTGTAGAACTCTGAGACAGGAGTGTCTCGAGGCACAAATCTGGAGAAGGGTACAGAAAAATTTCTGCTGCTTTGAAGGTCTTAATGAGCACAGTGGTCTCCATCATGAGTGAATGGAAGAAGTTTGGAACCACCAGGACTCTTCCTGGACGGTTCATCTTTCAGCAGGATGACTCTAAGCATACAGCCAAGATAACAAAGGAGTGGCTTCAGGCCAACTCTGTGAATGTCCTTGAGTGGCCCAGCCACTGAATCCGATTGAACATCTCTGGAGAGATCTGAAAATGGCTGTGCACCGACGCTGCCCATCTGACCTGATGCAGCTTGAAACTGCCCCAAGATAGGTGCGCCAAGCTTGTGGAGTCATATTCAAGAAGACTTGAGGCTGTAATTGCTGCCAAAGTTGCGTCAACAAAGTATTGAGCAAAGGCTGTGAATACTTATGTTCATGTGATTTCTTCATTTTTTATTTTTAATAAATTTGCAAACATTTCAAAAAAACATGATTTAACTATGGACTAATTTCACAACCTTTGGTCACCCCTTCACTTTCTGTGGAAAAAGGATTCAGTAGCTTCAGCCGTGAGAGCAGCACCAATCATCTTATTCTGAGCCAGAAAGAAAATATTCTTTTAAAAAAAGTTATTTTTCTATTATATCATATACATTTTAAAAATCTCCTTGACAAAACTGGCAGACTTTAGAAGTACATCATGAAGACTGCATACTGTTTTAGTTCCCGCAACTTCTCAACTTTCAGTTTTTGAAAGCTGAAAGAACACTATAACTCAAACCCCTTTTTTTGGCTTGAGACACAGACCTTACCTGTTCTCACGATTAGTCTACTGTCATGAAGTGCATCTTGTGTGCAATTTATTCAAGGTCCTGTTGTCCTTCGCCTAGTTTGTCAGTCCTGTGTAGTGCAACTGTGTGGTAATCTGTGTCAGCGCCAATTAACCAGGTAAAACTGCGGTGCAGTCAGACTAGGCAAAGAAAGCGAAAGTGATTTGAAAATTAAATGAAATGCGAACAGAGAATATCAACTACTGCTGCTAAATAGCCGCCGACACCAAAATTATAAATCCTCGCAAGATCTTTTCATCATTTGATTTTGAAATACGGATAAATTGCAAGCAGCTGTTTTCTGTCATCGGTGGACATATGGCATTTTGAAAAGAGCCTTTTCATACATTAAGTAGGTAAAGATTGTGTATGCATCGCAGGTTGCAACAAAGCTCCCAGAATGTGTGTACACACCACGTCCCTGTCAATTTTCTGTATTTGCAGCAATTTCTGAAGTAATGACAGGTAATCATCAGCAAGGCGATCTGAATAAGCAGCCGCAGTGAGAGCGCTATTCTAAATTCAGTGCTTGTTCAACAGGAGCTTTGCATTTTCCCCCCTCACACTGTTGATATAATAGGTGGGTGGAATGAGGGCACATCATGAACAGTGCAGCATGCCCTGAGCTGTGTGCTAACTCGATGTCAGAGCCACAGTGAGTAATGATGGCAGTGAGGAGACTGGCACAGAGGCAGGGACAGGGCTTATCAGGTTTATGCTGCGGATGATAAAATGTTATATTCAGTTTCAGATTCTAGTGGCAGAGAGAGAGGGAGAAAGATATCTAAAAACTAACCTCACCACTGCAGGCAGGCAACGGCAAGGACAGGATGGCATGTATCGCACACACACTTATGTGCAATATATAGCACACACACACACACACACCTTCTCTGTGACACACCTTCTTGAGATTTCTTACAAGTACTAACTTCACTTCATTTTGGAATTAATTAGCTGCCTCAGTTTCATCAGTTAATTATCATGATCCAGCCTAGGCAATAATTAAGTTTTCCTCACAGCAACGTAGCAGCAAGATGACAGCGAGATCTGAGTCCTGTGTCACAGAGATACTTTAACATGGTCTTTAACGTAGGCATCACATTCAAAACTTATGATGTCAGGCCTGAAAAGTAGTTACGCACCTTTTCCCCAATAAGTGTCTTTACAGGGACGCAATCTGATCACATCACGCCAGAGGTTGTTATCCTACAGTGGCCCCCCCGGTCAGTTTTAGAATTGATTTTAATATTTCATGAATAACTATTTCTATTCTTCATGATCTCACAGTTAATTACAAGATCCTGATCTTACAATGGTCCCAAACAAATACACTATTTCATCCTGTTTCGGTAAAGTTTGAACATAACCT
Source organism: Toxotes lorentzi (assembly GCA_037833715.1). Classification (NCBI taxonomy): domain Eukaryota; kingdom Metazoa; phylum Chordata; class Actinopteri; family Toxotidae; genus Toxotes; species Toxotes lorentzi. The sequence goes on along the minus strand of JBBMJY010000017.1, from coordinate 8,741,757 downwards.
ACAGTGCCTGGCTGGTCTACAACATTTCTGAGCCTTTTTTAAAAACCAAACTAGATATTAGTTGCTCACTCAGGGTAAGGAAGATAGAAAGTAATGTTTTTACTATTGTTCCCCTTACTATTTGCTGACAGTACGAAAAAACAAGGCCAGTCCACTCTTTTAAAGGTCCTGAAAACCTACTTCTCAATCCCCCTCTTAGAGTTTGCATGGACGTTCTCCAATGCACTAATCTAATAGCAAATAGCAACATTTGTCACACCCACACAGTCCTGATGAGGCAGATGAGCTGATTTTTTTTGACAGCTGAACTCTTAAATAATACCCAAGGATGTTTTCCTGAACTTTAATACTGATTATTTCTTTTTTTTTCATGAATATTTATTTCATAGAAGAATACTAATCATTTGAATCCAGTTTTTAGGGAGTTTTAACTACTATTCCTCTAGTTTTTCTTTCTGCTTCATGTGTTTTGATTATATTATGCTTTTTTTTTGCTCTATTTGTAATGTACTTTGCAACCCTGTTGGTGCCTGTGTGTGTGTGTGTGTGTGTGTGTATGTAGCAGGATGTTCTGTACAGTATGTGTATGTTTCAATTTTTTGAACTGACCTGTAGTTCTTAACTATTTACAAAATAATTATCATGACAATTTAACCAACACAAAAACATAAAAGCCAAAAGTTATGCTGCTCCTGAGGCTGTGGAGGATGAATGGAGGAAATGTAGAGACAGTGTAAATGCCTATGCACAAAGCTGTATCAGTGCCCCATCATTAGGGTACAGTGGACATGCAGCACTTGATTGATACTGTACTGTATTGTTATTGATACTGTATTGTGTCTGCACATTGAGACTGTGAAAAGATTTCCTATTCAAAAAGTCCACTTCACCTTCTGCAGCTGCAGTGATGGAATACGCCTGCAATCTACAGCTTCAATATAACATATATAAGAATGATATAATAAATCATTATGGAGAGGGGACCGGTTCGGCTGCTCTCCCAACACTGTTGTCCTGTGAAGAGCCCTTCTTATTGTCTCTAAATTCAATAGTTTCCCCCCCCTGTGTGCTTCTTTTTATTACTTGTCTCATTTATTGCGGTGCAGTGTCTGTTCATATCGGGCTTTATAAATGAAGTTTTTGCAACAAAGGTTATTGAAATAAGTCCACAGGATCCTTGAGGATAAGTGATGCCGGAGAGAGTTAATTGGCTTTTTGAATGTTGAATCTGAGTATTACCTGCTCTGGAGCAAGTTACCATGGCGATCCACTTGCACTGTAGAGTGAAACACCTTTGTGAAAAGCCAGAGCTGAGCCCTGAGTTGGCCTACTAATCTTTCGTCATGGGTTTGGGCTCACAATCCCTTTTGAAGCATATGGATATATTTTTAGAATCTGGTGAATGTGGTTTCTTAGATTAGTTCACACTGTTCCTTCTTCGTTAGTTGTATGTTCAATTTTTCATCCAAAATTCAAAGTAGGGTTTGAATCTCGAAGGTTTGTGTTGTCTGGGAAGAAAACAAAACAACTTACCCTGCTTCATTATCTACCGTTTCCCCACAGGGCATTATTCAGTTCTCACTTCATCATAATTTATTACCTCTTCTGGTCGACCCAGGGCTGGGGTGCCTGTGAGTAGGATGGCACGCTTGGCGTTCTGAATGAGAGGCACCAGAATCTTAGTCCGCACCGCATTCCTGGACTTGAGGTAATGTGACTCGTCCACCACGACCACAGCGAACCGCTGCCTGGTCAGAGCCTCCACCAGCAGGCTGGCGTCTGTAGTGAGCAGCCCATAACCCAGCACTGTTACCTTACTGCTGTTCAAACCCCTGAGGGAACAAACACACACACAAACACTGAGCAAAAACGGCGTGTGCAGATCTGTTGATCAATGATGTCTGTTTAATTAACTGTATCACACCACATATAAAAACTAAAACATGACAAACATTATGACCTCTATTTATTCTCATTTGACTGTTTATCAGGGCTGCGATGACTTATTGTCTTAATCAATTATTCTGCTGGTTATTTTCTCAATTTATCAATTAATCATTTGCTGAATTGCATATCAGACAATAATGAAAAATCTGAATTTCCCAGAGCCCAAGATGACATCTTCAAATTGCTTGTTTGGTCTGACCAGCAGTCCAAAACCCCCAAATATTCACTTTACAACAATACAAGTATTAGAAATAGAAATATTCACAGAATACTCTGTAAATTAGAAGTTATTTCTGTTACATTTGGGGGCTGTATCTACAAGTTTTCATGGTCACAGTAACTAAGTCATCTTGCAGCTATATTTCCCAAATCCTATGAAAAGAGGCCCAAACTCAGTGGTTGCTACAGTGCCTATATTAGTGGTGCTGAAGGAACATGGGACCCAGTACAACAGTGGAGCTCTGTGCCACTGATGAATAAGATCTCAGGCTTTGGATACACACACAATAATTGTTAATACACGTAGGATCTATTCCATGTCAGTTTTGTTGGTGATAAGAAAACTCTAGAAAACCATCTGCCTTATTGCAGCACTTAGAGTGGTCACCTTTAATGCTGACAAATATGAGTCAATAGTTAAATACAAACTCGATATCTGTACAAATGTTCTAGAGTAAACCAGATTATTTAAAAAGGTGTGTGGACTTGATAAATGTGAAGGCACACAAATAGAGAGACACAGATGTGGACACAGTGCCATACACAAACTAGGACTGCAGCTTTTTCATAAATCTCCTCTCCTTGAGTGTTTAAGAAATCCATTCCTGGGCTGTATTGCAATTTCTATATTTTCCATTTTATACGCAGCCCTAACACAAACACACAGATACACAGGCATAGTCACAGATAAACAAACACACACAGAAGCGACATTCAGCTGCATGAAACTCAATAAGGATCTCTGAGAAATCAAAAACATTTCCAGCATCTGTCAGGCTCTAAATCTTTGCCTTCGCCACACACACATTTCCAAGCTGAAATAAACCTAAGGTGCCATTCATGTTCTACAAAAGAACAAGTGAGTCAAAATACTGGGAGGAGGTGCTGCATAATTTTTTTTTTTTCTTGCCTTCTCGTTCAGTCATTAACACATCCAGTTCAAGGACACATTTTCCCCAGAAGGCTTTCACAACCTCTTTGCGCCTCATCTGGGATGTGAGGCTGGGGAGGTTTTTTTTTTTCCTCTCGATGTCAGAAATATAGAAAGTTTGTTTCATTCAAAAATAAAAACTAAGAGAACTGGTGGTTGGAAGTTGAGAAGATGATAAAAGTAGCTGTTTTCGAGGCTTACACTCCACGTTAGTCCACAATGCGGAAATATACTGCAAACTCAAATCAATATAAACAGCTGTGGAAATGAGGCACTTCTCTACGACAGCACTTTTCCACTTCCTGCATTGAAATTTTTCAGCTCTTGTTCAATATTGCAGACGTTGGCTTGACATGATTTGTCTGTCACCGCTGTCAAACATCGGCCCCTGCTGGCTCCTGACACCGAGGGACACTTTGAGATTAATTTGTCAGCCACAACTTTTCTGTCTGTCACACTGCCTCGTTTTCACACTGTGTGACCAAGTGTGTTCGAGTGTTTTTTCTTTTAAATTCCATCTCCTTAGGTAAATTATTATCACTTGCATGTGTAAAAGCAGACTGGTGTTATTACATTGTTACATGTATGTGTGGCCTGGCAGAGGTGGTTGGGAGGAGGAGGGTGGAGCGTGGTATGGGGGGATGACCTACATGGTGTGGCTCTTATTCTCCAGCAGGTTGATGTCTCCAGGCTGCAGCTCGGGGATCCACCTCTCCAGCTCCTCGATCCAGGGATATTTCAGGGACGAGGGCACCACCACCAGGAGAGGCCACTCCTGCCTGAATGCGTACGCCACCGCGATGGCCTGCACCGTCTTCCCAAGACCCATCTGGACCAACCAAATCAACACATGGCGAAAGGGGGAGAAAAACAAGTCAATCGTGCACCGACTCTGCGATAAATTGCATATGACGGCCGAGCTGATGTGAGGCCCAAGAGTAATAAGGTCTCAGAATGATTCTTGTGTCAAAACCGATTAGGCACGTGGGAGTGCAGCACAGGGTTGACAAATTAATTTGGAAGGCATGCAGCGAAGTCTCAGGTTCATTTTTTTGGGGGGGAAAATAGATTTCCTGAGCCAGCGTTGTGTGTGCTTACCTCATCAGCAATCATACATCTGTAAAACAAAAGGGAAAAAGAGAAAACTTTATCAGATGGACTTCGAGACGAGGAAATTACTTTGTAGACCTGACCAGCAGGCAATAAAACCTATATGCTATAAAAAGACAGAGTTTATAGTTTGCATAAAAAGACAACAGACCCTGCAGCTTTGCTCAAGGGCACAACTGCACTAATTAGAGAGGCATTTATTCTGATAGGCTGTCAAGACATTCCTGGCTTGTCGAAGGATTCATACCAGAAACCGTCCTGTCACAACCCGATTTCTCGAACCTTCTTGGCTGCGGAAAACGCACACACAAAGTCAAAGCCGCGAGGCTCTACCGCCGCCTCAGAGTCAGCCGCTCTTGGACAAATTTCAAGTCTGTCGCTTGTGATTTAGGGATGCAGTGGTACTTTGTCTGAGTCTGAGAACTGTTGTTGCTGTTCAATATTTGTGTTGTTGTTACTATTGAATATTTCTGTTTCTGAGAGCCTTTGGAGAGTGTTTGCTGTGTTTGGGTTCATCTGGTCCCCACTAAAAGAAAGTAATATGCTGAGTGATGCAGATGTACATCTAATCAGAGTTTAATCCCTGATGTAGAATGATAGAGGAAACTGTCGGCCTAAGAAAACAAGACATCAAATTTGTTTTTATGTCTGTTTAAGGCATAACAAGTTGTTGCACAAAAGTCAAGCTTGCACTCTGGCAATGCTCACAGGTACAGAATGAGCAATTGAGGTTTAATATATATTGGCTGTTCATTTAACAGTTCATACAAGTCAGGGCTCTATTCATTGTCTAAAGGGAAGAGCCAGATTTAATATCTTGGGGACATCAGGAGTTCAGGGGTCAGTTCTCCAGCTGAGCTTTAAGAAAGAGTGGAGCATTTTTATTTGTATTGACATAACTCTTCCGAGGGAACAGATGTGAATCCGTTTAAGCAGCAGAGGGTTGGAAGCAAAGAACATTTTACACTCCAAGAACCAAACACAGGCTATATATACACAGAGAAATGGCAGGCCCATTCACGATTATGAGATCACATAATGCAAACTTTTTGTAAGAGAGTAAGATTAACCTGCAACCACAGAACAGCCAACTAGCTCCCTTTACACTGTAGATTATAAGGAACAATGAAAGCACGACACAGCCCTCAGCTGAAGTTGTCCCCATGGAAAAAGTGTAGATAGATCAACCTCTGGTTCTCTCTGCCCATTGGGTTTGGGCCTATTGTCATGACCTTGCTTATTCATAAACGCTTCCAACATCATGTCAAAGCAAACAGTGCAACAGAGCAGCTCTGAACACCTCAGACACACTCTCTCATTATTCTTTCTCCTCCTCCTCCACCTCCCCCCCCCATCTCCGCCCCATTTCTCTCTTTCAGCCGAGGAACATGATTAATGTGCACCTTGCCACTGGTGGTTTTTCTAATTGCCAGCACACCGGCCCAGTCAGCGCAATGCGCATGCACACGCACACGCACGCGGGGCCATGTGTGTGTAAAATGCACACAAAGGAGAAGACATGCGAAAAAATACACAAAATACACAACAGACGAGTGAACAAAGGGAAGACCGCGCACAAATGCAGACACATGTAAACTTACTCACACACATATATATGTGTGTGTCTGGATGTGTGTGTGCTTGCGCATACACCCACCCACACACACACACCCACGCTCGCAAACTAGGGAGGGAGTGCGGCTGGGGCAGGTGCTTGCCATTTCTCAACACATTAATCATCCTCCTTTAAATAACCTGAGTGTCGTCTTGACGGTTTGAGACTGCGAGGATGCTGCAGTGCTGTTGCCTGACGACGGCACGGTCCCCGTCACCGCATCTTTCTAATGTTATCTCTGAAACCCACAAGCCCCAAAGTGTCAGGAAATGGGCTCCTCTACCTCCCAAGCTGGCTACGATGATTTGATGGCTTTGACCTCTGCACAGTGATGTGTTGTGTGGCCCCGTGTCTAACCCCAATCTTCCAGCCCTGTTAAGGTTCTCTTCTGAGGACTGGACTTGTAGTGCGCCCTGGTCAGCGGGAAAATTGCTCAGAGGTTGGACGCTGCACAAAAGGCTGACTCCAAGGGTGCTACAGTATGTCACGCTTGGACCCACTGGGCTCTCGCACACAGTTATGGGTTCAGAGTGCAGTTTTGCTGTATACTGTGAATGTACTTAAAATCAAAACAAAGTAGCCTTTAGTGGAAAAGGTTTTAGCTAGAGGTTTTTTTCCTGCTTGTAGGAGATGGAAGACTACTCTGTTTCAGTAGTGTGTATGACTTGAAAAGGAAAAGTTTAAATCCTAGTTATATGGGGCAATCCAAAACTGCTGTTTCGCTTACGTCCCCCCCAACTTCAGCACACCTTTCACACACTTTAAATTCTGGTGCTTAAAATATCAAAACACACACAATAAAACATGTTGTACTTGTACTCTGACTATAGTTACACTGATATTACTGAATTAGTTTGCTGACTGTATAATCCTCGTGCCTCATCGAGTTTTAGCATGTCACAGATTAACATTTAAATTTACTGCAGGATGTATATAAAGATGTATGAATATATGTTGTGTTTGGCTCTAATGATGCACTTATTCTGAAGTTATAATACTTATTTAAATTGTTTAATACCAGCATAATCCTTCTCTCTAACATGCAAAGTGGCCCAGGAGGCTACAAAGTTTATTCATCATGTGTGGCCTCTTTAATTTGTTTCTATAAAAACCTCTTTACATCCTGGATGGGTAATATACAAATAATAGAAAGTGGGCTATTAGGGGTGCGGGTTATTGATGGTGAGTAAAATTACACTTTTCATGCTACATATTAGAACAAATGTGCCGTTTTCATCTGAGCAGCAATCAGGATTTAGAAACACCTGAATCAGAATCTTGCTGCTGAATAGCCCGAATGATTTTATGGAACCACTCTGTGTAAAGGCTCTGTACGTATTATGAATTATCATGATAGCATTTTATGGGCCAGAACAAATAAATGCATAAATACATCAACTTGTGTATGTACAAAGGACAAACTCCCTCACTGGAACGACCCCTCTCAGTGATTTGACCATCACAGGCAGAGACAACATAGCCTGCTTATTGATCCCCTCTCGCTTCAGCAGAGCAGGCCTTATTCAATAAAAGCACAGACAGTCACTTAAAAAATATTTTGGACAAATCAGAGCAGGTTGGACATGAACTGCATCACACTGCTGGCTTCAAGCTGCAGTCAAAACCTTAATGGAAGTGACCAAGAGCCCTTAATGGATTTACTTTTACTCCAAATTGATGCCTTTTTTTTTCATTATCTGGGTAGGCCCACTCAGAGTACTGCATTTTACAGATGTACCTTGGGTAAATTTTAGAAATTTTAGAAATACAGATGTCAGCACTCAAATGGCAAACTTCTGCTGAACTTTCCAAACAACACAATCAACCACATCTCATGGGTTTTTATTATCATACTGTACCACAACTTTCCCACATTATCCCTCATCTAACTCCATAAAATTCACTCACCCTCCTACACAGACCGATACAACGGGCTCCATAAGTATTGCAACATTTGATGTTTTGGTTCAGTACTCTTGATACTCTGGATGTGAAAAGACACAATGACTGTGAGATTTAAAGGAAAAATCCGCCCACGGATCCTCCTACACTCTTAGATATCCAACATCAATCTATGATGTTCAGTGCATTTCAGGAGTTATTTTATAATGAAGCGCACTGACATTTATTTTTTTGTCTGTCAGCCTGCCTCATCTAGTTCCACCTCAGACAGTCATATCCTACATTTCCCAGAATTGTTAACTCCTTCCTCCTTCCTAAAAATCCAGCAAGTCTGCATCTGTACTGCACTGTGGACTGTTCAGGTTATAGAAATACAATGAGTCTCTCCTGAGTATCATTAAATAAAAAAAAAGAGGCTGCTGCCTTAATTTAAGGCTCTTTCCAAAGATACTGAATGAACAAATAAAGCAGCTCCGCCCTTTATTTAGTTTGGGTTATTACATTCCTGCAATCTTAGCCAAATGGACCTGCTGGCGTTACATTTGCCAAACATCTTCAGTCCTCCTCTTAAAAGCCTTTTCTCGTTTAACATTAAAAGTGAAAACATATTGTCAAACATCAAACATTATGTCAGTGTTCATTCTACTTTCAGATCTCCCTCTGCCTATAATATCTTGTTCTAATGCCACTTTTGCTTGTGTCCAGGGAGAAGCAGTGCCCGCGCTACTTTTCCTGTCACACTGATGCCAACTGACTGAGATAGCTGTCCACACGATGCAGTGAGAGCCAATTGACTTCTGACCCACCCGAGTAACAAAGCAGTGCCTCCCAGTGTTCCTGAATCAATATGGCCGCTCCGCATCACAGTAGCGGTGCTCAGATTGGCTCCCCCTGTGCTGACCTTCCCGTGAAGCCAAGCGTACATCGACTGGTCGGGGAGGAGGAAATGGACAAGTCCTGGCTTGTTCCTGCAGCTAATGCTCACCACAGCCAAACACTTACGGATTTAAGGGCAACTCAGAATCTTCTCATGGACTGGTAATTGTTTTCAAAGATATAACCTGGACTCTATCTGACCATCTGAATTTAGAATATATTCACATACACTCTTGACTTTTTACTCGCTTCTTGAGCCATGTAGCTTGGTTGGAAATCACATTTTCCCATTGCACTACAGAGGCAGGGTGAGGCTGTGTCCTTTATAGCTCCATTAGGCAAATTATCTATGTAAATTTGCCATTCTATTAGACTAAATCACACACTGATGCAGCAATAAAGAGAATGAAGATGTGCTATGTATGTCCAGATGAATTTCTAAGTGAAGACACAAACTGAACATCTTCATCATCAGGAAATGAAAAATCAAAACACATCAGTGACCAACAGAACTTCTGAAGTCCTTATCTCTTTATTCTCATCTCATTCTCTTGCACTGGAGAAGGACATGTAAAAAAAGATGTATAATGACAATAAAAGGCATTCTATTCTATTCTTCTAAAAAGGAATTGTGACTATCCTTGAAGCCTGACAACTATGTTCAATGTAAAGTAAAACGTAAAGAATGTGGAGTAGAGATTCGAGATGCTGCTTGTTTTCTTCTATGAGACATTCAGACAATAGATATGCGTTGAAAGCATCTTCATAGCAATAAATCAATATTTAGACACTGCAGAGGTGGAGTGGAGTGGAATGTACGGCTGCAAACAGAGTGGCACAAACCTCGAGGGGGACTGCACTGTTCTCAGGTGGAGCCACACAAAAATGAACAGATCTACTTATCTGTAGGCCTGCACTTGGTCTTTGCAAACAAAATGCAAGCTGACCTTTATTTTAAATCTCTTTAAAATACTCTTTTTCTGAACATTATTCTGATGTCAGAGATGTACCTTAACACATGACTTAACATTAACATTTTCAAAAACAGAACTAAGATATACTAAGTGACTGGCGAACAAGAAAGCTGTGATGTAACTGGCTGAGCGGCAGCACTGCCTACCGTCCATTCCTAGATAAAGCAAATTCCACGCCCTCTCTTTGGAAAGGCATCAGGCCCTCCAGGAGCTTCTGAGGGAGGCCTGACAGTTGCTGTGACCATCTTGTATCACAGCGAGAGGTCTGTAGGCCATTATCATCCATTTCCATTAGTAAGTCCTCATCAGTTCCTTGGTTCTTGCTCAGTCAGCCGACTCTGATTTTAGGCTGGAAAAAAAAGAAAACACAGTTAAAAACAAAATGTACATCTTTTTTTAAAAGTATTTTTGTTTTTTGTGCCTTTATTCTTGACAGGACAGTTGGAGAGAGACAGAAAATGGGGAGAAAGAGGGAGGGGAATGACATGCAGCAAAGGGCCACAGGGTGGAATCAAACCCCAGGCCAACACAGGGAGGACTACAGCCTAAGATCATGGAGTGCCTCCTCTACCAAGTGAGCTATACAACACCCCACAAAATGTACAACTGAATGTTCCCCCCACGCAGAGTAATTTTAGTGAATCTTCACTACAGCATGTATTAGACATATAACAGCACTTTTGTTTATCATATTGATTGCTGTTTTCAACATGTTTTATAATAATGGTAAGTAACATTCCTCTGCTGCCTGCTAGCACAGACAGGAGCACCATTATTAAAAGCTGGATGATGCAGCATAGTGGACAAAGAAAGAATTTTAGTTGAGATGGTAAAAGTTGCTGCCTCCAGTTACAGCAACAGCATCTTCTTTGAGTTGCCCCTGGTACAGTTCTTGTCAATCCGGGACACTAACAACCCCCCCAGAATCATTAGTGTGTAAAAAAGTAAAAGCTTCCTGTTGTCCAGGTAGAAGCCAGAGGTTTACAGTTAACAAGAAACCTCATGAATGTTATTTTATTATTATGTATTTGGTTAGTATTGTATTTTTAAAAAAGTATCATTTGGATAATTTTAGATGCCCCCCTCTTTCTTTAGTAACTATATCAAAACCGCAACCATGAGACACAAAGTATAATTTATAACCTAAATTTTTAATTCTCAAAGGTAGTATCCTACAGCTCTACCTATGAACTGAGTTTCAAAACATATATCATACATACATACTTTCCAATGCGTCTGAGGACAAGTTACACTACAACAGATTAAACAATCACGAACAATAGTAAGAGCACATTTAGTGAAACCAAATGTAGCATCCTTAGCTAAAGCTAGCAACGTTAATCGGAAGTTAGGAGACCTGCTTACCAAAATAAAAGTACCACTCGTGTTTAAACGCACCTTTGTCAGCTAATGGACTTTATTATTTTTGAATATTAACACCGGAAACGCATTTTTGAGGCTAAGAAACTAGCCGACGAGCTGGTACTTGGCTTCCCTATGGGGAAAAAAAACAAGCATGCTAACATAATTGTGCTATTTCTCGACAGTGTGTTACATTATAAGTTGGTTGCTCTTCTAAGTAGAGCCCTTATGGCCACATACATATCGTGAGTCGGGGGCAGTAACTATTCTGTCAAATAACAAACATTTAAAACAGTTGTGTGTACGAAGTTAGCAAGAGCAGAGCACCGTTATATCTGTGAGGGTGGTTTGCCTACCCGATGAGACGACAGGGCGAAGCGCTTTACTCACACTGTTTCTGAAACACGAGACTGAACTGAGACTAAAGAGTTAGGCGGCAAATCCAAGGTGCACTCGATTCATAGCACCTGGACGCCGCAGGATGTGATTATCAGAGTTGATCGCATCTTCCTGCCACTTTGTGACCAAACTAAATCACAAGTTAGTACAAGTATAGTAAAGACTTTACATCATTGTTAAAGGAATTACGGAATTGTCAGATAATTTGCGTGCATGCGTGCAACAACGACAAGACATGACATATTTTCAGCACCCTACGTGTCGAACGTGAGAAGCTGACGCACTCTCCCAGCCTGCTGGCTCCGCTGCTTCTCTCTCTCACTCTGCCACAAACACTAGCTACTTCACCCTCGGTAGAGACAACGACTGTGCACCGATTATAAACCAAAGCGGTAAGGCAACATTAGATATCTGCAGTATCCTGTCCAACACTCACCGGTTTGTTAAAAAGAAATGTTAACCGGATAGTAGTAATCATGTACTACGCGATAGTTAGCAGTAAACATCTCTCTTGCTAATCAGTGACAGCTCAGAGCGCCGGTGTTTGGCCGTATTCAAGCGTTAGCAAGCCACAATGCCAGGTGATAATGGTTAGCTTAGCCTCTACACGATCCAACGCAAATGTAGCTCATTATGTTGCCTTCCTCTTAGGCAGAGAAAAATACACACCTCGCAAGCAAACACCGTGTCCAAACTGTAAGCGGCCATAATTAAATTCGGCGTTGGTCCGAAAAAAAAAACAAACAGCAGTTATTCAGTAATAACAGCATAATTCAATAACTTTTAGGCCTGGCTACACAGCTCCTCTCCCAGCTGTATGCGGCAACGAATAGTGTGCACTAAGGTTAACTGTTAGCCATTTCACTAAACTGTGTTGCATTTGAATTGTTGTGCTGCTTGATTAAATATCTCATCGGCCGAATATTAGATATGTTTATCAGTTATCGGACTGAAATGTTGCATGATGTCCGGGGTGTATAGGTTTGGAGATACCAAGGAAACATTAAATACCCACATTTCTAATGGAGTCTGGTGTGACGGGCTCGCTGTGGAGTAGGGAAAACTACCGGAGCTTAGCATTTAAGTTCCACTGCTCTAAATGATTAATCAAAACCCTTCGTGATTATGGTCTCTTGTCGTTGTGGTAGGTACATGACTGTTAATGTTACATTTTCGTGCTCGATGAGGGCATATGAAAACAAGTCACACACTTATTAGTCAAGCACACATCTTAATAAAAGGCGTTTTGCGCTGCGCTCTTACCTCAAAGGTACGAGAACCAAGATGGAGAGTTAACCAAACAAGGGCAAAGGGGGGTTAATATATATATATATATATATATATATATATATATATATATATATTATTGTCAGATATTTTTTCTCATACACATTAATTGTAAATTGAATTAAAATAAATGAATGGTGCTTTCTAGATGTCTTGATAAATGTATTTTAAAAAGCCTAAATGGTATTTAACATTGGCACATACAGTAGTTTAGTAAATCTAAGCAGCAAAACCTGCCTTGAACTACATTTATGTTAGTACCTCTTCTGAGGCTGAGCATCACGATAGTATCATGTTTAAGGTACCAACGGAGCCCGGTGGGTGGAGAATGGATGCTGGTTCAGTCCCTGCAGCAGCTGTTTTAGAGGCCGGAGACATTGTGCTCATCTCTACAGTGCTGGCAACTGTGCTGTCCGGCAACATGCTCTTTATTGGTGTTGTGTGTGTGCTATAACATGACCTTTTGCGGGATTATGACCATAATTAGTATTTGTGTAAGCCACAGTAATTTGGAAGACCTCGATCTGGTTGTTCCCATGTTAGAGTGATACATTTTTACATCTGTTTTTTCCTGCTTGGTGAGGTGTGGTGTTTTAGGAAGTGGGAAAATCATGTCTCAAATGCTCTCTTGTAATCTGCACTCTGTGGCACACCCCTCCAAGGCTTAAAATAAATGCTAATAATTGTTTGCCGAAACTGTTTCACCCACTGCTGCTCAGGCCACTGCAGCCGCGGCTCTGTTGACCATTCATTACGCAGGTTAGGGTGTATTTGGAGCTGATGACATTATAAGATATTGAGGCTGAGGATGCTGTGTAAAAGCTTTCACCAACGATGTGGCCCCGATGACTAAATAATTCATCGCCTTCCAGGGGGAAAATCTCTCTTTCCTATAATATTTGGTCAGGGCCATTAAATAATTCATCCGTCTATCCATAAATTGTTTGTTCAATTGGTGACCTTTTCATGGGATTAAGGAAGCACAATAATAAATTCTTCAGAGACCTGGCATAACGAATGGTACAATTATGAGGCAGGATTGGATCGGATCGGTTGTCGCAGCCTGGTGTCGGTTGCTAAGTGACAGCAGGAACTTTTCCGCCCACTGTGTTTGCTGTTAAAGTCTGAGTGACTGAAAGGACAAAAACAATCACATTATGGCAGTCTAGACTTCGGCTGCGCGCAGGACCTGTTTGTGACTTCCTATGTCTTTGACAGCCTGTCAGTCACTTAGTGATGAAAGCTTCATGAAGTAGATTATTTTCAGAGCTCATTATCACTCTTATCCACGCTCGCTCCTCTGCATGTACAAAGTAGACAGAGCACTTGATCTTTAATGAAATAAACAAGCCAAGTGAATACTGGTGGAGGCTATGATCCCTTATTGTTTTCCCTATTAAATCCTCTAAAGTCATGAAAGGCAGATTTAGATGAAATGGAGGAGGGTTAGGGGTGTGGTTTCATCATACAGGAGCAGTTGCTCCTTTTCTTTATGCAGTGTTTTCTAGCTAATCCACCAATAAGCTTATCTTAGATGTGCCTAAAGCAAAAATGTTTTATTGCAGCATTTCACTTTTCTTTTTCAGTAATGGGTGACATTTCAGGTGGTGCCTGCCTCTCTGAGTCAGTGGGATTAGCTGTAGCCTTGTCGTCTTGTGTGAAAAGCAGGGTGCCAGCTTTAATGGGAAGGTAGCCCAGTGAACAGCTCGGCCTCTCAGCGGCCAGCGCCTCCCCATCGACTCTCCACCTGGTCTTTGAGCACCTAGCTGGCCACAGACATGTTGCTGCTGTCCCCTATCCTCTCCTCCTCCCTGTTTGTCGCCTCGCTTTCTCCTTCGCTTTCTTTTTTGCCTCCTATGTGCCTTTCTTCGCCTTTTCTCTCTTACCGCTCTGCCACCCACCCTCCCATTTTTCTCATCTTCCTCTCTTCTTCCTCTCAGTCTCCTTCTATCTATCCCATGTCCCTGACTGCCCTTTCCTCCTCCTCCTCCTCTTACCCCCGCCTCCATCCTAAAGCAGAGTAGCTAATGAAGAGCCCCATTTAGCCGGTGACTTTGGTTCAGTCAGCGCTCCGTAGCTCCGGCCAGCCTCGGCTGCCGTGACTGGCTGTTCAGGCTCTGACATCACACAGGGGCCAGCTGTTGATTTGGCGCTGTCTCCAAGGCTGGCTGGCTTGATGGCTTGTGGCAGGTAGACTTGTGCTCGCACAGCACTCTCCCTCCCTCCATCCCTCTCTCTCTCTCTCTCTCTCTGTTTGTGACACCCACTCTCCCTCGCCCTCTCCCTTTACACTGCCCTCTCTTCGTCTTACACTCTCACTCAGTTGAGCGAGCGTACAAGAGGCAGCAGGCAGCTGCTGAGGAGCGAGCTGGGAGGCGACTCCAGCCTCCTCTCCAGCAAATTGCGCCTCCTGTACAATGGAAACTAAGCGGTCGAGTAGCAGAAGGGATGGAGGGCAGAGCTGCCGGGCAGGTAGGTCCTGCAGCTTCCAGCCACTTTACTTCTGAATGGGCATGGATCTCACATGCCTTTTCTGATTTCTAATTTCCTATTAATGTTTCTTGTAGTTTATTTTATTGTGCTTTTTCAACATTTTCTTTGACATGTGCCTTTTAAGATGTAGTTTTTTTTTCTGCTGTTTATTGCCACATAAAGTGAACACATGTCCTGTTCACTGACAAGAGAAAATCTCCTCAGCATCAGCTTTCCTGTTTTGCATGACAGTAAGTCAGTGAGCGAGTGTGCAGTCGTTTTCTTTGGCTTGTTAAACTAAGCGCAATGTGAGATTTGGTGTGCTGTCGGCGTTGTGTTACTCAGTGAGCTCAGCCAGAGCTTTCGAAATCTCCCCGCCGGTTTGCCAGTGTTGCTTCTGCTTTTCATTACGGGGATAATTAACCAAGATCAGCCAATAAGAGGCTTCGCTCTGCATTGTTCTCCAGCCAAGCTCATCTTCTGTCTCCCCTGTTTCCCCTGTTTGTTCTGCAGGTGTTGTCTGCAAATGGACTTTTAATGACTCTGGTGGACTTTTTGAGTTATTCCTCTCACATAAGGCTCCATAGATCAGAACTGCTAGACTTGCATGTTAGTTTTCTGTGTTTATTGTTTCTCCTCTAATTGCCTAGATTGATATTCCCTGGAAGCTCTCCTATGGGATAGGTAATGGATTACCTACATGCTCTGCTGTGGATTTAATTTATTAATGCTGTGCCTCTGCTGCGCCGCACCATGCTCACACCGCCTTATGCGACCTGGAGGCAGAGCGAGCAGCGCAATTAGAGGCTCATTTGTGCCTGTTTATGTGTTTTTTTTCCCCCTTTTTTTTTTTTTTTTGGCTTAATTCAGTCTGAGCTATGACAGGCAGTTCCTTAAACTGACACTGCCTCAGTCGGCCCGAAATTGAGACAAGCAGTCTATGAAAGTGATATAATTTCATAGGCTTTACACTAATCGTTTTCTGGTTCAATTATATAGCTCCCCTGTCAGTGCTTTCCTTGCTTTGCAATTAGCAGAAATGGCAGGAAAATGGGAGATTAGTTACTCAGTTAAGCAAAACACTGAAGTCCATTTTATTGCGATTCCATGAATGTGAACCAGCATTAGTTACCTAATTAACTGTTTATTTGATGCCTGGTTTTATTTGCCAGAGTGCATGTCCTGCACTTCTAAATCTGTTTGTATCGAAGTCGGCAATGAATTGCTTAGCCATAAAATGTTTGGCTGCGTTTGCTGTTTCCTGTGGTTGAAATTTAGAAACTGCTTTAGAAACCAGCTAAGAATAACTGGTAGTCTTTAGTCAGAAATGGGAAGCAGGTGACATAAAGCTGTAGCCCGCAGACATGGCATTACCTTTGTATTTGTGTCTATGCTTTTGTCTCACGGTGCTCCACTGAATAGAGCTCTGTTCAGTATTCTACATCTCTGCAGACAATATCCCAGCTGTTTGGGCACCGCTCCTGCCGTTGTCCTTTTTATGTGACACATGAGCAAAAGCTCATCAGCAGCAGTAAAGAATGAATTATTTTTCAACACATAATCTGCGACTGTGCATAGAAAGGCAGATGCTGCAACTGCCTCTTTTTCTTTTTCTTTTTTTTTTTTTTTTAATTTCGCTGAGGCGCTTAGAAATCATCGGTGGGTTTTCTTTGTGATCACTCAGAAGCTTGTGAAGGTGATGGCTTGTTCTTTTCCGCCCCGTGTTTGACTCATCCCCTCGTTCTCTGCCAGGAATAGAGCCGGGGATAGAGTAGCAGATAGAGGGAGGGATTGAGGGTCCTTCACCTCCAGTTGAGCTGGTTATAGCCCAGACAAGAGCCCTGATCCACGCAGAGCTGAGCAGAACAGAACAGAGCAGAGGTGTGGGAGGGAAAGGTCAGCCTTTGCAAGAGAGAGGCAGGTGTGTGTGTGGTGTGTGTGTTTGTTCTTGTGTGAAGGGGAAAGAAAATAAGTATACTGGAGTGTGCTTGCCTGCCTGTTCCTGTGTGTGTGTCATCACCACCAGGCTCTTATGCGCTTCACAGTGATTGAGAAATTTCTCATTAGCCTGCCATTGAACATAATTGTCCGTGAGAGTAGTCCGTTAAGAGCCCGGTGTATGATTAACTCGGCTCCGTGGATAGCCACCCTCATGACCCCACTGGGTTTTTCAAGAATTCATGTCCATCTAGAATAAATATGCAGAGGAGACTTTGTGTTTGTATGTGTGAAAAAATGCTTGCATATGTGTTTACACGGTTGTGCCAATAGAATTATTGACATCTTTGGTATTAACATTATTATGAATTACAATTTATTATTTCCACGTTGTTATTAATACATACATGTATTTCTGTTTTGATTTGGTGCTAATGAGAAGGTTTGAAGTGTGTGTGTGTGTGTGTGTGAGGCTGCTGAGATGTCATCGAGCATGGCGATAAAGGTGGTGTGAAGGGGCGGTGTGACACTGAACGATGCCTGAGGGAGCCTCTTTAAGGTTGCTGCGCTCTGCGGCGACTGTAATACCAATGAACCACTCCCTGTCAGCTACAGCACCATACTGGAGGATGCACAGGCAGACGGAGCATCTCTACAAGTTCACTGCTGTGTGTATGTGTGTGTGTATGTATATGAATGTGTGTGTGTGCATGTTTTGCGGTGTTAGGGTGTGTTAGAAGCTGTTGAGCATCAATCAGAGAGTGATTTCTTCCCATGTCCGTGTCTGTCAAAACATTTTTGGGGTGTGCATTGTTTGCACCATTAGCATTCATGGCACTGTCTCCACCATACTGCACACACACACACACAGACTCAGTGTGAAGTCCTGAAGCCAGCCGGCTAAGCCGCGGCTGCACTGTCCGCTCAGCAGCTCTGGTCATAAAACCTGGAGCGCCCACGGCCAGATTCAGCCGCACCGCTGTAACTTTTACACTCTTGTGTGCGTGCATGTGTGTGTGATAGCTGCAGGAGCAACACTAAATTACAGAGCAAGCTCCACATTTTTCCATTTCAGACATTTAGCTGGCACTCCTATTCACAGCAGCTTGAATTGGCACCACTTCTGCCTTCAACCGTGAGCAAGAAGGGCAAAATCTGGAGGCACAACACAGAGATGATGGTCCTGTCACACATGAACAACCATGTAAAAATTGCTGTATGCATTTAGAAAGAGATCTGAAGCAAAAAGAAGAGCTGAGGGGTAAAGATAAGAGCATCTTGGAACAAGAGGAAAAAGATATAGGCGATCCAGAGGAGGGTTGATTCTCTGTTTCCATGGCCAACATACACTAATAGATTACCTGGCTACAAACTGCATATACTAGGTTTTGCACTCTCCAGATGTAATATTGATGAATGGATCCTGCCTTGGGCATCACTCTACCGTTTTCCAATGCCAAATAGAAATGTTACAGGCTCAAGGGGACATTTCCCTCATAGATTTGCTAAAATGTCAATCAGAAACGCTTTGTAAGTTTCAGTCTTCTGCTCATATTATATCACTGTATGAGATCGCATATCGAACATATAACACTCAGTAACTGTGTTTCTGTGAGGCAGCTGAACAAAAGCAATGCACCAAATGGTGACTGCTCATGGCACTGTTCATCTCTCCCACCCATCATCATCATCATCCTCATCATCTCAGGCTGCATCTCTGGTTGCAGGCTGAGGTGTCATGAGAAGGAAGATTATTAAGTGAGCAGGGATTCCACTTGACCTTTCTGTCTGGCACGGGGGTCGCACCAAGACCATGTTGGGAGCAGCAGCCAGGCCTTGGCTCCGCTGGGTGCCAGAGCCAGCGTGGCACCTTGCCCGCTCACTGAGACGGAGATTAGAGGAGGAGGGGGGGGAGGCTGAGTGAGAAGCAGGGAGACAATGAGAAGCCTGGACACGGGTCAGTTATACATTTTGCTGTAGGAGAATGTGATACAGTAATTGATCAGAAACCTTTTAAGTTATATGTTTCTTGTAAAAATGCCAAACATTTATTGGTTCAAGCTTCTCAGTTGTGAGGATTTTGTGCTTTTCTGTTTTTAATATCTTTGTAAACCCAATCAATTAATCAATCATTTAATGCAATAAACAATCAGGGCATTAATAATGAATGAAAATAGTCATTAGTTGCTGCCTTAATCTGATGTTTAGCAGCTTCATTTGGCAGCCACAACCAATTGTGACCACATTTTAACAATCTATCGAAGGTAATTAAAGCAGCAGTTTAACAGAAATGAAAGCAAGTGAAGTGCGCAGAAGAACACTGATTTAGTAATGGAGCTGGAAATCATATTTACTCTATCACAATTCCTATTTCAAAAGTCTTTTTCTCCAATATTCTGTCCATACTTAGCGGCTCTGTTGTTGTTTGTGTTTTCAGATGTCTCCCCTGCCCAGCCAGTGTCACCCTGTAGTTCAGCTAGAAAAGAATTGCTGGAAAAAAGAGATTGTACGCTAGACGGTTTGAAATTTATGTGCCACCAAATGGCAGAGGATTTTCAGCTGAGAAATGCTATCTTCCCCCTCTGCTCTCTGCATTCCTAATGCTTGGTTTTTACGAGGTTGGCAGGGGTGCCTTCTCCTGTTGCCTCCACCGCACTCCCATCTCTGCTCTCATCCATTATTTATGGGGCATAGGCACGCATAGGCCCAGAAATACACACTCACCACACTTTTACTTTTTACTCTGACTCACACAAATGTTTCGGAGTTGCTGACATCCTGACTGCTGTCAGTCCATGTGACCTCGGTGTCAGCGCAGCTCCGAACCTCTGACCTCTCTCGCCCCTAACACCACAGTGCTAACCCTGTGCCTCTTTCATTGGCAGGTCAGCAGGGGTCATGAGGGTGCCGGAGGCCCCGGTTGCTGTTCAGTGCAGCTGAAGCAGACATGGGCAAAGAAGTCTCGGATGGCATCGGTAGGCTCAGCCTCGTCGACTTCACCAACTACATCCTCCTTCGCCACAACCACCACTGGCTGCGTATCAAGTACGTCTACTGTTTATTTCTGTTTGACAGGAATAGTCAGGGAATGTGATAAACACTCTGGGGAACTCACTGTTCAAGTCAAGTTTAAATCTGAGTGTAGAACAAATTTTAACTGAAAATCTACAAAAGAAAATTCATGTGCGTTTCCATCCACTGCTGTTATGTGAACACTAGGAGCCCGGAGTAATCGAGAGAGACAGTTGGTGGTGCTAATACTCCAGTCGGTGCCATTAAACCTTTGCAGAAGAAGAGGACATGACGAGATAGCCTAATTAACACAGCACCAGTCAAATCACCATGATGAAAACATGATGGAAGCATGACGTTTGTTTTTATTTGAGGAAGGTTACAGTCTCCTCATCGCTCCACACAGATCTGATGTTTTAGTCTAATGCGGGTTTTTTTTGTCTCTTCAGTGGAAGCTAGAGTGAAGTTTAAGTCACATTCTTCATGTACCTCATCATTTATTCACTAACTCTGTTTCCGTTTTTTTTTTTCATTTTATTTTTATTCTGCAAAACTTTTGTGCACATAAATGCAGGTGGATGGAAACGCACTGACATAGGAATGGACTGCATGGACATAATTAATATCTCAATAATTATCCTAACATTATCTCTAATGTTGTGTTATGATACAATCCTCATAATTACATGGAATCTCACACGGTGACAGATTTTGATAGAATTTCCCTTATGATTCTTTAAGATGTGAGAACTATGAGCCACACTGTAAATATGAAAGTTTAATCAGAGGATGATAAAGAATTCTATAAAAATATCACTAGCTAAGGGTATAAATAAGTCATTACATCAGAATCTACAGTTGCAGGATGTATTGTTGTCTTTTATCACGATGCAGGCGTTCCATCATTTGTAGGAGATGCAGAACACCAGACTATTCACACCAATTTAACACAATATAATAGTGCTACACTGTGAAAAAAATGTCAGTCAGAAGGGTTTGAGTTTTAAGAATCCTTTCTAAACACACATGCTGCTTGGTGTTTTCTTAAATAACAATCCAGTAAATAAATGAGCCATAAAAAAAAAGCACTTTTTCTAATGTTAATTGAATCTCATTTACATCAATCTCGGCCCCAATGGGACGCTTTGGTGCAGTGTTAACATGAAAGAAGTAAAGAGGTGTTTATTTACCTGTGGAGCGGTGAAGGAAAGCAGGAATTCATTCAGATCAAACACAACAATTATTCTGCAATGCACATGACTGATCGCGGCTCGAGTTAAAAGTTTCCCTCCTGCTACAGTGCAGCACCTGATGAAAGCAAATAGCTGTCATTACACCGAGTGGATTATTCATAATATGGCATTACAATATCATTAGCTATATATACATATATATAAGAAATTTATGATGTCCGTTTTCAGTCTCCCTCGTAAGAGACCCATTTGCTGCTCCCGAAATTCCAAACCGTTTCCTTAATGTAACAGTAAGGATCAAATGATGATCCACATAACTTATGCAGTCAAAACATCAGGGATTCTAAACAGGCACCCTGTGCAATTACCTCAGCTATGAGAGACGAGACAGTGAAATTCGAATGCATCAAAGTTTGAAGCCAAATTTAGTCCAACACTCTGGTCCCATGATAAAATGTGTTTGAAAGAATGAATGATTTGGTGAGGGACAAAACAGCTATCCATCACAAGCCTGGCTCTTGAAAATATCTGTCCAATATTGCAAATCTTCAACCAAGCGACTCAAGAGACTTCACTCATCAAAATGTCAGCAACAGACACTAAATATTCAAAGGCGTGCGCAAGCACTCTGGAGTATTAAGCTGTTTTCCTTCAGAATGTAAAAATAATGTAAAGCAGCAGCCGGCGTTGCTTTTGTCAAAACCTCTGACAGGTCATTGAAATTCAACATCTGACTCTCCTGTGCCGGCTAAAATTTAGCTCACCTCTTAGCCTCGCACAGCATTGGGTTAGCGGTACATTTGCCTGGCAGAGGAGCTCAAGAGAGCAGCAGGCCTCACTAGAAGTCAATTACTCTGACATAGAGGAATTGGATGCCACCTTTTTAAAGAGCGCAGCTCCCGCTCGCTGCCTCAGCTCTTTTGGGACGGAGATAAACAATCAAGTCTCAGCCTGCCGCTTTGCTGCTCGGCGATCAGATAGGAAAATGGCTCTGATCACTGCTAGGCAAATAGGTTGAGGCCCCGCTGATTGGTGGGAGCTGAAACACACACGCGGCCAGTCACGTACACACTCGAGCACAGAGTAAGTGCTGTCATGTGTGGATCCAGTTTTGATGTGCGAAGTGAATTTGATGAGCCCGTTTCTAATTAACCTATTAATCATAGCTCTCATGTACCAGATGTCTGCCCTCCCTTCTCGTGTGTGCGCGTGTGTTTCTGTGCGTGTGTTTCGCTGCATGGGGCCTGACTGCATAATTAGGGCATATCAGCAGGATGAACTCGCACTATGACTTAAACACTGGGAGGTCATGGCATTACACAGATATTTCCTACAACGGACCATAGGTGCAAAGCAACTCCTGTTACAGGATCAGCAACAATGTGAGGTTCTTTTAATTTGAAAATTGTGCTCAGCAGAATTGAGGTGACGCCAACCCGAAAAGTCTCCATGTTTTATGCACATATTTTGGGGTTAAAGTCGGGACACAGACCTTTCACCTTCATGTCTTTCTGCCGAGAGTACCTTTATATAGTTTTGTGCTGGTAATTAAAGTTTTTGGGCGACTGCACACGGATTCAATTAGAAACTTTCCCGTTGGGACATTAATCAAATGAAAACACAATTGAATAATTATGTTGCAAATCAGTTTAATACCAAATTAAGTTTAATACAAAATAAATACCTTTATATGGTGATTAGGAGCATTTCTGTCAAAGTTATATTATTTTTTGGGGCCCAAGAGGAGACTGTAATCTAAATCTGTCTCATCTCATAAGAGCAAGCAGTCCTCCTGCTGTGTCCTTTCTATTCATGTCCATTGTCTCTTGCTGAACAGCTGCAGAGCTGTGAGACAGCACAGAAGAGAGCAGTGACTGATGACCACAGACTGTTTTGAAGACTCTAACTGCCCCTCTCCTCTTTCACCTGCTTGTCGCTTCATTGACCTTTCTCACGGCGGACATTTTGAGTTGTCAAGCACAGGTATAACTAATAACATTAATAATGGCTGAATTCCATTTACACTTGGAGCCTTCACTAATGTTATCAGGCACACCTGTGTTTGTCCTGCCGTAACAACTCCAAACGTCGGCCGTGAAAACATTTGTTAGGCTGGTACGTGGGAAACGCGCGTCTATCCACTTTATGTGAGTCACTGTTTTTTGCCACCGCTGTCTCTTTCAAAATAAAACCCACAAGAAAAAAGTGACACAAAGAAAAACGGACCGCAGGTGAAGAGCAGGTGTTTTCCTGTGGACCTGATCTAATGATCCAGTGTGAACAAGTAAGTTTCTTTTATTACTTTATGCATAAAGTAATACACTACACTGTTTTTCCAAAGTGTAAGTGCATATAATTGCATGTATATCGCTGTTTGCATTTTATTATTAGATAAGTAAAATAAAGTAATTCTGAACTTTTTCATCTTTGTCACAGTCTAAAGGAGAAGAAGCATGAAGATGATGATGATGATGCCAACACAACCATTTTACATAGCAGAAACCTTTTGCCTTTCAAAATGTTTGCAGCTCATTCTGATGCTAATATTTGAATTTAAAGAGTCCATTAACAATAAATATATTTATGTATTTATATATTCTTACAACATTTTTAACAAGGCTCCCTAAAATGTATTTCTTAAAGAATCCTGAGCAGTATATTCAGTGAGGATTGCAGTTCAATGATGGCTCTTAACATGTTTTCTAAATGACCTCTACAATATCTTTGGCAGATGATCTGTTCTGTAACTTCTTGTTGCTAATCACCCAACGTTTTTCTGTTACTCAAGGCTTTTAAACTTAAATAAAAGACATTGCAAAAATGGCGAACTACAACTTGTGTATCCTCTTGTTCTAACTTGCAACCAATGTAAACCTTTTAATTTTTAATTTTTTTTTTAAGTGGCCCTTACAGTCCTATTCTTTCCATTCAGGTTCTCTCTATTTGCCAGCATCTCCCAGTAAGACTTTGCAATGAGAATGTCCGATACCGCTGACAGTGAAACGATGAAGGTTTCCGAGGCCGCCGACCCGGTGTCATCTCCAAAAGACAACGCCACCAAGTCTGAGGTTTCGGACCAGAGCCAGAGCAGCAGAGATGAACACGGCAGCAACAGTAAGAGGGACATACAGGTAAAGAACAGTGACTGTCTCCTGCAACTGAATGAGATTTATTTTCACCCTAAAAACTCTCAAGTCCCCTTCCTGTAATCCTCTGGCCAGTATTGTATTGACAGAGTGATTGAGCACTTCTCTTAAAGAAAGTGTCAGTTTCAAATAGTCATTTTTCGACATTTCCTCAGCCCTGCCTATAAGCATCTAATCGTGGAGGGTTAGAGGTGTCAGTAGCCTGACCAAACCCGAGACTGAGCCGAGGACGCTTGACAGTTTACCAAATATTTTCACTTTTCTCCACACTCCTCTCCATGAAAATTCAGTAACAGTCAACGTCAAACACAAACTGCCCTGGGGATCTCCTGTCACCTGCAGCATTCGAGATGATTTTCCCCGACTGCTCCAGCAAGCAAAATTATTCCTGAGAAGTATAATCTGCACAGGCTGAAATAATAAGTCTCGACTCCACTTTGCCGCAGCACCTAGGCCAGTCAGAGTGAGACTCACTCCCATCTGTGTGGGCTGTTGAGAGACGTCCAAGTTGTAAAAATCATCTGGGCATGTGAACTAGTGAATCTCATGTATCCTCCATGGGAGACATTTAAGCAGCGATCTGCAGGGGATTTGGGACAGCTGAGATCACTTTCAAATAAACTGCTAATTAATTAGGTCTCTATGTCATTGCAACAAATGTGCTTTGGGACCGCGGAAAATTTGTACATGTTAATTTGGCTTTTAAAGTAAAACTGGTGCCGACTGGTTTGTGCCCACAGAGGAATGGACACTAAAAAAGCAAAACTGGCGGAACAAAGTGTGGTCAAGGAAACAAAATCCAGGAAGGGAAAAGGATTGTCTCTTTGGCTGCAACCTAAAAATAGAATTCAGGCCAATCTGGCCTTGTGGTTGGAGGCAGGCAGGGCGAGGGAGTCAGGCAAGCAGATAATCTGGAGCTGAAATCCTGGCTT
Organism: Toxotes lorentzi; assembly: GCA_037833715.1. Taxonomy (NCBI): domain Eukaryota; kingdom Metazoa; phylum Chordata; class Actinopteri; family Toxotidae; genus Toxotes; species Toxotes lorentzi. The sequence goes on along the minus strand of JBBMJY010000017.1, from coordinate 8,716,442 downwards.
ATCTACCAACTTCCTGTGTCTTTGTTACCCTGAGGAACAGAATGACAACAGCATGGGGGAGCTGCAGTCGAGAGAGGAGGGGACCCAGGAGGAAAAGGGAGGGAGGGATGAGTTGAGAGGTTGTAAGGAGGAGGGATCAAGGAGAGAAGCAAGGTAAAAGAAAAAAAAAACATGACAGACAGGGTGGGAGAGGAGGGAGAGCAGAGGGAAAAAGAAAAGCATGAAGACAGAGGTGGGGAAACGATTTCTCCTCCTTAAATCGTTCTTCTCAGCAGAAAAGAAAAGCTCAAGTAATAAAGTAAATCTGGTCAAAACAACTAGCCACAGAGCACAATGCTTTAAAGCTGCATCTGTTCTGATCAGAAAGGAACTTGAGAGATGAAACGACTCAGTCTTCCTCTTGGAAATGAAAAGTTGACTTCATAAGCAATAAAACGCGCCATTGCTCAATCCAATACAGTCAGAGGTTTTGCAGCCACAGCTGTATTTGGTCTGGTATGAACAGAGGTTTATGATGGCTAATGTTAACAAACCACATAGATATTGCTGTATTACTGACATCACTGGTTTTTATGAGCGTTCTCCACAAGGGCACCACTTTTCAGTTCCGTTACGTCGCCTGATGATGATGATGATGATGATGATGATGTCTAGTACAGGAATACATTGATAAAAGACAGAAAAGAAAATATGAATGGAGTGACTGAAATTAGCAGTGGCAAATCTCTGTCCCTCTGCCCCCATGTCTCGTCTTAAATTGACTTTGTATGTATCCCTGCGTCCCCTAATGTTTTCTGTGACCTCTCCAAATGTAGGCTGTATCTTACCTCTCGTTCTACTCCCTTTCCTTAAACTCACCCTGGCATAATTATTCCATGGTCACGGGATATGCCAAGATATGCTGACGGCACTGAAGCCCCTGACCTTTCCGCTTGTAGTTTTCAGCAGCAGAGGAGGTGAAGCTAATTCTGTCGCTCTGTGTAAGAGCAACCGTTAAATGCCTGAACTGTTCATTATGGGAGAAATGGAGGAGGTAGGGAATGTGGATAAGAAACGGGAGACTGTGGCTGGAGCGGGGTGGGGGGGGGGGCAGAAAAGCATTCCGACAGAGGAAAGTGGGGGTGGAAAGACTGGGTGACTTTGCCACCATCTGCCTCCAGCTCTCCAGCTCCGTCCTCTGCGGCAGGACAGGTGGCTGGTGGCCGCCCTACTTCTGCTGACTTCAGCCCTTTCCCTCTCCCCCTTTCCCATTCCTTTATCTCCTGCCGGCATTGTTCATTCCCCACCGGCCCCACGCCACTCAATTAGCTGGTGTAGCGGTGCGCTCACAGTCCCAGCCCTCTCCTCCACCCCCACCCCTCCTTTCCACATACGTATCACCTGAAACAGAAAGGGGCGCGGCAGGTCACAGGCATTGGAGATGGGCGAACAGCGGTCCATTTCAATTTTTTATAGGTGTTATTTGGCCCTCAAGCTCAATGAGGGAGGGGTTGTCCTTTTGATTTTTAGAGGACAGAGCAGTGTGTGTGCACATGTGTGTGTAGATGCATGTTGGGATTAGGAAGCAGAGGACTGGGCTCTGTTACAATTTAGACTGAAATGGCTCCTGCCAGGTCTCCCCCCCCCCCCCCCCCTCCTCCCATCCTCCGCTCCTCTGTGCGTGCTACTGAGAGACCTTCTGTTTATATGTACACGTACACACAGACACAGCCACTAGTGCGTAAACTGCAGAGGCACCGAGCTGTCTCACACACTGTTGGGCGGCTGCTTTCTCTTTGCCTGCTGCATCTCACCTCCAGCGCCTGGGACTGATTCACATGACAGCTAAATGGCACTGGGAGCAACGCATAAAACTGACCCGAATCGCTTGCAGCCAAATGTCTGGCTTTTGTTTTCTGCAGTGTGTGTGTGTTTTCAAGAGAGTGTGTGTGTGAGAAAGGGGGCCCTGCAGTGCAGCCACTTTGGTACCATATGTTCTGCAGAAATGAATTCATGCTCCCAGGAAATTGTGAATGTTCAACTTGAGATTTCATGCTGCAGAAGGGATTTTTATTTTATTTTTGCAGATCAATGCACCTAAATTTTGTTCTGTGCTCTTAAATTTTTCAGTTTAGGAACAAACATAAAAACACAGGCATGGATATATATGGGGATTTTTTTTGTTTTGTTTTGTGTTTTTGTTTTGTTTTGCTGTTTTTGCCGTCTTGGATTGTTATGCTCTTTTGCAGAGCTAGTAGCGCACGCACGCACAAAATGTAGGCCAGTCATATTTAATTCAAACTTCTGCACTTTTACCACTTTTATAAAGTAACAATCCTCTTTTCCCCTCCAAACTTCTGTGGTTTGTTTGATTTTTTTTTTTTCCTGTGCACTTCTTCCCTGCACCCCTCCCCTACCTATGGACAGCCTGTGAAGTACTCGAAGGTAGGGCACGCTCAACATGCATGTTGTGCAAGGATGCTCCGGCCTGTCTCATGTGCACTTGGACTGCGTTGTTTGCTTGAACTGAGTTGGAAGTTGTGCGTGTGTTTCCTGTCAAGCAAGTCGTTATTGTACGCATTGCTGCAGACACATAAAATTACTTCAGCACAGTATGTTGAGATGCCATTACATGAATTATAGTGGAGGCTATGGTGTGAGATATGCCTGAGAATACAAGTAGTTTGAAATGGGCATTTCCTGTGTGCTTGCTGCATCGCTGTTGATGTTCCCTCAGGAAAAACACGAGAAGGATTGGGTTTACGTGAAACTGCTTACTCTGTTTTTTGCTGAAGATTGTTCTGATTAAGTTATCTGAGAGGATCTGCAGCCACAGGTCTACAGTCATCTTAGTAGCGAAGAGCTCAGTCACTCTGAAAGAGATTTGTCAGCTAAAATGGGAAATATTCAAACTGTATGATCTGCTTGCAAGAATTGATTGTGCTCGCTGGCTGTTTCTGTTTTACTTTGGCTTGTAACTGTGATCCGTGATGATATTGATGCAGTTGTGTGTGTGCATGGTTTTAACTGTGCATACCTACCTGCCCCTCCTCCCTCCCCTCCCTTAGTCCAACACCAGGCTAAAGCTCGTGCGGAGCCTGGCTGTGTGTGAAGAGTCCTTTCCTTGCCCTATTCCTGAGCCTTCAGCAGCACCTCAGGTAACAACCTCCCTAAATAACCAGAGTGCATTCATATTAGAGATGTGCCAGTATACCATTTTCACTACAACTATTTTTATTCCTGTTGGTACCCTGATTATTGAAGTGTTCAGTGGGCACCGTAGGATGGTGGTGGATGTAGCACGGTACTGTATTTATGAGCGCCTTGGTTTTAACGAACCTTGAGAGTGACCTTTAATCGGCCACAGAGGCATAACGACCAGAGAATCAGGATCCTTGCATGTCCAGCTCCTGCTTCTCAAGCCACAACTTGCTACTTAAACGCTGCAAGGAACAAACATAAAGGCCATATTTCACATTTTCCACATAGTGTTCGCAAGCTGGAGTTTTCACTGGTGCTCTTTTTTAATTACATGACCTTGTCGCACCCTCTTCCTCTTCAGTGGCACCTGAATTGAAAATTAGCACCACCAGCTGTTTATTTCAATGAAGCAACTCCTCACATTTGCATAACAGCAGTGGATGGAAACACGCATAAACCGATGCTTTCTTATGACATTTTTCAGGAAGTTCATGTAAAATTTTGCTTACATTTTGATGGACACTTGACACTTGAAAGTCCAATAAAGATCCAAGATCAAGATGTGAGGTAATTTCACTATGTTTCAGTTCTAATATTAGTATTTCTGAAAAGTTTCATTAATAATAATTTTTTTTTTTTTTTTTTGTGAAAATGTTCGTAGCATGAAAATTTGATACCGGCACATCCCTAATTGCAACCACGCTCTGTTCCTATGGAGTCGAATTGTCTTTTTAAAGACTGTAAAATTCATCTCCGTCATCTCATCAAGCTCAGTGTGACGTAGGCGGTTCTACGACACCCCAGCCCGATTCGTTAAGCTCCAGGTCCATGTGCGTAGCGTTGGAAGTGCTGACCTGGGATCAGTTGTTCATTTCAGCTCAGTACAATTGAGCAGGTAGACCTCTGATGCTTGATTAGGGGCCTTCGTCTGACAGCTATGATTAAATACCTGGCTGCGACCGCCTGATGAAAACATCACATCATCAAAACAGCAAGGATAGAGCTCCAACCGTGAGCCAGCCGTTACTTTGCTAAGTCAACTCTTCTTTTACATCGTATCTCCGGGCAAAGCCCCCCTCTGATCAAACTTTCTCCATTACATGCCACTCTGCACAGCTCCTGGCATGCTTTCACACACACACACACACATACATATATATATATATATATATATTTATGTACAGACACACACAGGTGTGTCTGTTCCAGGCGTTTCAGCCAGTCAGCACCGAGCTCCATAACCAGAGGGCGGTGTTATTCCCACAGCAGTCTCGCATCGTCTGCACTCACAAGACGTCGTGTATTAATGCCATCAATCATGTCGAGGAAATTACAATTTCCACACGTCAGCTATAGAGAGCTGCGGAGCGCTCTAATTGAATACTCCTGATATTTCCCTCGCTACTGTTATTGGGCCCGGAGTCGAGACTCCTTTTGCGGCAAACGAACCTAGAGGGGCGAGGTAAAGCAATAAAGAGAGAGGAGCAAAAAACACATTAGTGGAGTACACTAGTGGAGTACAGCTGGAGGATCACTGATTCTCATTCAAACCCTTATGATTATCAAATCTAAACATTTCCCATTGTTCTCCGTTTTACATTTTTGTCTCTGCTGTCAAACTGTGAGGACTAACAAAGGGCTGTATGGATCTATAGGCTGTCCAAGCCATCTCCACATCTGCCCTTACATTGTATGCCTGGCTGTCAATTTCAATCAATGGTCAATAGTGGAGGGCCTCTGAATACACGTCGTACTTTTTGTTTTAGAGTGACAGCACGTTCATTACATATTCAGAAGACCGTCATTTTCACGCTGTTTTTTCCTTTATCTCAAGGTAAATGGATGTCAGGAAACAAATGAGGCAGCTCGCAACAGCTGCACATCAACCAGGCGTCTTCCGTGCGATGCCGAGGGTGGAATTAAGTAGCAAACATCACCGCTTCTTGCCAGGAAAAAAGAAAAAAAAAAAGAAAGAAAAAATCGCTTTGCTTTGAAAAAACACACACACACACACACACACATATGAACTCGCTGTCACTTACACAACACGCAGCCCTAGACTCATTTTCGCTTTCTCCAGTCGCTCGCTCAGGCAATTAGTCAGTCACGTTTCTCATTAGCATATTACATCTTCACGTATATTCAGAGCGTCTTAAAATGAAGGAGAACGTAGCGTCTCATTATCTGGCTTTGCAGCTGTTACAGGGATCAAACTCGTGACCTTTTTTGGTTATAAGCTGCTCTCCCACCACTAGGTCACCCCCTCTCTCACTCATTCGTTCATTGACTTCTCTCTCTCTCAAACACACACACACTCTCACAGACTCTCTGATGTCAGCTTTCCAGACTTGTGTTTAATCCACTTACGGTGCACTGGCAACCCCTCTCTTCTATGCAACTTTCCTTTTCAGCCTTTGTAGAATTGCCTGAAAAGCAAATCAGATGCTGCTCTGAGTCGAGTGTTGAAGGAGCGTTGCAAGGAAGAGCGCGACGGGGGTAAACCAAGGCCATTTTTAATAGATCTCACAAAACATCCACACCAGTCCTCCAGCCCGCTTGCAGCACGGTTGATTTTAGGAATTTTTTACAGTTGGAGGGGGATTACAGCTAACTCCTCATTCTGTTGAATTTTAAGGAATGAAATGTGCTGTGTTGTTTAATTTCAGGCTCAAATTCATGTATTATTCAGTGGTTTAATAAAAACAAGCTAATCTGGCAGATTAATTGCCATAGTGATTTGGAATTCATGGACGCAGGCGCATTATTACCGGCATGGAAACAGGTTTTCGATGATAAACCAGGAGAGTTTATTAAGTGTCTTACAGTGGCCTCTTTTGCCCATGCTATTCTCTAATTAACCTAGAACCTCAGGCAAGATCATAGAGAATTAAATGCCTCATATTTAATGCCTCCTTTCTAAATTAATGTCTGTTCATCGTTCACAACAGACTCAGGTCACATTTAACATTTGACGCTCTTGTAAAATGCTGACATTATTGCACTTGTGTGTGGTAACTCCTCGAAGTCTAAATAGTTAAACTGAGGCCATTTGGCGAGTGCACACACGTTCCACCATTTTATAAACAGCAATTTCAAACGGATTCCTCGTAATCCATTGTTTTTTTTTTTTTGTTTTTTGTTTTTTTTCAATTATTTTTTTCTTCCCCAAACAGGATGGATTCCTTCTCCAGCCCCATGAAAAGGAAGAACGAGCCACACAAGACCAAGCTGAGAAGGAGGACAGCTGCGACAAGGTGGACAAACCTGAGAAAACACAGAGAAAGAGGCTGTCAAGAGGTGAAAAATGCAATTAAACCCATTTTAGAAGTGTGTATATATATATAGATGTTTTTGTTTTTTCTCTTTTCTTATGCATTTTGACATATGTATGTCCTTAAGCCAACATCGACAGCTGTATTGAAATATATTTTAAGAATTTTCATTTAAGTTTGGTTTGATTTTAGGGTTAGAAACTTTGAGACCTGATCAGACCTGATCAGTGGAACAGATTTGCTATCACAGTCGCAGGAGTTGAAATATTCCCATTTACACCTCAGCTTTCTTTACATCATAAACACCTGGGGCCTCATTTATAAACATTGCTTACCCCCCGGAAAAAAAGCTGTGCCATTTCTTTTTCCAAACCAAAATTGGAATTTATATATAGAAAACATGGCAGGAGAGTATGTGCACCTGAGATAGATAAATAAATAAATCATTTCTGCATATATATGTTTATATAATCCATGCTCTCATTTTGGTGACTGTTTCTGTGGCGATACTGACGGCAAAGTGTTGAAATGAAGCCAAATGCTTTAATGATACTTATCATACAGCCCATGTCACTCAGCCAAATTACAGCCTTCTAATAATTATATCCTTTACCATGTCACGGGGAACATCCAATCCTAAACAATTTTTTTTTTCTTTCTGGCGCAGTGCCCTCTAGTTTGTCCAAAAGCACTTCTCCATTTGAAATGATTTCTCATTATGGGCCGATAATTGGCGTGATTCAGTTAATTGCGACAAGCTCAAGGTGTGAAGCAATTATACAGATTCCCACAGGCGTATAAAGGTGTCTGCTTCCCTCTGTGGAGCAACACTACTGATGAGGCAGCCTCCAATTATAGAAACCAGACACCCACCGAAGGGAACGAGCTCTGGCGTCCCCTGACTCCCACTGATGGGTCCCATCCTTTTGTTGGTGCACAGTAACATGGCTTTTTTTTTTTTTTTTTTTTTTTTTGGTGTCAACTTCGTTAACCGTCCACCTCTTCATTTCTTAAATGCTTCAGCTGGCAGTGCTCACCGCTGCTGATACAAGCTGCCAATAACAGCCATCAAATAGCACGGTCAACAATGTCACCCTCAGTCAAGGTTCTCTTTTCTGATACGCGGTCTTGACTTTTCCATTTTCCCTTCACAAATACTTGAATGACAAGCTGGTTAATTTGCATATCAATATTCACAACGGGCGTTTCATGAACTGTTTATCATTCATTTGGGGGAGTTAACGAGGTGGAACATTTCAAGTTCCTTGTTATTCATATAAAGGAAATCATATTGAGAAAATGACATGCTGTTAAGCTGAGCTCATGACGAGTTCTTCTTCAGGTGGAGTCTATACACATCAGTTTTGTTGTTGATTACTGACGCGAGACTTATTTCTTTTGCTTAGATTCCAGTCAAGACTACACAGATTCAACTGGCATAGATCTCCATGAGTTCCTGGTCAACACATTGAAGGGCAACCCCAGGTACGCTCAACGCTTTAACTTTCAAGGCTTCATTTACTCCCTTTGGAAATCTGTAGCCCTGTTTTTGAAATTTACATTATTTTTCAGTGTTTTTTTTTTACTCTGGGCAGTTTACTGCCTGAGCTGCTGAAATTTAAATAAAAACTGGGGAAATGGGGGTGTTTTGTTATTTTCTTTTCTCAGGGATCGAATCATGCTTCTGAAGTTGGAACAGGACATCTTGGACTTCATCAGCAATAACGAGTAAGAAATATTTATTTCAGATATTATTAAAGACATATGCATTCAGGTTCTTATCCTGACTGAACTCCACAGCACCTGGTTTCATTCAGACGAACACATTTAACCAGAGGAGAACTTGAACGCAGCTGCTGTAGTTTTGAGTTTTTTTCCAGAAAAGAGTTTAAGCATTTGAACTGTAGACCATTAACCACATTCCTCTGTCCCTCTCCAGAAGCCAAAAGAGAAAGTTTCCACCCATGACGTCTTACCACAGGATGCTGTTACATCGAGTGGCAGCCTACTTTGGCATGGACCACAATGTGGACCCCAGTGGCAAGTCAGTGGTGATCAACAAAACCACCAACACTAGAATGTGAGCCTCTCTTTGGTCTCTAATATTTCCCACTTTTACCACAGTGAGATTTTCTGAACTTATTTGAGTGAAATCAATCTTTAACTTCTAAACCCAGCACATGAATTATAATATTATCAGACTGATGGACATTTGAGGCCATAATACGCTATCACTTTGCTTGTTAATTGCAGCCATAGCTGTTGCAATCAGTCGACAGATAGGTTGGTTTCCTGCCCTGCTTGCTTTTTAACATATGTTGCTGTCAGCATCTGCCTGAAATTAAGCTGCCACCAAAACTCTTGTGAATTCCCCCACCAACAGACCCGATCAGAAATTCTCAGAGCACATCAAGGATGACAGGGCGGACGATTTTCAGAAACGCTACATTCTCAAACGAGACAACTCCAGCTTTGATCGTGAAGACAGCACGGTAGGTGTTTTTGTTTTTTTTGTTTTTTTGTTTTTTTTTCACCAAGCTGTCACTTTCATTTCTGACATGTTGGTAAGAGTGGGACAATCTGGCGTCCCTGACATAGCTGCTAAAGAAGCCTGTGTGTGTGTGTGTGTGTGTGTGTGGTGTGTCCTTGCCAGATTCGAATGCGTTTGAAAGCTGACAAGAGGAGCAAATCGATGGAGGAGAGGGAGGAGGAGTACCAGCGAGCCAGAGAAAGGATATTTGCACATGATGTGAGAGCTGTTAGTGTAGGCGGGCTGGGGGGCTGAGGGGCTGGGGGTGGTGGGGGGGGGGGGCGGGGGGCATGTTGCACAAATCTTTGTGTCATTTCTATTCATGTGCAAATTTCGGTAGATTTCTTGCTACCAATTACCACTGCTGGATATATGAATTTATAGAAGGGGTTGCTCCAGTTTGGAGCCCCCCTTTTGTGGAGAAGTCAAATTTATAATTAGAGCTGCAAGCAGGTGTAAGCAGGGTCACAGCACCTGATGCAACCTTATATTTATATTTCTATTTATCGATAAATTGATTGTTCCTGTAGAGTTAAATTCATAGGGACAAAAAGAGGATTTGTTTCATTACACAGAGACGTGACGCGTAGCTTTCAGCAGAGCTCAAATGCAAAGAACAGTCAGAACAGACTGTGCTATGAATTAACTGTACTCCTGGAACTGACTGTAATTTTCCTTTTCACCCACAGGGAGATCACTTCATACTAGATAGAAGGTAAGCAATGAAACTGCAATTATCACATGACCGCTGACTTTGCTTCACCTCTCATTGAGTTCCAAAAGGCTGTATCTAATATGGATGATGAATTGTCGGTTAATTGGCTGATTCCATCCTTTAAAGTGTAACCGAAGCTCTTCACTTTTAAATGAATCACTTTTATAGTTTTCCTGTCAGAGCAGCAATTAGACTCAGCTCTGTCATGTTTTAAAATGGTGGATATCTCATTTTGTCAGCGCCTGTTCTGTAATACCTCTCTCCTCCCTTCAGTGCTCAGGATGAAGACGCATGCATGAGCACCCAGCAGAGGCGGCAAATGTTCAGGTAGGACCACCCCCGTCACACATCATTCGGCTCTTTTCAGAGACTGAACCGCAGGCAGAGAAAACCCTTTGAATCGCCGTCTGTCTTAATCGGCTCGCTCAGGAACAGGAGTGCTGATCTGAGGATTTGTTTTTGCTGCTCAAGAAAGCTTCTGTTAAATAGGATTTTCTGCCCAGGCCTCCTCGTGTGGGACAGGCTATTTGGACCAAAGCTTGCCAATTAAACCATGAAAATGTTTTTTTTTTAAAAGATGTCATCTTTTATTGATCAAGCAATGATCATACATGATTATAATGTTTCGGGGGAGAAGATGCTGTCCTGCTGTCTTTAAATCCACAAAGTAATGACCATTGCTGAATATGGTTTTACATGATGCCTTCAGGGCACTTAGTAATCTAAAGGCTTTGGAAGTTATAGATACATCTTTAAACGATACAATATATATATTTTTTTTTAATCACCTATACTATTTGTGGACCAAATGATTAATCGTATACTTGAGAAATATTTTTGAGCAGTTTACATTATTAATACAGCCAGAAAACTTTTAGAAGCAATACTTTCTTCTCTCACAGGTTACGGGCCGGCCGGTCGGGCGCCAGCCGGCAAAGCAGCTCTGAGACAGAAACGCTGCCGCGGCACGGCGAGCCTCGGCCGTGGAGCAGCACCGACAGCTCGGACAGCTCCAACCGTCTCGCCCCACGGCCCGCCATCACCAAGGCCAGCAGCTTCAGCGGCATCTCCCCCGGCCTCGTCCGAGGGGACAGCACAGCCAGCAGCAAGAGCACCGGGAGGCTCTCCAAAACAGGCAAGAGAGACAGCTGGGACCGAGGCAGACAGACTAGAGCCATATCTCACAGCTGTAATACAATATTTAGAATTTGCTCAGATCCTCAGAATAGCCTCAGTTTGTTTAAAATGAAACAAAGCAGTGCAAATATATCTCAGTGGGGCATTCTAAAATACACAACACAAGAGTAACAAGCAATTTTCTGCTTTCTCCACATTTTAATGAATTGTTTTTCTTGGGAGAAACCAAGTCATGTTTTATTTGATTCAGCTGTTCAGTGATTGATGGTGATTACATTGTCCAGGTAAATTCTGAGTGTAGATGGAAAAATTCACTAATTAAATGGTGCTCTGGGTAAAAGGGGAACAGAAATACAGATTTTGCATATTCAAGCAAATTCCCCATGAATTCGGGGTACCTGAGATCTTATCGGAAGAAACGTTTGTTGTCCTGCTGTGGTTAATAAAGTGTGTGGGTCGCCCTGTAGTCGGGCAGCTGTCAGGACTAATTACCGTGCAGCAACACAGTGATGGAAGAGGCTCTTTAAAAGTGTTCTAACAGCAGTAGTATAAAACCTAGCAATGAGGAGGTGCTGCATAATGTATAAGTCTAAGCGCTGGGAAGTGCCATGCAAGTCACTGAGATGAAGTCAGGGCTTCTCCCCAGCTGCGAGTGCTTACTCCACAATATGATACATTTGTAAGTTGATTGGCGGAGATGAGATAAAAACTGTTCTTCGCTGTGGGCTCGTCTGCTGTATCTCAGGGTGGAAATTCTCGGTTGGCCTCTGCTCTCCCTTTTGTTCCCTGCCACTGTTTCCATCTCGTATTTTTTATTTTTTTTTCACAGAGAGGTAGCAGCAGCAGGCGTCTTGCCTGAGTCGTTTTTTAAGTTGTTTACGAGGCGACTGGCTGCCCTCACTTGGTGTTTTGGGGAGTGTAAGTCGAGGAGACATCTTCCCTGTGCTGCTGCGTTCTTTTGTATTTGCCCCTCTCCTCAGCACTCAAGAAACCTTTCTTTGCAACAGGCTGCAGGCCATCTCCACCTGAAAATAGGAGCTTATCTTTGAAATTAGCTTCACCTTTACCCCTTACAACATTAAAGTACATTAGCAATCAATTAATATGACAGTTAATCATTGACTTCTTGCTCATTTTGCCGATAATACTTGTGTACTTTTATTCAAGTAAGATTTTAAGGAGTATTTTTATATTGTGATATTGCAGCTTTTACTTAAAGAGCCCTTTAAAAATTCTCTTCTTGAATAATAATAAGTTTGTGATATGTTTTTTTTTACATAGATCAGTTCATAGTATGATTCATAGTAGGATTGAACACTTCCTCCAGCAGCTTCAAAATGTGATTTAAAGTAAAAAAACATTGTGGCCACATTGTGGTTTGATAGCAGCAAACATTAAACCCTCTCAGGGCCTAATCACCAGACTGCAATGTCAGTTCCTCCTCCCAAAATCCAAGGGCTTCTTTGCACGCTTACCATTTTGCACGGCATATAGTAATTATACAGGAAGACATCGACCACAGACAGGGCAGAGATACCAATTTCTCCATCAACAGTTGCCTCAAGAGACCAGAATGCAATGCAGTCACAAGAGATGCAGCGTTATTAACAGGAGGCATGACTGTGAATCTTCTCCCCTGCATTATTATCACCATCAACTCTTCAGACTGAAAGCAACAAGTTCACACTTCTCCTCCCAGAGCCTGTCTTAAGGTCATTCAGAGAAGTGTAGGTAATAGATGGTAATCTTTTTGTTCTGCCCTTTTTCAGGTTCAGAATCATGCAGTAGTGTTGGTTCCTCGTCCAGCTCACTGTCCCGTCCCCAGCTGCCGCTCCCGGTGCCAGCCTCGTCCCGGTCCAACATCCCCAGCGCGCCCTTAATCCACCCAGCCGCCGACACCAGAGGCCCCGGACACCCTGAGATGATCAAGAGCGTCCCTTCACAGCCACCACCAGCTACAGACGCAACCAACTATTATGTGTTGCCGATAGAAGCCTCAGGGATACCACCTGGCAGCGTCCTGGTCAACCCCCACACAGGTGAGTGATACAGTATCTCTATGTGAACATGAAAAACCAGAGTTTCTGTTTAAAAGCTCCTTTGTAGTGAATTAGAAATCAGCTTTAAATAGTTTCTTTTCTCAAGGTCGATGAACCAAGCTCAATCTACTGCATTAAATCAAAGTAAAGTTTCCCGAAATAAATTTCTCCCTCTTGTTATTTTCTGGTTTCCTATTGAATATTCATGACTTGGGGACAGAATTTCCGATTGGCATGGGGCTACACTCGGTTTGTCTGTTAAATTAGTAGTCAGACCAAAGCATGCTGATCAAAATGCATTGAACAGATGGGAGAAATCTGTAAATATTCATCATGGGCCTAACACACAGTTGTGCACTTTTGGGCTGCAAACTGAACTTCAGATGCTGCCAAATCCTCTCGACTCTCTCATGAACTGAGTTTGGGTGTGTCCTTCACTGTCACACGGAACATAATTCAAGTGTTTTTCTTTTATATGATGCTAATCATGAGTGTGTGTACAGTTCACATCACTGTGGTTTTTGGTTTCTTATGAATTTATTTTGACAGGCAAGCCTTTCATCCATCCCGATGACAGCACTGTAGTTTATAACCCGGCTAGCATCGTCTCCGCTGCTGGCAGGAACCCACAGCAGGGGAAAACCCCACAGCAGCCAATCTCTGCCTTGAGCCAGCAGCAGCCAGCCAATCATCTACACTCCCAGGTCAGTGGGCGGGAAGAGTTTTTCCTCATTCCCACTGAATTGGTGTAAAAACAGTGGTTTTCCTAACTTTTTTCTCAACCTCACTAACATAGAGTGTTAAAATGGGAGCTAATGAATGGTAGGAGCTTCACTAAGCCATTTAATTGACAATTTACTAAACCCCTCCCCCCCAAACAGCAGTTGTCCAATCATCACTTGGCAACCGTTTCTAGGCATAACTAATCAAGCAAAAACTTAGCATATGAACAGTTGCAAAGGGGGGAGGGGCTTATCAGATGGCGAATTAAAGCTCCCACCATTTTGCTAGCAACCTTTGTCAAGTCTCATTTCCTGTTCCCTCTGTCCATCTTTTCTTCCCTTCCCTCCTCAGCCGATCTGTCCTCCTCTCCAGCCGTCCTCCGAGCCTGTCCACAACCCAACGGTTTCTTATCCTCTTCCTCCTTCTCAGTTCCTGCCCATCTGTCCTAACCAGCAGTACACTGTGGTACAGAACTTCTTTCTTCCATTTTATTATTCTTCCCCCGCTCCATCTCCTGTCAGACCTGGCTCATTAAAAATGTATTTATAGACTTTTCTCTGAGCTGTGAAATTAATAAATAAAAGTCTTAGACCGATGTCCAGAAAGTCCAAAAAAACTCTGCTCAGCTTATGTAAGGCTAAAGAAATGCTTTGAGCTCTATTGTGACCCAGGTCTTCATACTGTATCTAAACTGTCTTCTGTGATTATTTAAAATGTAGCTACATTATTTATCTATTTTAAAGTGTGAATTTAGCAAGCGGAGTTTTGTATTCACCTTCAGTGTGGTTCTTTATTGTTGGAGGTGTGGCTTAACAAGATCTTTTTAGTGTTTCTCACCTTTCCAAACTTCAACACAGACCTTATTATTCCCCCAGTTAACTATTCCATTTTTTTATTTTTTACTTTTTTGGTGGAAAGGTGCATCTAAATCCAGCAGGAGCCATTACCCACATATATAGATCATGCATTCACTTAACCTCATTTTTGACCTGGTTTTAGTGAAAGACATGCCTCTGTGACTAATTATGCCTGTGGAAAGTTCCATTAATATTTAATTCATCACCAGATGTTAGCGCTGAATAATCCATGACTAAAAACACTACTTTTCCAACAACATGTCAGAAATGACCTGGACTGGCTTGCGCTGGTGATACAGATATATAGTTCACTTGAGTCTGTTGGTCTCTGCAGACCTGGGTCAGATTTCAACTCTGCATTTGTTTAACCTTCAAGTGAAAGTCAATTTAAAAAATGTCTTTGCTTTAGCACTTAGACTGTCAGCAGACAGTCCCTGGTGGTTGAACTGTATTGATCCATATTCTGAGCTGATTTAATGAGTACAATACTGTGACCCAGGTTCTGATTGTCAGTGCTGTATGCTCATGTGTGTTCAATTATTTCTCCAGCCTGACGTCCTAAACGCCCAGTTCAGTCACATGACTCTGGCGCAGCAGCCACCCAGTGACAGCGGAGCTTCAGCTCAAGACACCCGCCACTATCAGACTGTATACCACCACCAGCCCTCCCATGTGGTACTGCAGGGAGCCCCTCCGCAGCAGGTTGCCAGCTACATGGTGGCAGGGCCATCAGGAGGACACTCAGGGGTGCTCCAGGGTCAGCCGATCCCGCTCCCGACTCCAGGCCCCAACCATTCATATTCCAGCTCCACCCCGGGCCCCGCTGGTTTTCCCGGGTCCACGCTGAACCAGTCGCTGCTCCAGCAACACACTTACATCCAACAGCCTTTGCAGCAGGTAGGGACTTGCATTGTGCTTCTGAAATCATTCTGCCTCCCCATAACTGCAATTTGTCATCATGAGTCATTCCTGCAGCGGAAACCAGCTTTATGACTAATCCTTCATTTCTCTTGTTGCTAGGAAATGGATTCAAATGGGACTGCTGATGTGTCATACAGGTCCTTGAATCTGTGTTCTGTGTCTCTTACAGATGTCCACATGTTACTGCTCTTCAACCCACCACCCACACTGCTCCACCCAGCAGCAGCATTACCGGCCCCCCGTCAACCCGCTGCCCTATAACTGCCCACAGAGCCAAAACCTGCCCCAGCAACAAGGTAGGAACACGGTCATTTTAAAACCAGATCCATGTAAACTTCTGACTTTTTATTTTATTGGAGAGGTAAATCAGATTATTTTCACTCAGTATAATTGGCATCATGGTGGATTTTTCCACAGCTGATAAGGTTTTTCTACACCTGTGAAAAATTAGAGTATGAGACTAAATGACCTGGTCAGACGGAGAACGTTTTCACAAAACACACACATACACTAAGGTACACACATCCACACTGTTATTGTCATTATATCCAATTTAAAGTTGTGTTGCATGACAAATGCACCTGAATACCAAAAAGCAGCAGGTCACCTCAGCCTTTATTTCTCCAGTTTTCTGTGATAAACCAAAGCTACAACTTTAAATGAAGCTTTGAAATAGTTCGATGGTGGATCTAAAGAAGGATCAAAGGCTTTTTTTTTTTTTTTAATGAATAAGATCCTCAGTCTCTGATGTGAAGTGACTGATTTTTCCTTAAATTTCCAGACTTCATGTTGTCAAGAACAAAGCTCAGCCTTGCTGCTTCTCAACAGACTTTGTTCACTTCCCGCTTTCAGCTCTTGGATAGCATTTTCTTTTTGTTGTTCTTGTTTGTTTCTTCACAAGGAAGCTCTGCCAGCTGCAGTCCGAGGGCTCCGGTGAAGGACGGATATTTCTCCCTTGCTTTCCTCTTTGTTTGTTTATTTTTACGAGTTCAGATGTCTCTCCGGGAGTCATCCACTTGATTATTCTGTTTCAGTTTTTTTTTTTTTTTCCCCCTTCACCACAGGAGTTGAGATTGTTAGCTCCTGCTCGGTCTTTCTCACAGCACACACACACACAAACTGGCTCTTTCTTAACTGGATGTAATCTTTGTACAGCTGTAACTTGTACAGTCGCTTACACACACACACACACACACACACACACACACACACTGGTGCACACACGTCTCTGTAAGTGGCTGCGGCACTATTCTGTCATCTGTAGGCTGCAAATGCGGCTTCCCTGCTGGGGACCCGGGGAATAGACAGCGGACAAATGAAGCTGACCTACAAAGGCAAAGGACAGCAATTATTTCTCAGGGAAACCGAAAAAAAATGACTTCAGTGCCACGTTTCCCTTCTGTTTCTGCATTAATTAAAAAAAAAATAGATATAAGACAATCTAAAGGTGAAGACACTGCAGCGTGGGTCGCACACATAATAAATAAGTTATCAGGAGGAATTCTCTGATGGCTCAGTCAGTGTCCACAGAGAAACCAGGGAATGTTTCCCTCACTTGCATCAGACAGTCATCACCACCACAGGGCTTCATCTCCAGTCATTGTCATTCCTGGAAAGCATCTTATATTATACATGAAGGCACTGACCTATGTAATGGTGACACTGTTTCGAAATTACTTCCCGCTCACTGTGACATTCCCGTACTACAGTGTCTTGGCTGACATATTTCCCCGTATACCTGCAGTAAGCTGGTATCAGCTGATATATCAGTGTGTGATTTTATGCCGAGGATGGAGTGTGCTGAGCCTGAGAGGCGGGATGCGGGGCCGGGACGCTGTCTGAGAGGCCTCTATGAATCTCACAGTGAACCGGTCTCTTTTTCAGCCCCTCACTCCTCGCCTGCAGGACGTACAGTAGCCTCACCGTGGCTGGACACTCATTATCAGCCTATGAAGGAATTTTCTAAGCCGAGACGTCCCAGTCGTCCCTCATCTGCTGCCTG
The DNA here is from genome assembly GCA_037833715.1 of Toxotes lorentzi. Lineage (NCBI taxonomy): Eukaryota > Metazoa > Chordata > Actinopteri > Toxotidae > Toxotes > Toxotes lorentzi. The sequence continues at coordinate 8,699,066 of JBBMJY010000017.1, read as the reverse complement.
CTAGTATGGAACAGAATTGTGTGCGTTTGATATTACGGTCATTTCATGCTTGGTTTGTAAGTGAAGGTGGGAGACGAGGGTGGATAAAAATAGTCTTCCCCCCTCTGTTCCTTGCGGAGCACTTTCATTGTCTAGTTGTACTTTTCTCCCAGGGCGGCAGACTGTAAAGACACCTTCACAAAAGGACGTCCTCTCCTTTGTCACTTGGAATACCACATGTGTGTGTCACAAGGGACAGTATTTTCAAATGTCTCTTTTTGTCACCTTGACATTTAAGTGTCTGCCCCCCTCCACCCCCCACCCCCCCTCCAGCTAGGAATAAGTGCCGCCATTTTAGGCCACTCGGAAAATGGCCGGATCTGTGTGACTTTGTATTGTCTTTTGTGTGTCATTTTCTTCGGGGCGCTGTAAATGGATTTTTAACAAGTACTGTAGAAATGTGATCCCATTCTGTGTTTACCCCCTGAACTTAATCACTCCTGGAAATGTTGTTATTTTTTTCTTGTTTTCAGACAGACGAGTGGCTCAGCCACTCAGGTTGCAGGTTCAGGCCTTCTGCAGGCTAAATCAAATATATTGACTTTCTCATTTATTCCAAGTGCCTCAAATCTGCTTAGCTGTAACAGCTCAACTCCCCAAGCAAAGTCCCAACTTCCACAATCTTTCAATCTGCCTCTTGTTCAGTTGTTCTCCTAATGTGGCTTCAATGTCTCTTTATTGTAATTGTTTTAACAAGAAAATTTCACAATAAAATCATTCAAATCTTGACCTACTTTCTTGTAAAATCTTGATAACTGAACGTTGTTCCTCAGACCTTTTATTAGTGTCTTCTCCTGCTATGTTGCACATGAATCATGAATATTAATCACAGTGTGTTCGTGTCATGTTATTATCACATTGTTCCTATCAGGAGTCTCCTTTCATTCGGTCACAGCGTTGTGCCTTTCTCATTTTGCCCCAGTGCACCAAGCCGTGATGCCAAACCCTGCGTCCAGCTACCAGACTGTAGTGGGCGTGCAGCCAACACCCAACCTCGCTCTCACTGGCAACCAGCAAAGCAATATGGGCAACCAGATGCAAGGCATGATGGTCCAGTACCCTCCAATGCAGTCTTATCAGGTATTTTTGATAAAGGGATGCTTCTGTGAGATTCAGATAGATTAATATCACCAGACTAAAAATGAAAGAGAGCATTCAGTTCATTTTGCCATGAATGAAATGTTCTCTTCTTGAAGCGGCTGCAAATGAGAGTGTGCGCTTGATTAAAGGAGAACAGCAGTTATTTGTGCTTAAGAAAATCTTGAGAAAATGAATGTATTTGCATGTTTTTCATTTGCGACAGTTTGCACATAGCTTTTTTTTTTTTTTTTTTTTTTTTTTTCTTTCTGTAGCAGGTTTCTGTGCCACAGCAGACGTACCAGCAGCCAGTGTTTGTGTCCTGCCAGCCAGGACAGGGGGCAGTGGCTGTTGCTGGCATGCAGCCCTGCTACAGCCTGCTCCCCCCTAACCAGCACACCACCATGAGGTACGAGCACAGATTTAACACTGACTGTTACTGTGGGTGATTATTTGATTCGGGCATGTTGGGTTCAGATTTGAGAAGAAATGCATCAGCGTGAAAATACGTTTGATTATGTTTATTGTAAAATACTCAGCTGTAGACGTACTTGGTCACAGAAAGCAGTTTGCAGGCACTTGATGCTGTTTCTCACTCCTGAAGGTGCCTCTTATTTATAGACTTAACAGGCGTGATGAGTGAATCCCCAAAGCACCTCCGAACCAAGGTCATCTTTGTTCACTGTGGGGGAAAAAAATGAAGTTATTACCAGAATGCTTTTGGTGAACTGGGTCTGCGTAGAGCTGATGAATGTCGACTCCGACGCCCTCTCAAAGAGAGCTTTAGTCATTTTCCTCCATTACTCTGCTGCTGTGGAGTAGTGGAGAGCACCATGCTCTCTCTCATTATAGCTGATTGATAGAACTAGTTCACAGAAAGCAAAACATGTAATTAGTTTCTACCTCCGTGGACCCAATCAATCTGGATACTGGTGAGTGGGGGCACTACTGGGACCACTGTGACTGCACGTGTGCATAACAAACACCAGACATGAACACGACCATGTACACAGTCATCACCTGCAGAAGAACAATGAAAAGATACACACACACACATGCAAGGAGAGGTCACTCTCTCATTGTCCCAGCTGTGAAATGAGGCTGCTTTTGTAGGGCAGCCAGTGTGGAAATGATTTATGCGGCAGCGTTCTAACAGCTCGCTCTTCTCCCACGAGGATGGACTGTCCACCTGCAGCCTGGTTCTTTCACCAGCTGTACACGAGTCCCTGCAGGCGGGCTGCTTACAGAGCAGAGCACCTACTTTGCAGATGGACTTAAAGTGAAATTGCAGATGTAATAGCTCAGCTGCAGCATTAGGATCTCAGAGCTCCTGGAGATTTACGTCTGTGCAGGTTTAGAAGTATTTTTAGGATTTTCCTAAAGGCCTGCTTAGGTGTGAGCATCGTATTCGACTTATTTGTCTTCAGGTGTTCAGGCTCTGTAGTGCCAGAAGCACTTAAGCTGACTATATTTACTTCTTAAACAGCAGATCTGCAAGTTTGAAAATTGGTTAATGCATCCAAACATTTTCTGCTGCCTGTCCAGGTCCAAGCCATGTATAATGAGTAACTATCTGTGTGTGTGTGTGTGTGTGTGTTCATTCACAGTTCAACAGTGAGTTTCCTGCCCGCTCCGATGATGGAGCAGCTGCAGTTTCCACAGAACTCGTCCCCTTGCGTCTCCCAGCAGCACCCAGGCCAGCAGTATGCAGGTACGCTCTCCTCTGAAGCCGACTCAGACCAGTCCGGGACCAGATTCAAACATAGTGAAGGATCATGCAGTAAAATGAGAGCATTCAGTTTTGTCTGATATCAGTCCTCCCCCCCCTAGAGATTCCCCATCGCTGCTGGCGCTCCGATATTTTTTATTTCTCCAGATCTCTCTGTGTCAATAACTGCAGAATGTACTCTTTCATAGCCACGACCTGCACTTCATAATGACATAATCTTCCCTGGGTTTACTTTGCCGTTGCATGTGCGTCAGACGCATGATTAGATTTTCAAAATGAAAAATGGTGATCGTCGGCTCCCTGGAGTTTTGGATAAGTGAAAGTGATTTGCACATCCACCTCTTCCTCCGGAGCTGGACGGAGATTAAACGGCTAGTAGGTCGACTGTTGCAGATGTTAGGTTGGCAGCTCATTCAGCATTTCATTTGGTACAGTATCATTACTACTATTACTACCTATTTTGGTCTTTCTTACACTGCAATTTCTTAATTTGCTGACATACGCAGATACTGAGTTATCTGCAATAAGCAAATATAAGATACATTAGCTTGGGCAAATTAACAGTCCAGTCCTGACTGATATTTAAAGTGACTCTGACAAAAATATATTAAATTAAAATTGTCCAGTGCTTCAAAAAAAAATAAAAATCACTGTAATAACCTGTTTTCATGTATCGCCTGTTTTATATTGGAATTTGGAGGCTCTCAGAATCGCTGTCCAGAGACCCAGGTGGGGCAGTCTCCTTACTAATGACCTTTATTATTCATGTCTGACATTATGGGGGAGCAGTGGAGGAAGCCATCATTTCCAGCTCGTCAGTAATGAGGTCAGATGAAGGTCTCGTGGCGGCCTTACCTACAGCGTCACCCGTAAACATTTTTAATTGGCTGTGCCGGGGCCAGAAATAATCCACAGATTAAGTCCAAATATCCATTGTCCTTGCTACTGTTATTAGGCATTATTTCATAAATCAACAGTGGCGTCAGCTGTGCAAAGTTTTCAATATGATTTCCACCTAATGTGAGCTTTATGTAAACAGTAAATATGTTTGTTTTGTTGTTTTTTTTTTAAGTCACATCATTCATGGCCATGCCTCAGAAACTAATTAGATAATTGGATCTCCTGGATCAACACCGTGGGTTTTTAGCAGGAAAAGGGAATGGGCTGTTATTGCGCTGCGGCTGTGCCCTTCTAATCAAGGCACTTAAAACCTAAATGCTCAGCAGCTAACGGTGGGAGAGCAGGGTTTTCACTGATGAGGTGTGTAGCTGAACAAAAGTGCTGAAAAAGAGCTTTTGGGCAAAAAACTCATTTAGCATGTCACTTTATTCTGGGGCATAAATGATGAGCTGATGTGATGAATTAAGTAAAAAAAAAAAAGGCAGCATTAAGTTTCAGTCATTATCAACTGTTTCACATCCAGCTTGTGTTTGTGTCTGTTTTTTAATTTCGTGTGTGTGCAGGGTTGTTACCCCCGGCCCCCGGCAGTGGCATGGTGATGCTGCAAATGACTGCGCCCCCCTGCCAGCAGCCGCGGGCCCCCTCCCCCTGCCAGCGGAAACAGCCCAGCTACAAACACCCAGGCCCTGAGCACCAGCGCAGCCGCAAGCCCGCCGAGATCCCTCCACCTCCAGACAACACCCAGGTACAAACGCTGCCCGAGAGCATTGATCAGGAGAAGACTGGCACAGAAACAATCATCCTTTTCACACAATGGGCAGAAAGCAGCATGTTTGTTGTGTACATTGATAAGATTGTATTTATAACCTTTTAAAACATTTAATTGGCTAAGTGACCCAGAGGTTTGAACTTGACAACAGCAATTTCCAAATCATTTTTGATTAAATTAGAAATGTGCTTGGGTGGCGCTCGCCACACAGGACAATGCAGTACATGTCAGAAAGTTGAGATCACAAGAAAGCAATTTTAAAGCCAATTTAGTGACGTGAGACTGGTCCCCTTGAGCCAAAACCAACCTCTCTGCAGCCAGGCAGGTTAAATGTCCTAGTAAATAGGCTCTGCAAATGAAGTCAACACTGCCGCAACCTGAAAATGAGGAGAAAATAGTCCTTAGCATTAGGGTGTAATGGTACATTAGGGGAACTAATGTGGATGGAATGGCACATTAAAGCAACAACTTGAACGACAAAATGACTTTGTGAGAGGAAGACACAGCCAAGGTTGTTTTTTGTTTTTTTTTTTGAATGAAAGTGTTTGTGTTCCTCCCCGTTCTCTCCCTCCACTCCCGTCGGTGTCTTGTGTGTAGAGCAGCCTGCCCTCGTCCCCGGCGCTCACACCCTCGCCAGGCCAGCCCCCCAGCGTCAAGGGCCTCCCATCAGGCATCTCGCCCATCCCTGTCATGGCCCACCACCCGCACCACCACCACCACCCGCAGCTCCCTACAGCCTTCTGTCACAGTGGACAAGGTCAGAGACGTGTGTGTTTATTCACTCACACACCAAATGCTAAAGAGAAAACATGCTTGTCCCCTTCAAAATAAAATGTGTGCTCAGGATTGATGCAGAAATAGAGCAGAGATTCAGTTTTTGGTTTCGACAGTTTTTAATAACTTTGTGGTTTTTTTGCTGTGACACGTAGGTGAAGCGCACTACTCTCTACTGGGCCAGCCTCTGCATTACAAACCCTCCATCAGACCTCCGCTGATCCACACTTCCCACATGGTGTCCAAACACCAGGTCAGACAGAAATTGCTTTTTTTTTTTTTTTTTTTTTTAAATCAGTAATATTACTTGATCAAATTTAAGTTGGTGTATGATATTTCAAACTGTCCTCTGTCTCCTCAGGGTCCACTCGGGGTTTGGCGTAGCAGTCATGGGAGGAAGGCCAGCAGAAAACCTCTGTCTTCAGATCTCAGTGTAGGTGAAGCAGGTAATAGGAAGTCCAGAGGGAGGCTTGAGTTCAGTGAACCTCAGATGTCAATCAGAAAAAGAAACTGGTGTTGAGATGAATCACACGATAAGTCCGGCTGCTGTGTAGCCTGTTTAGCAGATTAGCTGAAATAACACCACGTTTTTATTGTGTCAGAATATGCTGCGCTCCATAGCTGCGGGAAAAAAAGAAAAAAAAAAACCCACATCTGTTTGTGAATGTAAGCAGAATAAATTACAGACAGGGCAGAATCCACACCTGGCAGTGGAACCTGCAGCCCTGGCGGTATTTGTGCCGAAAGAAATGTGCTGATTATTTCGAATATCGCGTCGTGTTTTTTTGCACTCGCCAAGCTATTTTTCTGCATTATTCAGGCGCTCTTGTCAACAACCTCACTCGTTCAATCACCAAGGAGGGAGCTTACACGCAGCCCTGTGTGGTGGTGGAAAGTTCAACATTACGTCGCTGCCTCTTTTTTCGAGTCAAAATCTAAAAAGCAGGCTCATTGTTCGACGGACACGTGTGCATTTTGGAAAATTTGATCTATCAAGAAACATTAAAAACACAAAATAATATTTTATATCATTTTGCTTGAGCACACTGCAACAGGTTTGACCGTCGTTCCACCTAAAAGCTTTAAAGCTGACAGCAGCAGTTTATTGAAGCCTCCCGATGGTGCAGGTCTGAGTTTTCTCTTCACCCATGACAGTTGTTTTATTTACTGGCTCTGCTGCTCACAGTACTGTCTGTGTGTGTCTGCAGTGAGCAGTCAGATCCTGGAAGTGACAGATCCTCCGGAGGGGATCCGCTGTACAGACTTCCACCACCTCCTGGCAGAGCTCTGCAAAGGGGGCGAATTGATCCTGCGGCTGTCGGACCATCAGCCCCGGCTGTGCAAGACAACCAGAGACACTCCCGGCGGAGACCTGGCCTCATCATACTCTATCTTTGCCATGCTCCCTTCCAGATACGCCACCCCGAGCACCACACTCCACCACAGCGGCCCCAGGCCACCTTTAAACTCTGAACTAGCACCAGACACACAGGGGAGCGGCATGACTCGGACAAAGCCGGCTCATAGCTGCTAAGATCTTGGTGCAACTAAGGAGCGCCACATGAACGCACATCCAACCACCTGCCTCTGCTGCCTCAGTCTGGACCATCTCCCAGACTCTGTCCAAATCAAGAACAGAATCAAATGTTTGAAGAATGAATGTTCACTTTTATTTTCTTTTATTGTTTCTCTGGCCAACAAGTGTGTTCAGGGTGGAAACCGACCATCGCCTACCACTTTGGTTCTGTTTGTAAAATGCATCAGTGGCTGCTCAGCTCAACTTAAGGTTAAAGAGTGAAAATGTCTGGAGAGCTTTGGGATTTACACGCCAGCTAAGATGTTAGCATCTCCGCTGTGGCTCTTTTAATAGCAGGCGTGTGAGTGTGACAGCAAAATGTACACATAATCTACTTGATCCTGGTTCAAGAATGTTTTTGTGGCCATTTTTGAAAATTAGAGGATATAATTTCGCCTTCATATCAAAGCAAGGGTTTATTAGTTTTATGTAATGAACTTTGATCAATAATTCACTCAGCTGTGTCCCAGTTTGATCTCAAGTCACTGGTCCTTGAAAGTGAGCAGCATCGATCTCACGTTATAGGTACAGAAGAATGGGTTTCCTCTCTTGTTTAACATGCTCCCAACACACAGCAGCAGTTGTACCATGTGAGCCCACACAATAATAAACACTGAATAATATACTACCTGAAATATTTAAAGTCACTTTTATACACAGTGAATGTTGTATTTGCACTGAAGTGATGATCAAGATGGAGAATGGGTGAAATCAGACAGGGCCTGGGTTTTCTTTTAACCCCTCATACATGTTTGTTGCACTCAGCCAGGCCACTTCCTTTTATATTTAATTAAAAATGTTTATATGCACAAGAAAAATGCAATCGAGTTTGTCACTCTACTTGGCTTCATTTTTTTTTTTTTGTGTGTGAATCATGAAAGGTGTTCTGTGTCTTGCGTGGCTTTATTTCTTTATTATTATTTTTTTTGTTTGTTTGTTTGAGTCTAATAAATATTTTCACCACACGTGTTGATATAACTTCTTGCAATCTAAAAGGCGGGTATTAATCTTGAGAATCGAGGGTCTGTTGAAATGTTTCCTTGGAGCAAGATGTTCCTTGAAAAAAAAAAAAAGCAACAGATGAGGCAACTTCTTTGGAAAATGTTGCCATGAAGTTTGTATCTCTGCCTTTTGGGCATTGCAGAGATATTTGCTCTGCTTAGCAGCCTCATTTCCAGCTGCATAAATTGGCCATTTTGGATAAACCCTCTGCTCAGTGAGTGAAGTGTGGGGAAACAGAGACGCCTAGTGGACAGAGGCTGTTACTACAGCATGTATACCTCATGCACAGCTCATTGCACAGTGAAAGTGAAAGTGGAAACTAACTGTTTGGGGAAAACTGTGCGTGTGTGTGTATGGCAACGTGTTGTTAGCGTGGCTGAAAAACGCGCCTTAGTTGGGAAGCCGCTATGGAGACCAGCGACTCCTGGGACAGCAGCCGGACGGTGGTTGTGTCCGGCGTGCCCGACCTGTTACCCCCGAGCAGGATGGTTGACAAGCTGACTGTCCACTTCCAAAGCCGCCGGAGGAGCCACGGAGGAGACGTAGAGGGGGTCAGGTACCCGACCAACGCGAAGGGAGTCGCCTATGTCACTTTTGACAAAGCTGAAGGTAACGACGGGCTTTAGCTAAACACAGGCTACAAGCTAATCACGCTGTGGTGCTGTGTTTCTGAGCCAGGAGGAGCATACATATACACCAAACTCCATTTAAAAATAGGCGGTTTTAAAGCCGACTCTTGTGTTAGTAGCCTTGGTTTGTTCCTCTTCTCATATTTCCATTACATTCAAGTCACAGAGCTGAGGATCCAGTTTACAGAAAAATAAATGCTTTCACGTTTTGAAAATCACAGGAAGATATCTCAAATTGTGCTTCTAGTTCCTAATTCAAACAAAAAATGGTGACAGGAAGTTACATATCTCCTGTGCAGTGTGAACCAAAATATAAAGATGGATGTTTAAGACATTTGAGTAATAATCTGTTTCTGATATGGTTTTTCCATAAACAGATGTTCAGCTACCTGGTTAAAATGTCTTTTAATTTAATTAATAAAATTAACAAAAAATAAAAACTATAGATATGCAAAAGTAGTTCATCTCAACAGTGTAGCTACAGGACACAATATGGCCCCTTTTTTTTTATGAACTTATTTTTCTGAAAATCGGATGATTGGCTCTGTGACTCGGTTGTTATGGTAACGCAGAGAGACACAAACTGAGGCCACAGCAGAACAGTGCACACTTTTTGGCAGATGCAGAGAGGGTGGTGCGAAAGGAGCGACAGATCATGACGGACAGCAAGTTTCCTCAAGACTACCTTATCACTGTGTTCCCCTTCACCAGAGACGTACGTCTGGCCATGAGTTTGACAATCAGTCAGTTTAGTTTTAATCAAATGAAATAGAATACTGAATCAGGTGTTTTCTTATGCTGCAGGTGTTTCTGTATGTCGCCAGTGCTAAGGTGGATCTCTCCGTATTTGGCAGCAATCAAGCGGCACTAATCGAGAGTTTGCGGTCGGCTCACAGGTCGCTACGTTTCCAGCCTTTGCCCGACCAGAGGAAAGCCGCCATCGAGGGGCCTTTCGCTGCCGTCAAGGCCCTGAGAGAGGACCTCATCCTCAGGGCCAGCCGGCCTAAATCCACAGTCTCAGCCGCAACTGCTGCTGTCGGGCTAAGAGAATCTCTCCCTAATCCAAGGGTAATATCTCATCTGGAGTTTGTCGGCGCTGAAAGCTGCAGCGGTTCTAAAGCTAAGCGAGAACCAGCGGCCTTATCAACGCCGCTGCAGAGCACAGGTGAGGCAACTCAAGTCCAAAGCCTGCTCTCAAATGCAAAAACTCTAAATGCTTCCTCAAGGCAAAACGTTTTCTCGCCTGTAGAGAGCTTTAGTGACACAGACAGTGGTGAAGAGGAGAAGCTGGGAGCTGGGCCGAGGCTCAAAATGCCCACCGAATATATAACCAAGCAAGCAAATGCCAACTCCAGACACGTGTTCGATCAGGTGATCAATGCAGAGATTAGATCTCCCTTATCAGGCCTGGACCTGGTCCCTGCAGAGAAAATAACAGCAAAACACCCAGCAGCCAGGACCAGAGGAGGGAATCTGTTGGTCTCCCGCCATAAAAGCACAGACTATCTGACGGAATCAGATCAGAGCAGCTCAGCAGTCACCATTAAGCTCCTCCAGACCAGACTTAAAGAAGACTCATCGTCCTCCAAGAGCAGCGCTGAGGACACAGAGGAACTGTCTGCAATCTGCTCAGAGGATCCAGAGGAAACCTGCATGTGGGTCGACTCATACACTTTCAGATACATTGACAAATTTGACAGGAAGGGGTTCGACAGATGCCTGAAAGGTCTCGAGGTGTCAGTCGAGTGCGTTGAAAGAGAGGACCTCGCGCAAATACGGTTGACTACGAAGCAGGCCTCCAAGACGGCCTCGGGGATCCAGCAGGCCCTGACAAACCTCAAGATTTTGGTGAAGAACTGGATGTCGATCTTGACAGTTCATCAGATCTCCTGTGACGAGGCGAAGAAACGGAAACTCACTCAGATCTGCAGCGATGCGAATTTCCTGTTCAGCGACGTCCTTTACTCGGTCGAGGATTCCTGCATAACAGTCGTCGGCCCTTTTGCATCTTGCTACCTGTTCTGTGAGAGAGTGAAGGACGAGCTAAACTCAAAGACACTCCTGTGAATCTCATAGTCCATAATAAATGAATGCACTTTGATCATTGAGCACAGGGTGGTGCAGTTGTGCACAGTGTGTGTATGAAACCAACACCCGCCTTATTTACATCCTATGGTACATGGGCAAAAAATTCAAGCTACAGAAAGGAATAATATTTTATCTGCTCCACATCTGCTTCACAAAACTCATGCATTTCAATACTTTTATAGCTCGGCTGTGGTGTTCATATAGTTTAGCTTTAATCAGAATCATGGACCGACATTGGACAGTAGGGGGCTGTATGACACCACCTCCTCCCATGTGGTGGACTGGTTTGAATTAGAGACAGCCCTGCTCGCTGAAGCAATTATGGCGGCTGGGTTTGGCAAGCAGGGTGCAGATTGGCAGGCAAATGATGTCAGTTGGATGTCCCATTATACACCTTCTCCCCTCCACACACACACACACACATTATGCTGCGCCTTTTTCTGAGTGTGTGTGATGTGTGAAGATGCTCAGTAAACTCATGATGTGTTCAGAGCCTCTTTTTTTTTCCTTTCTTTTCTGCGTGCGATTATTCAAATGAGCTCGTCCGCGGCCTTGATAATTGATTCATTGTGTGAAAATAAGCCCACACGACCACAATGAACGCACACAAACACAGACAGCCGCTCCTCTCCCGGACACACACAAGCTCTGGGTTGTTACCATAGGAACATAGTGGAAGAGGTTGCCATGATGACGACGTCCAGAAGGATGGAGGAATTACATTTCAGGCAGAAGAACCCTCCATTACACATCTCTTCATTCTCTGTCCTCATTATGCATAAGGTAGAATTAGCTAATTGCATTTTGAATATATTAAGCATGTATGACTTTCAGGATGGAGGTCGAAAGCAGCAGCAGGAGTGTCTTTTTCAAGGACATCTTCATCAGGGACGGACTCTGCTGGGGACCAAAGCTGTGATTGGACCATGGATGGGTTACTGAGCGGGCCGGTGGCCCGAAGGGTCAAAAGGTTCCTGGGCCAGAACCTCCAGCTGAGGTGACTGTTAACATTACCTGCCTGCCTGTTGTTTATAAGCGTGTATACTTGTGTGTTCATGTTCAGGCACACACACATATTGGAGGTCAGAGGTCAGGCAGACAAGGAAGAGGCCTCTGCGTCTTCCTCAGCGTGAGGAATGAGGGCTGCCGGTGATGGATAGCCTTCTTCGGGCAACGTGTGCAAGTACGTCTCAGTCACAAATTGCCTCTTAATGATTCTCTTCACAGATCATCACCCCGCCCGGGAGAGAGGGAAGTCGTACCTCCCCTGCTGCTCTGCCACAGTGCAGTGTGGGTAATAGGGAGTGGTGATGGAGGAGCCTTGTAGGAGAAATTGGGGGCAACAGAACATATGACCCATAATGTAAACACACCAAACCTAAGAGTGGCTAATGAGAAGTGTGTGGGGACACATTCCCTGTTTTTCTGTCCTCCAGTCCTTTGATTCTTTGTGGACACTGTCAGTCCCCGTCTCTCCACCAGTCACCTGATGCTGCTCCTCCCCTGCACACCTGCCCCTCATTGCCCTCATTAGCCACAAAGTACACCTGCCTCGTTACTGCGGTCGCTTGTCAGAACATCAAACAGTCATGGACGCTCCGGTCAATCATCCTTTCCCACCTCACTTATTAGCCGAAGCAGGAAGTGTCAGTATTCTGAGTCTCCCCTCTGAGCATTTCAAAAAGCTTACAGTTAGTGGGGTGTGAAGAAGAAACGTGATTGCCTGTTTAAATCTCGACACCGCGGGCCACAATGCTCAGGTGCCACATGTTGGGCCCCCCCCCTGAATTTAGAGCAGTTATTTTGCACTTGGATATTTAAAGACAGGGGATTGTGCCCTGTGTCCCTGAGTAAAACCTTTGTGGAGAAAAAAAAACAAAAGTAGTACAGTGGTGGATTTGGTCTCTGACACAGGCCCTGATGGGCGAACCGGTTCATTATCTGCTGTGATTGTCCGCAGCTGGTCCAAAATATCATATGATTGGTTATGCTGCCTTGTGGGAGAGCTTCTCAATTTCAGTCCTCATCTCTCAGCTCCATTAACTGACAAAAGATAGCAGGGGCCTGAGAGAGAAAGAGAGAGAGACACGTTTCTCAGGTGGCACGACATGGCATCATATAATTTGTGGACCTTTTCGAGTATTCCAGGCACTCTGTCTTATTTTAAACTGTACATGTGATGGATGTGTCCAGGAGGTGGAAATACTCCAGAAATAGATAACAATAGATGATAATTCAGATATGTGTGAAAGCACCTGCGCAATTTAATGGCCCCGAAACATTTTCAAAATCGAAGCCGCTGCAGAAATGGCATCGGTACCTCGCACTCTCCAGCGCTGACCGGAATAGGTGATACAATTTGTGAAGGTTCACATCTTGTAATCAGTGCGGTGAGAAATGCAAAAAGAAAAAAGAAAAAAAAAGTGAGAATCCTTTCATTATTCTTCCTTCAGGCCTTATCTGCGTGTTTTGGGTTCGTCTGGACCAAATGGCAAAAAGAGAAGGGACAGATGGAGACGTGTGAATACATCAGTGGCCTGACTGAGCCAACGGGACGTGTCGGCATGGGTGTGTTTGCACATGCAGGTGTGTGTGATGAGTGCATTTTGTATGCAGCGAGCACCAGAAATCAGCGGCGTGGTGAAGATGGATGGCACCGGCTTTAAGTGAAATGTTAATGCTCAGACAAAGGACGGAGACATGTATAAAGTAAAGAAGCATCATTCATTCATTCATTCATTCAAAAAAGCACTTAGACGCAATGTCTCCTCATCCCCAAGCCATAATCAAACCAAACTCCTAAGAGGCTGACCGCATCCATGCCACCTAACCTCAAAGAGAGAGAGAGAGCACGCTGATTTGATTAACCCCACTCGAGTTTTTAAAGTCTCCTGGAAATGTCAGCAAAATCATCAAAGAGGCCGTCTCCTTCATAAAGCCTTGATCAAAGGCATTCTCGACATACTGCGCCTTCTATATTGTGAGCTCACGGGCGAGACGTCTACATCTGCACAATATTATTGGTTTTATGGGAGTTTTAAAAGTGGAGACAGACGGAAAACGGGGGAGAGAGACAAGTGACATTTCCCCCCTCTTAGCTACACCCTCGGCCCACCTACTCTGTGCTGCATTCGCAAGTGTGTCGCATGTATGTATGTGTGTGATATCACCCTCGTTTTACAAGGAATTCCTCTTTCTAAATGTTTGTTTTCATCAGTCTGAGGAACGAATGCTGGGTTTGGCCACACACCCCAAACGTTATCATATAAATCTCACCCGACACATATTCTCATTAAAACAATTACCTTTCAGTGTGATGCTGTGTGCCGTAGTGTTTTCATGCGTAACCTCGGTTTTATGTCTTGCATTACACCCACTCCTCCCCACTCACAGCAGGCTGCGCAGACCTCAGGCCACTTGAGCAGATCAAAGGAAAGATGGAATGAACTCCTCCACCACCTGCCTCCCAAAACCCCGAAATCCCACCAACACCACTGGCTCCAAGTAACCCCAAAAGGCTTCGGCCTGTGTTAGATCACGAGCGGGCCTCTGTTTGATTTCCATTCCAGCCTGGGATGTCCCAACCCCTGTGAAACATGTCTGATATTTCTGGCTTTCTTTGTGTACTCTACTTTAGCACAGAGGCTCTCGAAGCCACTTTCATATAGGTCTGCTGGAGAGGTAGCACATATATGGGCCAGAGAGATGGCCTGGTTGTCAGCTATATTTAGCCAGAACATGAAATATCTGAGAAGGTTATTTTAGTGTGGATGCAGAGTGTGAGAGGGCTGATTTTAAACTGAAAGAAACACAAAAACAACACAACAGGAACACTCTGGTAAGGCAGCTAAAGGTTTTTTAAGATTTAATGACGCTAGAAAACAGCTGACGCTGCAAAACTCAAGTTTTTATAATACTTTTGGTTTGAATTCTGAACCATATGGAATGGACAACAGCAGCCATGTTATCTTTTGTGTTGCGTTTGAGCTCAGGGGGCAAATTTCACTCCTGACGTTAAACTCATCACAACACATACGGAGCCTCTCATTTACTGTTACCACCATAAAGAGCTGGATGACACCGGAGGCTGTTTCTCGGCTGTCACCCTGATCTCCACCTCACACTTCACACATCACACACTGTATGTGTGTGGAACATTAACATGCTTTAAATCTGATCAGATCAGGACAGGTGTGAATTAAAACCACATCCCAACCTTTTTAACAATCTCTTCACCATTGTCGTTCTCCCAGATCTCCTCTGTTCCTGTCATGTAACTGACAGATATGATTATTGTCCCGTCATGTGGTTTATCTTGAGGAAATGCTAATGAAGATAATTTCACGTGTCATTAACCCCCAAACACACACACACACAGATGCTCAAACTTCCCTGAAGAATCAGGTCATCCCAGGAATGATTCATCCTTCAATCTATTACACACACACACACACACACACAGACTGAGCACATTCACTGTGCCTCATTACATCAGTGTGTGTATCCATGCTTGAACAGACCTAATGACTGACTGGCAACACTTGACAGACTTACTGTACTCTGTCTAACGTGCCTGTCTCCTCCGTGTGTGTGTGTGTGTGTCGTGCCCTCGCTGCCTCACATTACATCCAGCGGAGGATATTAAGCTAATGGTTTATTAAAATGAAAACGTTGTGTGTTAGTAAGCCAAAGGGGGAAGAAAGGGAGCTGAGGCTTATTAGGCTTCATTAGGTGGTTTCAGTCAGTTACCACTGTTTCATGCTCCACAAACCCCTACTCTCCTTGTTGTTCTGCAGACTTTGCATGCAGTGTGAGTCTGTCCTTTTGGCAATTTACCTGGTCAACCAGGAGACATTTTGGCTCCGGCGCTCCACACTAACGTTTTAGCTGATGTAATGTTCAGTGACTCACTCAGTTTCCTGTGTTCCTGCTGTTTATTTTAGCGCTTGCTTCAGTATGGTTGATGATTATCTAGTGAAGCATTGTTTATTTATTGTTTAGCGTGTGGGTGGAGTTTGTGATCCATCTACCTGGAGCTCACAACTCCAGGAGGCGGGGTTTAGCAAACTGGCCGTAGTAAAATTATCATAAAGGACATCACGCACATTCAGGAATATGAATCTGCGTGTGAACATGTACACACATGTATTCACACACACACACACATATGTCATCAGGGATCACTCTCACTGGCCCAGCTGGTGTGAAATAACATCCCTCCTTGTTCTGAAACTGGAGTACTTTCAGACTGTGGCCCCCTGCCGCTGTCAGCCAGAGATCAAGGCTGAGAGCTGGGAGCTGAGGCAGTTAGGCAGAACTCTGTGAGAGGTCAAACAGCTCTCTGACATCTCCGGCTCTACAAAGTGTATTTTATGTTTTGAAGATTTTATTTAAGCCTTTAACACAAAAGCCAGAGCCGGGACACATCATACAGAGCAGTTAAAGGATGGTTAGAGATCTGAAAGTTAATAATGAATGTTTTTGACTGATATCAATTATGGTTTTTTTTAATGGATAGGAAGGTCAGGACAGCAGTGGAAATATACTACAATTCATCCTGTGGTGTTTTCACTTGCTTTTGAATAAAAATAAAAAAAACAAAGAGACGCCCGTCGCTGTTTTTCCCCTGAACTGTTTTGAATCTGGCCTTAATTTCCCAGTCAGGGTGACTAACCGTCGAGGAAACCCCTCTCAAACCGAACCAAGTGAATGTGTGCTGTATTTTCGCCCGAGCAGTAAATGTCAGTGCTCCGCTGATTGAATGCACGTCGACAGAGATAACTGTGGGGCATCGTGCTGTCAGGGCAGAGAGAGAGAGAGACCCAGTGACCTAGACTTGTCACACACCTCCAGCGCTGCTGGCCTCCTGGCTAAAACCAAACCACTTCAGACCTGGGTTTGAAATTCTGTTATTTGTTACTCACTCTTCATCATCTTGTGACCTGTTTGGTGTGTGAGAAACTCCAGATTTTTATCATCATTTCCAAACGGCTCCATGCAGTTGCGAAACATTTCTGGAAACGGTTGCAGAATTATGGTAAATCCCTCTCATTCGGTGAGAACAGCGTGCTCTCACACTGAGCAAGAATTATGTGCACCGGTGTGTGACCCAGACCTGAACTGTGGTGGATATCACAGATAGCGGTGGGTGCTCGCCCTGCAAAACACACACACACACACACACTACAGTGTTTCTGCTCTGAGGTATTTTCAGTGTGTAATTCTTATTTATAGCTGTAAAAATATCTATTTCTTCTCTCTGCCAAAACTCTGAACAACAAAATAGAAATGTTAAAAATGGGAATACAGTATTTGAGCTCACCAGTTCTGCTGTCCTCCAGTTTAAAGCCTCTAAAGGCAATGCAAACATCACTACAGTAAAAGAGGTAAAGATTTTGAGATGGGGATTTTTGGTGTTAGCACCATGTGACCAGAAACAGGTGGTACCCTAGTTTCTATTCTGGGAACCATGTACAGTATTTGGGCAACTGTACTTGTGTGACAATGCCATTGGTAGAAAAGCCCGGTTTAGGGTGGACTGCGTGTCCATCTTTCTGCAATTTAAAAACATCAATCATACTAAAAAATAAAGATATAAGAGGAATCAGTTTCTGTATTGACATAAGACTCAATAGACCAGAATGCAATGCAAATACAAGCCATGTTGAGTTTAGCTTCCTCTTTACCAGTATATGACTTTTCCCACTGCCCTACAAATGTTTAGCCAGGCTTCTCTGTGCTCTGCAATGCATTATGGGACATGTAGTAGAGATAAATATGAATGAAGCAAACATTAGAGACTGATAGTATCACATATGTGAATAGAAGGACTTTTCCTTTTAATATGCTTCTGCATGATGTCAGTGTGTACTGTCTCACTTTGGCCCAAATGTGCGGCTGCACCAAGTGAGACTGGCAGCGCTGCAGGCTACAGCAGAGAGCCGCACACACACACACACACACACACAAGCTGGAGAAGGGCACAGGCATAATGTGTAAACACCTCAGTCCTCTGCTGTGGCTCTTTCAATCTCAGCAAGATGACTGTATTTGGATGCAAAGATGAGAGAAAGGATATTTTTTTTAAATAATCACATGAATGCTCTAAAGGAAAAGCACAAAATGACAAGAACGTAAAAGCTCCACAATCTTCTGTTTCAGCCAGAATCTGAATGAGGTCAAATGCATATGGTGCACAGATAGCAGCCAAATAGCAGAGCTATAGTGTGTAAAATCCCACCCCCCCACCCCTGTCCCTTCTCTCCTGGCAGTGCTGTGTCCTGGAGGCAGAGCTCCCACACAACAGACGGGACTCCCACCACACAGCCTGCAGGGTGGAGCTGTCTCACTGTCAAAAACGCTGCCAGCTACACCGAGAGTCCAATCACTCTGTCGCAGAGGGGGGAGCTGATGCAGAACGCTGTCGTTTTGCCATTTTGTAGAATTAGCAGTGGTGCTGTGCTGGGGGAAGTAGCCTGAAGGCGGAGAGATGAGGCCTAAGGAGCAGAAATGTTCCTGTTCACACTGAAAAATGGAGAATGTGGTGCATTATCAACCCCGTAGGGAAATTTCAGTTCCATTGTTCCCTTTTCCCTGTGTCTTCTCATATGGATATGAGTGAAAGCTAATGGCTGAACGTGCCACGATAAGTACAACCTATTACTCACAGATAAGCAGGGAATCCTCGCTGGAAACTGATGATGCTGCTCACTGGAAACCAGCAGCATCTCTTACTGGGTTCACTGGGTTTATTGGGTTTTTTTTTTTAATGTGGTCAAGATATGTGAATATTTCATATGCAAAGATACAAAGGACAAACCTGCTGTATGACTATAAGCTGTGTTAGTATGTTATAGTATAGTATGTTGACATTTTAATTTTTGATGTAAAAGTTGTGTTGAGTCCAAAGGGGGCGCCATCGTGGAGGCCGGGGCCCTGCAGGCTGCTGTGTGCAGGCTCGCAGGAGGGACGAGCCTGATCCAGACGGGAGGAGAGCCGCAGCCATTGGCTCCTGCGACGTTATAAATAAAGGCAAATGGCATTTACCGGCTCAGAGCAGGCGGAGACACCGGGGGAGGCGGGCAGGCTGGAAGGAAGGACCCGCATCTGTCGCCTCACATCTCGACTCACTCGCGGGACTGGACTCGGGTTTTTTTTTTGCCCCCCACACACTCGATCCCGATTGAAATCAATGAAGGAGAGACGCTCGTGTCAGAAATCGTCTCTGAAATCCGCCATGGATCCCAGTCAGAGCGTCAAGTGTAAGATCGTGGTGGTGGGGGACAGCCAGTGCGGGAAGACCGCGCTGCTTCACGTGTTCGCCAAGGACTGTTTCCCTGAGGTGAGACCCCCCGCACACCCCGCACCACGATGCTGATTTTAATAAGACACAGTCATATTCAAATCAAACACCTCCTGCTTTTTTTGTCTCAGATGGGCTGATGCTTCAGTAATAATGAAGGATTATCTATAGGATGTTGTGTGTTCCAGCTGTTGATGCAGGTCTAATGGTGATAACAGTGCTCTGTAATATTGTGTCAGCACTTCAGTGTTGGCACCAGTTGTTGCTGAGGTGATAATAATTGTAGTTTTAGTGTTATTCATCTGCTTCAAGCTTAAACTAAGGTTTAAAAACTTCATTTCCCACAAGGCTTTCTTCCTGATATGCACTCTGTTCATGTTCCCCTGCAGAGCTACGTCCCCACGGTGTTTGAAAACTACACAGCCAGTTTCGAGATCGACACGCAGAGGATCGAGCTCAGCCTGTGGGACACCTCAGGTATTCGTTCCCCCTCTCCGTCACCTCTCCGTCTGCTTCACCATGTGTGTCACAGCCAGGCAGTCCACATGAAATGTGTCCAAACATGCTGGTCACTCACACAAAACCCTCTGGAGCTGAAAATATTTCTCTTTAGGGACATGAAATCACTAATACTCAGGTATTTCCCTCAAAGTGTCCAAATCACGAGACGGAAACAGGCCCAGGGTGGATTTTTTTTTTTGAATAATGAAATGAATCTGTGACCCATTTTAATCGATGAAGCTGGGTTAATCCTTTCTCATAGTCTGGAGTTGCATTTCCCCTCAGATTAGGAAGGTTTCACCTTTTACCTACATGGACGTGTTTGGCATCATTTCTCAGTGTGAGCACAGACGTGCAGCAGGGGAGAGGATTTCATTATTAATTCTTCCCAGCTGAGTGAAGCTAAAGCAGAAACGGGGAGAGATAATGAGAGGCTGAATGGAGCTCCATCTGGAGAACACACTTTTCTTCTTGCGACTTTTGGGAAACTTTTGTTGTGCAACACATGTACTGGCTCTCCGTTTTATCGCTCGTTGGTTGGACTTTTGGGTCCAAACCAGCTGCTGCATTCCCTGTGTGTGTGTAAACAATCCCACTTTCCCATCCATCAAAGCTTGAGCAGTGAATAGCACAGCAGTCAGGCGTGAGTGAGGCGTATGTTGTGTGTATGTTGAAGGGGGGGGGGGCTGTGATGGGTGGAGACAAATCAGCAGCCAGCTGTTGCGGGTCTGTGGCCTGGAATTCCTGAGCGATGTTGGAGTGAGTTTCTCAAATGTAAAGGAACGAAACTAAACAATCAAGTTCTGATTTTTAAAAAAAAGCAACATCTTAAAGTTTGATTTCTCCTCGAGAGGGAATGAAAATAAAAGCATCAGCAGATAATACTCATTTCTAGGCTCGGTAACACGACGAGCAAACAAAACAAGCAGCTCAGATTTCAAATTCCTTCGCCCCTGCAGTGTGTGTGTACTGTGGATGTGGAAAGTGGAAGAAATGAAAGCCGGCGAGTAGTGAGAATTATGTTTTATTGCACTGTGTTGGCCGGTCGCCTGGAGCCATTTTTCTTTTGCTTTTTCTGCTTCATAAAACAGTGAGGGTGGGGGGGCGGGTGGGGTTCCTATTAGATCAGTGGGTCTGAGATAGAGCCAAGCAAACCCCCTCTCAATCCTAACCCCCACCCAACACTCTCACACACAGGCATGCACACACACACACACACACACACCCAATGACTGATTGATACTGCTTTCGGCTCGACTGGTCCCTTTGTAGACAAACCCATTGGCCTTATCTCCTTAGGTGTGCTGGAAAGGTGTGTGTGTGTGTGTTTATATATGGATGTGTGTGACCCCAGCATGCACTCGGACAAAGACCAGGATGCAGGAGATGAAGACAGACCCTGGATTGCCATCCCCCTCCCTCACAAACACACACCTACACACGCGGTGGTGGTCTTTGTTCTGCAGTGATGAGTGGCCTAATGAGCAGCCTGGTGTGTGTTTAAAAGGGAGGGTGATGAGAGTAATTCGGGTCATTAAGGTAAATGCCTGCCAGTTGTATTGCTTTCCATTTGTCCCCCACCATGCTTGTCTGTGCTGGCTCTGCTTCCCAGCCTCAGGGTGTGGTCTGCCGGGGGTGGGGCCGAGGCAGGCCGCAGCCTTTGATGCTCCGTGGCTCTTTCACCGGCACAGGAAGCGGTTTACGTTGTCTCCCCGCCTGCGTGTCTGAATGAGCCCACAAAGGTGTTTGTTTGAGAGTCAGACAGGAGGATGGGACGACGGCAGAGGTAAACAGAGCAACCCCTGTGGCTCAGCTCCTGCATGCCTGAGGCCTCTTCTCATTTTCCACAGTAAGAAGGTAGCTACAACTACAGGCTATTTTCATTATTCACAGTTTAGTTTCTAAAATGTTAGAAAACAGCGCCCCAATGTGTGAGGGCTTTAAATAGCTTAGCTCTGTTTTGGTTTCCACTATCTCCTGCTGCTAAATGCAACACTGTGTTCAGCGACTAGTTGTTCATTTTGTCAACAGTTTAGAGCCATGTGGTGAATTTATCCAGAGCTTTTTCTCTGGAAATTCCAACAAGAAACTAGAAGCAACTGCGAGGAAACATTGTAAAAAGGGGCTAAAAGACACTAAAACGCTCAGTAATGCTGAGAGGAACTTCACAGCTGGGCAATGATTCTATGTCAAATTACACTGCTGTTGTTCAGTTTTCTCTCGAGCGGCTAATCATTTCAGCTCTAATCCCAAAAGCTTTGGTTTCAACAGATTTCGCACCTTTGCGCTGTTGAAATATTCAACAAGCAGAAAAACACAAGAACCACAGAATCTCAGGCATTTTCACATCAGGGACTCCCACTGAGACCTGTGTTAGACCCCATGGATCTCACTTGACAACATTTCTCCCAGAGAAACTTGTTTTGTTTTTGTTTATTGAACAGCTGCCACCTCTGCACATTAAAATATGACCTACTTTGAAAACAGGAAGGAGAGTCAGATAAAGGAGTTTTAAAGGACGATGCATAATGACAGTTCGTTTCCTGCTGCGGTCTCCAGAGCATGTTGCATGTGCTGCTGCCCCTGTAATGCTGGACAGCTTAATTCTGAGACTTTTTTTGCTGCACACACACACACACACACACACTGTGCCCCCTTCATTCCTCCGTTGGCAACCATTGTTGCATCGGATCACATTTCTGGGCTCAGCGAATTGGAGCCGCATGTCTTGCATTCCTCAGACTAAAGGTTTCTACTTCCTCCTCCACAAAGACCCCTATTGTACCCAGCAGGCCCAGATCCTTAGTGGAGTGAAAGCGAAGTGGCGTGTCTCACTAAAGCCCCCACCTCATTTCCAAGGGAAAATTGAATCGCGGTGGAATTTGCCGACCGGTGGTGCGACTGCGATACAGTGTGTGAACTCTGGAGAAGGACTGGGAGAGATTAATAGACTTCCTGTCAGTGTGATGTTACACCTGTGTCTTATGCAGAGAGATCCAAATGTTCTCAGCTTGCTTTGCTGTCATTCAGCTTCTCCCATCTCGAATCACTTAAAATCATTCCTGTTTGTTAAAGATAAGGAGACAACAGAGCTGCTTATGGAATATTGCATGGTAACGCAGTGTATTGTGTATCGTGTTGCAGCATTGCTGCGATACCTCTTCAGATTTTACTCTGCAGCAGCGGACGTGTCAGTAACCACAGCAACTACAGCTGATAACGTTTCAGGTTCTGTCCATTTGACCGACCGATGAGAGGTTATATACTTCAGCTGGATGGTGTAGGATGGATGTATGTGTCTGTCGCCGTTTGTTGTTTCCACAGGTGTCCCTGAAGGCTCAACGCCTCTCCACACACACTGACGCACACACACACACACACAGGCGTTCACCGCCCCTGAGCTCCACTCTGCTCAGCTATGTCAGCTATGCAGTAAATCAGCAGACCTGTTGCCGTTCCTCCAGACTGTCGGTTGCAGCTGGCTTACCTCAGGTCTGCAGAACTGAATTCCACTCCGGCAACATCAGGGATTTTTTTCAGGATCGCAGTGGAAGTTGGGTATTGTTTCACATAACGCTGTATCCTCTCATGTCATTGTGCACAACAGTGTTCATTAGCTGTGAGCACGACACAAGGAGGCTGGAGAGTGTGTGTTTAAAGGACAGAGAGGGAGGACTGGGTGTGTGTCTTCCTTCCAGATTTAGAGATCCTGTGGGAGAACAATGACAGGAGCTAATTAGATGACAGTCACAGGTCTTTGTGTGTGTACACATGTGTGTGTGTTAGCTCTGGGATTTCCTCTTATCTTTCCAGTTGGCAGGAAGATGACCTCAGAGCAGAGTTTATATCAGATGCAGGCCTAAAGCAGTTACAGCTCTGCTATAAAACAGAAGACAGGAAAGAAAACGTCTCTGAACTCCATTCAGAGCTGTACACACTCTTCAGCATGCCACATGTGTGAATTTCCTGTTTATGTTGCGCAGCTTGAAATGGTTTGCGAAGATGTACTTAGCGGATTCGCAGCTGTAAATACTGGAATCTGCAGGTAAATTCACAGGAATACGAGCAGACGCTTGGAGACGCATCAGCAGCCGGACCTCACACGCTGCTCCCAGCAACACAGATATGTGTGTCTCGTCTCATTGGGGTTGATTTCAAAACAATCAATTCATCGTATAAATGTCAGCCGGCTCTACGGCTTACCCTTTTCAGTTGCAGGGTCCTATTTTTCCAGTGATTCCAGTTCCAGGCAGCGAGGGCTGTAAAAAAAAAAAAAAAAAAAAAAAAAAAAATTCAAACAATTCAGTGTGGTTGGGATTTGATAGCAAAATAAATTCTTGCGGGGAGGAGGGGGAGAGGAAGGGGGAGGGGGTCCCCCACATTCCTTCTCTCCTTGTACTTCCTGTGCCGTGTCGATGGTAGCTGCTCAGCGTGGAGCCTTTATTGTTTAGGTGGTGTCACCTATCGGGCGGCTTTCCGGAAGATTCTCAGGGAGGGAGTGTCAACATTTGGAAAAGCGATACTGTAGAAAGCAGGGTTAGAGCCAGAGCACACAGTTTCCACAGTGGTGCGTTCAGGCGTTTCCCTTCTCAAGTGACATTTTTTATTGTCACCCTTAGAGGTAGATGCCGGTTCATATGTTCACATGCAGCGGTGGCACATTTACTCCACTCACATCAGCCGGTGTCATGCTTCGCTGTGCGAGGCCCAGGCCTGGAAGGAAGCGTGGCTTGTTTAAACGATGTCGTCTCCCACTGAGACTGTTTAGATTAGAAACCTTAGATCTCCGAGTAAAGTGTGTGTGTGTGTGTGTGTGTGTGACGACAGTGCAATTCCTGGCTTTTCTCCACAGCAGTGTTTAGAGAGGACCTCCCATGGAACCTTCAGTTACCAAAAAACAAAATTCTCCAGATTCTTGGCAGCCGCTTGTGTGTGGTCAGCTCTTGCTTGTCATGTGATCTTGACTCACCTTGACATGACGCCACCTCCCCCTCCCCCCTCCTCGTCCCTTCCTCTGGCGGGGAGATGGGCGTCGTCTCCCTCGCACATGGTTTCAATTTTGAGGAGGCAGTCATTTCCTCGCTCGGAACTTCTCTGTTCCTCCAGAGAGGATTTCTTCGACAAGTGATCTTGTCGTCGTCAGCACATTTTTTTTTTCTGCTCGTTTGTTTTTCTCGCCTGGTTGCCATGGCGAGGGCTGCAGTCATGTCATAAGAAAGTAACTGTCCAGAAATAGTTTAGAGTTTAAAGAAGTGATTGGGCCGTGTTCTCATGCATTCAGGAAATATTTCGGAGGTGGTTTCTAGATCTGGTTGATGGCCTTCATTTGAATCCAGGTGGTTTTCTTTTCAGTGAAGCCAGACCTGAGGATTCCAGAGGAGTCAGGGCCCAAATGTCTACATCCCCAATGCAAACATATCATTTTCATGTTGAAAGCTCATTTCTATCTCCTTTCCTGTCCTATATGTGGAGAGTTGTGAAACACTAAAGCACTGATACAGGTTTTCCTGGAGCTGGATCCATGTTTGGACGATCCTGAAATAGCAGATTGAATCTGGAAAACATCTTGGCCTCAGCTGCCACCTGTTCCTCAGATTTGTGTGGGAGCAAGTGAGGCTGCACGGTCATGAATAAAGCAGCTGAGTTGATTTCTGCAAGCTGGTCGTTCATTCTGAATCTGAATGATTTTGTCGTTTCAGGATCTCCCTACTACGACAATGTGAGGCCTCTCTCCTACCCGGACTCTGACGCTGTACTCATCTGCTTCGACATCAGCCGCCCCGAAACGCTCGACAGCGTACTGAAAAAGGTTTGTAGCTCCTCACCGGCTCAGTCATTCAAGAAACGATCATCAAGCCTTTGATATACTTAGTGGAAGTCTTAGCCTTTAAACTCGAAACATTCATCTACTTAAAAGTCTGTTCGCTTTGATTTTGTTTGATGTGCTATCAGAGGGCCGTGTTGCATTTAACTGGATCAAAAGTTTAGCCCTACAGTTTTTTGGGGTTTTTTTTTTGTCGCCTGGCTCAGATCTTGTGATGTGAGGTTGTAAAGCGGTGGTGTGACTGGAAAGGTCGCCGGGTTAAGGCGGCTGGGAGAAGGAAGTAACACTCTCCGCTGCCTTAAAGCCACACTGAGGTGTCGCTGAGCCACCGGTTACTCACACGGAGCTGCTGGTGGTCCACATCTGATGACTGTGGGTTTGGCTGACAAACACATGTCAGAGCGTGTATTGAACATGAAGCAGGATCAGTCACCTGACTGGTGGATTATGACTCTAAAAATGTAAAATCTCTTCTTACCCAAGGAACTTCCTGTTTCCATGAAACGTTCCTTTTAGCCCTCGATGTTCAAACCTTTACATCTGTTTAGCCCGGAGTAGTTGAATGGATCATTAGCAGTAATTAGGAATATATGAACCTGTTGTTCTGGTAACAGCTGCTGCTCACAAGCTACAGTGTTGCATGTTTCCTTAATGTTGTGTCAGTCAGAGGTCGTGTTTCACACAGTGGTTGTCTACAGCAGAATTAGCGTTGGTATAGGCTTTTAGTCAGGTGATGATTCGCGCAGACAGAAAGTGATAGACTTCCTCTTTGGATGTCGATGAACCTGATCCCCTGACCAGCCAGCCAGCCAGCCCTGAGGCACATTAGCCTCAGATTAAAGCCCCGGGAGAAATACCATTGATCACAGAGCATTTATTGTTGTCAGGAAGGAAACATGGGGATTACTTGTAGTTCCTTTCCAGGGTTCAAAGCGCAAGGGGCTCCAGGAAGTGGCAGCTTTAACCTTTGTACTTTAAAGGCGGTTGGGACTCATGGGATCTCTGGTCATTCTGGCCAACATGCATATTTGATCGCTGCATCATTGCTGAATCATTTTAAAACTCAAGGCTTTGTCTGGTTTATGTTTATTTATGATCTATGGTGTTGAATGAGTTAAGAGAAAACACTGTATTCCTAACTGAGAGCTTTTGTCTTTGTCCACAGTGGAAAGGGGAAATCCAGGAGTTTTGTCCCAACACTAAGATGCTGTTGGTTGGATGTAAATCAGACTTGCGCACTGACTTGAGCACACTGGTGGAGCTTTCCAACCACAGACAGACACCAGTGTCTTATGACCAGGTACGCACTTTAAAAGTGTTTTTAAACGGCAGATATTTGAATGCAATTCAGTGACTGTAATCTCTGATGAATGAGGGTTCATTGTTCTCGACCTTAAGCCATGTTTAATTGATCCCTAAGAGCCAGAATCCTTTCGTCATTGTTGACGCGAGTAAGTGTGTTGACCTCTCCGCCTTTTCTTCCGGTGCTGACAACATTTGACCTCTTCCCTCCTCAGGGTTCCAGCATGGCCAAGCAGATCTCGGCGCCCTACATCGAGTGCTCGGCCCAGCAGTCGGAGAACAGCGTCAGAGACATTTTCCACGTGGCCACGCTGGCTTGCATCAACAAAAACAACAAAAACGTCAAGCGCAGTAAGGCCGCCCGCGCTAACAAGAGGATTTCGCACATGCCCGGTAGGCCTGACCTGGCCACCGTGGCCTCGGACCTCCGGAAGGACAAAGCCAAAAGTTGCTCGGTCATGTGACTGGTCAGACTGAGGGGGATTAGACTGAGGAGAATGAGGACAGAGCACAGTGCAAGCAGGAATCTAAGGGGCAGCTCTCTTTCCTGCATGCTAACGGCCCCTTATTTGTCTGGAAAGGGGTTTTATAAGCTTCAATTTGTGTACATGTTACTGGAATACTCTGCACCAATGAAAACTCAATGCGTAGTAACGTCCCAATCCATGTGGCCCCCCCCGCCCCCCGCCCTATCAGACGAGGAAGCTATCTGTCAGCGGGCTACCTGCTCGGGGAAGTGACCTGCTTCCTCCGTGGAGGACGAAGCGGACGCGGTCGAGGCTTCCCATACCGACAGGAAATGAGCCGGAGGAGTGATGTCATTAGGAGAGGCTCGTTTGTAAAGGAAGGGTTCGATCTTTTGAATGAGAGCCAAAGCCGGCGATGGGGGTTTGCTGCCTGTGAAGACAAGAAAAAAACAAAAAAGAAAAAAGAAAGGAGCTGCTGTTGTTTGTGCTGGATCAAAAACTTTTTTGCTCGGAGGGCTCATGCAACAACTCGTCACTGTGGTTCAGAACTGATTCACTCTCACCCCTGTAACTGTTAGTCTGTGTGCAGATGACATTAGAGGAGGAAACCCGACGCTGCGTGTCCCTTGTCTTTGATATATCGTCAGTATAATGTGAAGTCATTGGTGTGTAACTGCGTCATTGTTTTATTTTAGCTTCATCCTGTTGAGTTTCAGCCACGAGCAGCTGATCCTAGAAGCTGAACGATTAATGGAGCTGTCTGAGCGGTCAGAGTCAGGCAGCCATTCCGTGCCTGTTTGTTTCACCTCCACAGCTATAGATGGAGAACGACTCTCTGAAGACAGATTATCCTAACTGTTCTCCACACTGACGGCTTTATGGACCGTCTGTGTGAAACTTGGGGGCCATAAGCAAAAAGGCTCAGCCTCTAGGGTTTGGCCAACGATTCCTACAGACCATGAGATAAACAGATAAAACTGAACCCTTGGTTTTTTTTACCAGTTTCCAATCACTCGCTTTGAAATTCGAAAACGGAGAGAACACTTAACGAGTGAAAGTTTGGCTAATTGTTTGAAATGAGGACGTCCTAATAGGCTGAGAGCCAGTTTGAGCTGTGACTCACTTTCCCGCTGCACTTTAGAGGGGGAGTGCAAATGAAAGCAACAATTAAAGCTTGTTTATTAGTCCCTGAAAACATCAGAGCTCTATGCTTTGCATGTCTCTCTGTTGTTAGGTAACATCTTCATAAAAAAAAAAAACAGCAGAAATTAGCAGAAAATTCAGTTTATTCCAGTGGAACTGCTGCAGCAGGGTTAGCGACACAGAGGGCTTCATCTGGAATGTAACAAAATGTCAACAAATCTGGAAAATCTGTTCTTGAATTTGTGGTTTTCTTCTAAGCAACAGTGCAATTAAGAAGCTGTTTGAATATCAAAAGTATTGATGCACTTTTAATCTAACTCTCAAACTTTCCCATTAACTTGTTCCAGTGACCAGTTGCCCAACTCTTATCTTCATTTTCTGATCTGTTGTCTTCTCCCCGTGTACATTACCATGTTTTCTTGAATGTTGACGTCACCTTCCAAATGTCTTTGCCACAATATTTATTGAATTATATATTTTCCCTTTAGAATAAATGCAAATGGAATCGAAGAGAAGTGTGTTTTCTGATCTTCTGAATTGGAGCTGATGTATATTTGACCTTAGATATTTTTATGGGAAACATTTTTCTTTTCCTTCACTTGATAATCCTGCTAAATTTGACTAATTTGGGCTGAGGCCACACCTGGGATCCTGACTGCACAGGTGTGGTCTATTTGAGGCCCGTTAGTGTCCTGGTCTGTAACCCTCAGATAAAGCCCTGCAGCTGAAATGCGATAGCGGTTTTGCAGCTTTTGTTTGCTCTCTCTATCCAAAGCTTTTTTTACCCGTACAATACACAGACATGTCTGCTTTGGTGGATCATGCAAAGTTTATTTTCACCCCCATTCAGACTTTTTGAGGCGGCTTATTATTTTGAATGACCCAGTGAAATGGAGAGGAAATGTGAGCTTTGTTGAAGCCCGGGTGGGGAATAAGCGTTAGTCCTGTCAACAATACATGAATCCTCTGTTGAGCCCTGTTCCTCTTACTTGATTTGACATAGATCTGTTTTTGTTCCAGTTTTTCCAGCCCAGCATAAAGTTTATTCAAACCTGTTGTCAGCGCAAATGTCCTGAGATCCAAACCCGTTTGTTCAGTTACTGGAAATCTTTACACATCACAAATTGCATGTGGAGCAACATAGAAAAGTAAAAAAATCAAAAAGGAATGACTGTATATAAACCTTACATGGGATAAAATGGTTAAGGATTTGCTGAGCAGTGTTAACATACCGCTCTCCAGTATGACAGCAGTCTCTCCTTTCAGAAAAACAAGTTGGACTTGAGTCCTTGACTGCCTTGACATCTCAGTGAAAAGCAGATTTTGTAGCCGCTGAATGGAACAAAAAGCTCTCTGTGAGTCAGACCGCATCGTCTCGTCAGCTTGAAAAGCTACAGTATCACTCGAAGCAGACAGCGTTGCACAGGCCGTGGCGAAAATTCCCCGGGGCTGCCGAGCATGCAAACTGCTTTTTCTCACACAGCGAGCCTATATATCACGCGGTGACTTCATCCCATACATAAGGTCTGAGATGTATTAGGTTGTCAGGAGCAGGAAAACAGGGCTGTCAGGTGAAAAATAAATGTCAGAGATGAAAGACGCACAACTGTGCTCCTTATGGCTGCGTGGAGGAAACATTTTTTCCAAGTAACAGCCATTAAAATCAGATTTAAGTCCAATTGTAAAGACTTAAGATTCATTTCATGTATTTTTGCAGACTGCAGAAACAATATCCAGATAGCTTTGAATTTATAACAGCCGTTGTTGAATTAAAGAGGTAGTTCAACATTGTGGCAAATGTTTCTGGAGTCGGTTTTGCTTCTATAGTCACCAGACACATAAGGGAGTAGTCTGTTCTGCAAGATGTAGATCATGCAACACGTTCTCCACCCACAGCACAGCCTCAATAAACCAGCCTGTAATATGTCTTTAGGAAATTTGAGTAAAAAAATCCAACTTTTGCTCCATTTTTTTTTTTTTTATCCTTGAGTGGAAAACCGCTTCCATTATTTTCCCTTTTCTGACAATACACGCGCTTCCACGTTCATGACACAAATCTGAACGGTCATTTCCAAGCAAGTGCTCTCAGGCTGCTTCAAATGCATCGTGGGAAATGAAGGAAGCAATTCGCCGAGGTGGAATGAAGCAGGGTGGAGAAAGGGGAAACCACAAAGCGAATTACGACACTCTATCACTAAACAATTCCTGCAACGCTCATGTAAAAAACAAAAAAGAGATAGGACAGTACTCCATGTTTTCCTAATGCATAGCAACAACAGCTGGAGACAGAGCAGCCCTCATGTTAACATGTCAGACCGTGCAGCTGCTCTTTCATATTTGTTTACAGCTTGAAACTTTTCACCGCTGAGTCACTGGAATAGCAGTGATGGACCGACACTGACCCTCACAGAGAGCACAACATCTCGGCTGTAATTGTATTTAGCCTGACCCAGATACTGTAATGAGCAAGGAATCCCACTAAAGCAGAGCCTGAACACAACTCCAGTCTTTAACACTCCATATGGGTGGACTGCACTGGCAGGGAGCCAGTCTTTAGCATGTCTGCAGTCCACCCTGTCCTGTACTGTAAGTGTCCCATAACGGCTCATTTTACCCAGCCATGCTGTAGAAGTCTGGGAGGTGAAGTGAGCTAATCCACTGATTGCAGATGTGCCGCAAGTGATTTCCGCCGCTCTCCCAAGGTTGTGTTCTTATGGTTTGCAGATGTTCAGACACAGTGAGTGTGTCGGCTGATAATCTCACACACACACACATGCAGTGGTGGCATTTATGTGAGCCACTCCGTGAAAAGGTTGAGCTCCATTGTGGCCTGTGACAGCTCGGTCCCAAAAGACGGACAGTGTTTGAAGAAAATCTTGTTATCAGATTCTTGTGTTTACACCTGCCTTCCAGCCCGTTAAACTGACAGGTGACAAACTGTGTGCCATCCTTCATTGGACATTTTTCTTCATTTCAGAAAAAGTGGATCACGTCACTTTGACTTGGAAGGGCCAATCACACCACTCAGGATTTCCCCCGTACAGTTTTGACAGATAGTTTTAATATAAAAGCAAAGATTCCTTTTCCCACTTCCCACCACAAAACAAAATAAACTTCTGAATCTGTCTGCAGTAACAGGTTTAGAGAGACAAGGGCACTATTCATCATGTGGGATCTTGATTAAGAAATAAAATTGCTCAGATGAACCAGGGGCAAAAGCAACAACTCGATAGAGCAGGAATGATAATCGATCAACCACATATTGCTTTTTACGTGCAACTGACCGTCTCGTATTGAACTGGGTGAAGTGAGGTGGAAGTGAGCGGGTATGTTTCTCGCAAACGGCTCAGCAAAGCAGAAATCATCGCCGCACTTTTGTAAATTCTCTGAATTTAAATCTGCAGCCTTCCTGAAGATGTGGTGAGTGTGAGTGTGTGTGTTTGTGTGTGTGTGAGACCAGCCGCCAACCTCAACCCCCCACAGTTTCCCTATTTTCCTGCAGGACCAGCTGGGACGGACACAGACTGGGAGCGTGGAGATCAATAGGTCTAAACTGGTGGTGCATTGTCCCCCCCCCCCCCACAATCCTCCTGCCTCAGACAATCAGTCATGCACAGCTGTAAAATAGAGACCGACTGAAAGCGAAACAATGGGTGTCTTTTTTTGTTGTTGTTTTTTGTAGAAAAAGCTTGTGCTGGACTCTGAAGCCGAAGGTCTTGAGAAAAGAGGATGAAGAGAAGAACGCGTTCCCTGTGGCAATGAGGCGTTCAGACGGCTTGGGCTTAATGACAAGCCTTTAGTTCATAATGAATGAACTGGTGCAACATGGGAAAAATGGGACTTAACATAGTTTGTGATTGAAGGCGGGTGAGGAAAACTGCTCACAGTGAGATGCCGATTGAGAAAATAGGTAGAAATGTATAAATATGTGTAGACTTCAGATTGTTAAGTGCTTTGGCATTCATGCCATCAGCTCTTATTTCACTAAAATGGAAAAACTTTTTTTTTTTCACTCTGGCTCACTGCTGCCCTCCACGGGGGGGGGGATTGTGCTGGGAGGAGGACTGTGGGAACAACAGGAAAATCTTTTCATGCCTCCTCGGTGGATTTTTTCTGCGGTGAATCGCGGAGTGGATCCAAATAACCAGAAAAGCTCCTGACTCATGTTTCACTGGGAACACAGTTTGCCTTCAAGACAGCCAGAGCCAGATTTTTCAGTGGATTTTGGCACAAATTGAGTTTTGACTGCAAACTTTGACATTTAGAAACTCGACTTCCCATTTAACCGATTTTTAGATTCTCATGAACTAGACTCCCTCGTCTTTCTCCAGCGTGCTCTCCTCTCCTCTCGGGTCTGGTTTGCCATATGTCCGATGCTCACCGTGGGCCACATCCAGACCACTGACCTCCTGCATCTCTCTTCTCCTTGCCATCTGCTCTCCAGCTTGGCCTTTTTTGGTCAGGGGCCAAGTGTTCACTGACTCAACACATGTCTGAGCATGTTGTCAGGAGAGAGTCCACACTGCCTGTTTGAGCTCTGAATATACCATCACAGCAATCGTATCAAGTAACACCACGATCTTAAAGCTAAAGAAAATGAAATCAGGTCCTCTTTGATTATATAGAAATGATGACATGCATGTATTTTAAACATGTTTAATGTTGCCAGTATTGACTTTAAGTCCATGAGCAGATTATTTGAAGTTGGCCTCAGACTCCGTGTTGTGATTCAGCTCATGTTTTCTCTCCATCTTTTAACAGCAGCCTCTTTTCCAGACTTTAACCTTATTAACCTCAGCACTTCCTGTGCAGCAGTCCAGACCTGGCTTTGGTTCACACACACACACACACACACACGTTGGGTCACAGCAAATCCAAATTCCATCCGTTCTCAATGAAGCGTTAACGCCTGTGAGTGTGTGTTTATTCATTAGTTAATTTACAGTTTCTCCATGAGCTGAGGACCCCCTAAAGATTACAGAAACTAGAGCATCACAGAAAGCACTTTGTGTGTGTGTGGGGGGACAGAGAGAGGGACCCCCCCATCCCACCCCCCATCCCCTGCTGAGTGTGTTTACTTCACCAATAACACAAAAGCACCCAGGACTCCCACCTGCCCTGATTAGCATGAATGAGCTCCGGTTGGGTCCCTGGCATGCCAGCCACCCATCAACACACACACTCACACCTCCCTGCCCCAACACCCCCCCCCCCCCCCTGCCCGGCCACCCTCCCTCCAACCGTGCCACTGATGCTACATTTCGCTTAAGAAGCTTATCAGTTGTCAGCCGCTCCTGATGCACTGCTGAAACCCTGCGGTGCGTCTGTTTCACTGAGCTGTAACTCAGTTTTCTTTTCTTTTTTTTTTTGTTCCTCATGGACATTGTTTTCCTTTCTAAACGCAAGTGAATGTCTCAACACTTCTTAGTGAAAAGGAAGCTCTGGCAAGTTTTCGCCTCAAGTTCCAATGCAAACGAGGCCGAGCATGTGCGCGGTGCATGCATCTTAGTTTACTATTCATGCACGTTCTGTAGCTGGCTAATGATCACCTTCTTAATCAAAGTTGTGTTATCCATTTGCTGCTTCTCCTCTCCCAGGCTATTAAATCACAATTACATCCATGCTGCGGCTGTTTGTTAATGGCCTGTAATGTATTCAGATGCATTAGCTCAGCAGAGAGCCTCTCAAATCATTTTTTGGGGGATGAAGGGGAGGGGGGAGAGAAAAGGCTCTTACCCTGAGGAGTCGACCCAGAGGAAGGAAACAGACAAAGAGGAAGAATGTGGGTGATCGTCTTTTATGTCCATCAGTGATCATTCACGGCCACACAAAACATTTCAGTGGGTTGATTACAGATAAAAATGCAAATACAATTAGTAGCATCTCCACATGCCCTTACACTGTGGGTGGCTGGTGTCTCAGCAGGGAGGAAGAGGGGAGGAGAACACCTCTGGGAGCCACCACCCCCTCCCGCCCCCCAATGTGCTGATGGAGCAGCGGGTGGAGACGCAGCATCATTAGCATTACTGTTTACAGAGCCGATCAACCTCATGCCAAGGTCAGACATGGACCAGTCAGGTGCCAGTCTCCATGTGATTTGTTTCCATGGTGATTTCTCCTCCTCAGCATCATTAACTCATCTATTACTTTGGTTTATATTAAAAAAAAAAAAAAATCTGCAACAGCCTCAGCTAAACTTTGTGTTTGAATTAACAAATGACAGCACACTGACACGCTGTAGTTAATTGTACATGTATATAATTAACACACACACACACACACTCTACAAAGTGTAGCTCAGACTTTCCTCCTCCACTTTAAGCCAGCTAGATAATATCTCTTCAGCCTGGTTAAGAAAAAAAAAAGAATCTGTCAAGGTTAGGTGGCCACACACACACATATAAAAACACACACTCACATATAAACACACACTTACCCACACAGAAACCTTTGGAATCAAACTGTTGTGTGGAGATTAGAGGTGGGTCCATAGGGTTGTGCAGACTTGGCTTATCAGCTGTGTGCAGCCAACTGACTCTTCCCCTATCAGCCATCTCTGAGCAGAGCCAAAGATTGGGCATGGATCACAGATGGAAGAAGCCACAGTAACACTATTATTAGAAACCTGATTAGAAACACTCACATACATGCTAACAGGGTGCAGCCAGCGGCTTGCTGAGCTGGGCCGAGAGACGGAAGTAGCACTACAACAAATTGGGATTGGTGTATCAGTGGCGCACTTTATTTAAAAATCCGCTCATTCCGTCATAAAGCTTTTCGGTACAGCGAAATTGTGTCTGAGTGCCTCCTAACACAGGAATCCTGTACAGCTGCCAGTTTTCTCCCCGAGGTGCTCGGCAGCCAAAAGCAATTAAACCTCAGCGAGGTTATAGATGACTCAAAGCCCCCTGTGAGTGTTGGGGGCCCAAAAAACTGAAACTCAATTAAACAAGGGGAAGACTGTCATTCTGCATATTTCAAGGCAAACTCCTGGGATTTCCCCACCATCTGGAAAATTAAGAAATAACCCAGCAAAAAAAAAAAAAAATCCTGCATCATCTAATCAGGTATCTTAAAAACACCTGAAAGATCATGGTTAGGTCATTCCTGTTGTCATTAAATCATAAAAAGAGATGGATGTGGACACTGATGGGAAATAGTCTCTACCCAGAGGAAGCAGCGAAGGAAACCTCAAAAACTGTCCAAGCTCTCCGTCCTCAGAAGACCAACATGTACAGTAACCTTTTGCCTAGATTGTTCCTGAAGCGTGCTTTGGTTCTGCATTGGCTGACGTGAGCATACCAAATGTAGTTTACTGAAGTCACATTGTGATGTCGGGCAGCCAAACTCATTACATTTCAAGCACTTATCTCTCAGCTTCCATTTGCAGCTGCCAGTATGTAAAATTGCCTTGCATTGCTTTAATATCAGACGTTCAAAGAGGTCCCTTAAGAGAGCCCTTAATAGTCTCATGAAATGAAAAATGGCTTTTCTGTGTTGTTACCCTGTGTCCTTGGGTGAATGGTTGCGCAATAATGCTGGCGTATCAGTTAATGTGGCGAGTTTCCTGGTGTTTTCGGATCAGAATTCCACCGTTTCCCTTCCAACAGGTCAAACCTTTGCAGAGCAAACCAGCGCTAACGGTAGTAACATGAGCCCAGAGTGTGAATGCGTTTGCTACGCTGTCTGCAGACAGAGAGTTAATCCCTGGCTGTTGTTTACCCAAGAGATTGATTCACTGGCTTGTGTTTACCTGCTGCAGGTCAAGGTTTCTTTTTGACATCCGTTTTTTTTCCATTTAACTCAGCCAGCATGTTTGATCTAGGAGCCATACTCATGCTATATTCTAATAGCAACTCATCTTTGTGTGGTTGAGAACAAGAGGAACATATACAGCTCAGACAAAGCATTCACATGTAAGTACAGATGGGAATGCACCCAAGAAGCAGGAACTAAAACGACTTCATTTTGGGGTTTTTTTTCGAAATGAAAACGAATCAGTAACTTCAGTAACATCAAACCAAAAATCATTCTTTTCCTGGAGATTTGCCAAAGACAATTTCTCTCGCAGCTGCTGGCAGTAATAAATGCTGCGTGCACCAAAAAAAAAAAAAAAAATCCTCCGAGGAATCTCACACGCACAGTCAAAACACACCAAAAAGCAGTACCTCAGCATTATTAATAATGGATCAAAGGATACCATGTAACCAGGCAGCCATTTATGTTGGCTTTGCATTGATCCATGTAAAGCATCTGGTGCACGGGGAGCACTGATATATGACCTTGTGGAATGGAGAAAAAAAAATAAAATAAAAAATCATCTCGTTCAGCAGTGACCCAACCTGAAAACTGAGTCAGGGACTGGAATGATTAAAGATGAACACTCCACGTCGTCTCAAACTGGCCTCGCCAGTCTCCAGACCTGAATTCAGCTGAAAACCTTTGGGATGTGGTAGACCCAGTTTGTGACTCTTGGTTTATTTTACATCAGTGTTCAGATTGTCTACGGTTCCATGAAAGGCTTTTAGGATGATACTAAAAAGGAGATAGTAAAAAGACCCAAGGGCTGCCCTCTCACACACACACACACACACACACACACACACACACACACAGAGAGGAATCAATACAGCTACTTCCTCCGAGCTCCTGTATCAGATGACTGCAGTTTGACCACATCCTGCCTGCACTCATTTTATCCTCTGCTGAAGTATATGATCAATATTGGTTCACCGGAGGGAAAAAAAATCACAGCATTTATCTAATTGCAAGAATAAGTGTTTCATCACGTATTCTCAGAAGTGTGTGTAGACAGGACACACTCCCGCAAACTGGAGGTATAAGTTAAAGACTCTTGTTGCAGACAGAGGAATGTGTTTCTTTACACTTTGACCTTGTGTGTAATGAGACTTTGCAGCAGCATGAGTGTGTGTGTGTGTGTGGCGGGTGGTGAAGGAGCCGGCTCGGTGTGAATTGAGCTCATCTCCTCATATCTGCTGGAGGTTTTACAGGAGCTGCCCCCCCCTCCCCCTCCCACCCCCCGTCCCTCCCTTCCTCCTCCTGCGCTCTCCTCTTTTCTCTCTTCTCTCTCTCGTCTTTCCTTCCTCTCAGCTGGGACTTTAAGCTGACGGAGTTCAAAGAGGAAACAGAGGAAGAGGGAGGAATTGAGAAAGAGAGACGCAGGGAGGAGAAGCAGAAGCAGTAAACATCCTGACTTCGCTGACTTCCCTTTAAAATACATTTGAAGGTTCCTGACACAAACAGATCAAATTAAATACTCCATGAATCAAGGATGTCCTCAGACAATGACTCCTCTTACCATCACTGAGCTTTCACTTCAGCAAGGATAAAGGATTTGAGCATATCTCAAAATTCTTGACCTTAATTTCTTGTAAATTCTGTTTTTTTTTTTCCCCATAAATCACTTTGCACTGAGTCTTCTCTTTTTCTACGTCGCCCCCTGGGAGCTGTGATCTGAAACACTTGTCCTAGTTAGGGGAAATGTCAGTCAGGTGTTGGATTTTAACCTGATGAAGACAATTCACTGAAACGCTGGAAGTTTAAAGCAAATGTTGTCCGTGCGCTGACGCATTTGAAAGCAGGAAACAGAAAGGTTTTGAAACTTTCAGGAAAAAGTTGAACGTTTCTCAGGCAACTTTAGTTTAGTTTTCAAGGGCACGCTTGAAGCTGTCACACACACACACACACACACACACACACACACACACAAAAACTTTATTCAGATGATGTGAGACTGATGTGATGTGTGCCAAAGAAAAGAAAAAAAAAGATCTGGCATGCTGTCACCCTGTTTTATTTTTTTATCGTCTTCTGCATAAACCCATGTGGGAGTGAGGAGGTAAACATCAAGAGACGGCAGCATCTCTCCATAGATTAGTCTCTTTAATAGTGCCTCGGCAAAATGGCTAATTAAAAAACGCTGCAGGTGCGTCCTGGCTTCTCTCCTCTCTCCTCGGATGAAAACACAATTAGTCTTCAGTTGCAGAAAACAAACTGAAAAGCATTTAATTGCTTTTAGGGTTCCCTCTGCACCGCCACAGAAGATCAATTAACACCAAACTTCTGCACTGCTCTAAGTGGCGTTTGGAAATAACATCCCCTAATACTGTTGCAGACATATGTGGGGTTCGGTCCTTGTTTCCTCACAGAGCTGAAGGGTTCATTGAGAACTTTTGGGAACGTTTGAGTGGTAAT
Source organism: Toxotes lorentzi (assembly GCA_037833715.1). Classification (NCBI taxonomy): domain Eukaryota; kingdom Metazoa; phylum Chordata; class Actinopteri; family Toxotidae; genus Toxotes; species Toxotes lorentzi. Next base: position 8,660,729 of record JBBMJY010000017.1, on the reverse strand, counting down.
ATAACAAACAACATGTTGCATAACATGGAAATTCACCCCCTTCCACACACCTACTGCTGCTGTGTTGGTAAGAAGCCCAGATGCTTTGATCTCGCTCCAGGTTCGACACGTTAGTTATTATGTCCTCTGTGTTTTCCACAGGCTTCCTACACACTGTTAGAGCAAAAGGAGAGGAAAGCTCTCCCTCTCCCTCTCTCTCTCTGTATGTGTGTGGATGTGGAAGCCAGCGGATGGCTGTGGGAATCTATCCAGAGGCTTAGTGAGCGAAGTCGCAGTCGAAGTTCCTCTCAGTAGCTGATCACAGCACGTAGCTGTAGAAACAGCGTTGTTTGTTCCATTCGTCTGATGCTCAGTCTAAATCCCTGACTGCTGCAGACCGCATGCACTGTCACACTGACCTGCTCTGTTTCTCAAAGAACAGCACAGATTCTCAGAAAACTCGAAAATCAGTCTCTGTGCCCGGAACAGGGTTAAAATTGGCCTTTAAATCATGTTTCCAGCTTTGATTTGAACCCAAACAACCCAAATATGTCATCAATTTTATGGTCTTTTTATCCTTCTAAGGACACCAGCTCCACATCCTGTTGCCCCAGTGACAGCCGGATGCCAGTGGCACATGGTGCAGGATCCTGTTGACGACGGATGTGTGTGTGTGTGTGTTCCTCACTACACAGACCAGGCTTTCTGCGTTTGTGAAGCTGGAGAGGTTGTAAACGTTGTATACCAAAATAGGAATCGCAAGTTTTTCAAAGCTTTTATGAGCCGGATATCGAACACGGTGACTTGTGCGCACGTCTGGAAATAGTCGCAATGTGAATTTGCGAAACCGTCCGACGCAGCAGGAGCAGCTTGACTAATTTAAACCTGAAATCCCGAACACAACTGACTCCCTGACGCCGGCGCAGAGCAGAAATACGACAGCGAGTAGTTCTGACTTCACTTGTACGAGTCGGAGACAATTTTTCCACACTGGTAGAGACCCAGATATGTCATATCTGTGATGTGTTTTATGGAAAATGTATCTTTTCAAATTCTGAGGCTGCAGACTTTTACTCCAGTGGCTGAGCATTTTTCCTCCGTTATAGATTGACTTGTCAGATTGTGTAAACATGACGTCCTCCTCCCCTCACACACGGACGCATATGCATGCACTGCACACACGTGGATACACACACACACACACACACACACTCTGCCCTTTGGTGATTGCAGCCAATGTCATTGGAAAGGCCTGGAATGTAACTGTCCGTGTGTGTCTTCATGTGTGTGAGACGATAAACTGTTTTTATCCATGTGAGGACAGAGGACTGTGAAAATCCCAACAACAAAACCGAGCACACTCTGTGCAGCATCACTACAGTGCTAAATGATCCAACGCTGGAGGTGCAGGAAAAGCCACAGCACCAATAACTGAGGGCGCAGTGGTCGTCCTTGAGATATAACACCACGCACTATTTACAGTTTATGCATCCTTACACTGAAAAACTGACTTGGCACAGGGACGATTTGTGTTTCAGTAGCCGATCAGGCTGTGAGAGGTCAGAGCCCAAGCAGAAAACCACCTCTCACGACTGCAAGGTTCGACTTTTGCCAAAGAACATGAAAAGAGGCCTGATGGATGTTGGCAGCACATTCTTTGGTCAGATGAAACCAAAAGGAATGAGTCTGGATCAGATGGGGTCCAGCATGTTTGTGTGAACCAGGCCGGTGTTCAAAGACAAGGACAGTACTGTCATTGTGTAGCGCAGTAAAGACGTAGGCACAATATTTACGAGGTCTGCCATTAATTTGAAAGCCTGCTATTAGTTTATTGTTGGAATTGGAACATTAAACCAAACCAACGCCCTTTTTTTTTGTTGAATCTCTTGTGTTTGCTTGAGATTAATTCTCTCACATGGTGGCAGAGAGTGGTGACCTGTCCGTACTGTCATCCCTAATAAGTCAATGTCCTAGTTCTGACGTGTCTGCGATGGGTTTAGAGTCCAGCTGCTGCCTTTTCACCATGAAAGCAACCAGACTGATGCTTTGGGCTTCTTTTGTGGGTTTCTTTTGTTTGTGCGTGTTTTGTTTTGTAGTTTTGGGCAGTCAAAGAAAAGGGGGATTTCTCTGTTCCAGGCAGAGGATGGCGGTTTGACAAAAAGCAAGCCGCATATCTCTCGTGTGCAGAGTCGTCAGAGTGGCTTGGAAGACCAACGAACCAGGATTAAGTCAGTGAGGAGTGTGTTGAAGATGTGTGTTCGTGTGTGTGTGTGTCAGGCATACATACCTTTACGACTCCTCAGAGACACACACAGAGGATGTTAGTCAGTGTAACAGAGCCAGTAGATTGGCTGAGTCACAGACAGAACAGGTGTTGTGTGGGAGTTAAGCATCTTACAGATTTACATGTTTTGCTGCTTTTCACCTCCAGTGTTTTGGCATCTGGAGTTCTCTCTGATGACTGTGCACATGTAGGGAGAAGATATACTTAATGAAAAAAAAAACCCACAGTAACATATACAACCTTTAAACTGCTTTCTCCTAAAATGCTATGACATTTTAGCTTTGTCAAACAGAAGTACTCCGATAATTCTCTGCTGCTGCACGAGGCCGAGCTCCTGCACATAAAGAAGTGACTGGTCTTTAATGACAAACTCATTACCGGCCCGGCGGGTCCCCTGCAGGAAAGAGGCTATCGGGGCGGAGGCTGATGCTGCAGGTCAGTGTGTGGGGGTAACTGCGAAGCTGTGTAGAAGGTGTGTTTGTTTTTGTCTTTGTCGTTTCTGTCTCACTGAGCTTCGGAGGCTGGTTCACCTGCCTCCAAAGCTCGTAGTCAGTGTTTGCACTCACATTCTGCAAATGGAAAAGTTTTAAATTAAATATACAGTGGGAATGTTTGCCTGGGAGTTTTCTGATCCTGAGAAATCATACCATCAATTATTCCTTGACTTTATGCCACATTGCTTTGCTTGATTTCTTAATAGTATTATAAAAAACAATGAAAAAAGCCCTCACAGCTTTCATAGTTTGGAGATTAATAGAACTTTGATGTTTTCCATCTGACGTCTGATTTCAGCTTGGGAACTATTATATTACTTTTATATAACTTGTACATCAGGAACTTTAGATAGATGAGTGTGTTGGTCCAAGTCCTACTTTGAGCAACACAAGTGTGTTCCCAAAACTTAATGTCCTCTGTGTGCTCAGATGAATACTGAAACCTCCTCTGTAAACACTGGCAGCACTTCATGTTTATTAATAACATCTAAGAGAGGGTGGGAAATATTAATTCCACTCGATATTGAATCAAAATTCCAGACACACCACTGCACAAATAGTTTATGTGATGATTAAAATCCTGAGAGACACGGACAAAACTGCAAGAAACCATCTATTGCCACTTTAAAACGACTAGACGTCTGTGGGTGTTACAGTACGAAAAGCACGGAAACACAAATTGCTTTTCTCTCCTCTTCGGTATTTTTCAGATGTTGGGACATGAACGATTGAAGCAGCTACTACAGATACAATCGGACCAGCACTCACTATTTCCCAGTTTACTACTAAGCAAACCAGTTCTCCCAGCGTCTGATTCTCTGTGTGTGTCTGAGATCAGCTGGCGTTTGAATCTTTTTAATCATCTCATAAATGTGGAACCCAACTGTGTGGCGATGGTAAAGATAAGAGCTGTAGTTTAATCACCTTCACGCGCTGCAGTGCTCACACATAAACAAGAGGCTCATAACTACAACTGGACCGTTTCACATTTCAGTTTTCACACTGGATCTGGTCTTTAAGCTCATCCAAGCTAAACGAATAGTCCCCTGGCTATAGCATCATATTTCGCCCACCGACATTAGAGGGGCGTTAATCTTCTCCTTTAACTCTCTGTATAAAAGTAATTATTTGAGTAATATTCATTTGCTATCATCATCCCAATAACTTCCAAAGTGAAAATGCACAGGCAGCGATACTAAAACCAGCCCCTGCTACAGCCTGCCGGGATTTTTGTACCCGGCCATCAGAAAAATGACCAGCCATCATTTTGTGACCCATAAAAACAGTGACTGGGTGGCAGCAGAGGCACCCGATGTGGGCAGGTGTTATCGTCACTGCTTTATTTCCCCTCCTGAGCAGGTGGTTAAAGGCAGAACAGTGACAGGTCACTGCAGGGGACAGTGCTGTTGATTCGAATGGACAGAGTGTCACTGCAGAGCACAGTGGTCTCCACAGCCTGCTGTCACATCCTGTGACACTCAGTGAACGCTGCAAAGCAGAAACGCCTTTGAAATGTTGCACGGGCAATAACGTTACTGCTCCGTCATCCTGGATTTCCAATAAAACGATTGTCATAGGTTTCATTTGATTTCATTATCTCTTAGATTTGGGGAAGAAACAGGTTCTGAGCTGCACAAATGCAGAAAAGGGCTTTTTTTTATCCATCCCACTGGCTCCTCTTCACAATACACACTGCCATGCTTTTGTCTTCCTTTCAGCTGATGTTTTACAGAAGCTCCCACTTTGTTGCCATTGGGAAAACCTCTCATGTCTCATCATCTCCTAATTTTATCCAGTTCCAATTGGTAAATTATAGATTCTGGTGCTGTTATGCACCTGTATGGATTCATTTATATATGTACTGCAGCTGTCACTCAAAGAGAAATAATATTAAGCTTTCAAATGACATCACATCATTTCAGCGTCTGAGTCAGTGGATAAGAAAATGGCAAAGTTGTGTTCTGCATTGATTGCTTTGTGGTTTCCTACTGATTTAATGAAATGTGAGTTGTGTTTTCCTTTCTCTCAGCCCCCTTTGTTTTCTGCCTCTTTGAAGGAAGTGTCGCAGGGAGCCACAGATTAAATGAACAGTGGCATATTCCCCCAGGAAGCTGAAAATGATATCTCACTGAGGCAATGTTCTGTAGACTCTGTAAAAATGCTGATAAGACCACTTATTGTCTTTAAACTAATTTGTTTCATCAGTTCTGAGTAAATTCGGTGCATGTACTGCTTTATTGCACCACAAGAATACAATCTAATTTTTATTATGCTTTGTAAATTATTCCATGATGCACCTATTTTCTGCGTTTTAAAGGCTTCATCATCATCGTGTGCAGGAGGAGTGGTACAGAGGCCTCAGGGTGTCAGTGCAGCACTGCTGAACAGATAGCTGCTGTATCTGTAAGGCTCTGTATTCAGTCAGAGCAGTTCAGTCCCAGAACAACACACAACGCAGCTGACACATTAAATATGGAGCCGAGCCGCTGTACTTCATTAGACAGTGCACAGCCATGACTGTCACTGCTCATACTGCTGTTAGGTGTGTGTGTGTGTGTGTGTTTTAATCAGATGCTGCACTGCAATCACTGTCACCACTCATCAAAGCATCCTGGTTTAATGTGGGTGCAGCTTGACGCCGTTTGGCGTCCGATAATGTGAGGAGGATGTGATAGTAATGAAGAGCAACCAACAGCATTAATGTGATCTGACTGAGGAAAGTCATTTAGTGAGTTATTGTGACGGTAAACCAAACCGTAATTGTGTGAATCTGAGTTTTCTGGACAGAAAAAGCAGCATTTTAATAACTATGGCTGTGGTTCTGAATTTTGTGCACACATTGTACCACTTCCTGTTAGTATGAAATGGCTGAGTTTGTTTATATCTTATATACTAGCTGCTTTGCGTACTGTAGAGATCAGTGCATGAGTTTCCCCTCACTCTGACTGTGAAACAGGATGAAATGTGGGCCCCTGGACTTGGCGTTTTCCATGATTGCACCGATTTAGTATTTAGCATGTTTAAATGATCCTGTCTGCAGTTTTCTGTCTTTGTATAATCTGCGGTTATTGCTTTCAGCATGTATTAAACACAGCTTTATTCTCTGTAAAACAACATTTGAGCCGAGAGTTCTCATGTCATCATTTGCAAAGCAGCTCTTCAGTTCTTTCTCATGTTTCTGATTATCCACGCAGAGGTTTTTTTTGGTTTTTTTTTTAGATCCAGAGGGAGAAACTTCTGAGTCTGTGTGTGGTTTGGGGAAAAATCTCATTTACTTTGAATTCAATCGATTCAAGATGTGAGAAATCTTCAAACTGATATAAAAAAAATGGAAATCTGTTGCCCTTAGAATAAAAAAAAAAAAATCGGTGTTCCAATAGAGCCTTGAGAATGGATTTGCTGTCATCCTCATGTTTAACATGAGGTTGTGGACCTAAGGCATCAATCAGCTCATGCTGTGATGGAGGACTTGCCGTTCCTGGAAAAAAAAGGAAGAGCTCAGTGGGACAGCGAGGTCATTACTATCTTGTGCAAGGTCACAGAAATGCCACTGGGTAATTGAGTGAAGCCTGGCTGGTAGCTGCAAATCGGAAAAGGCGCTTCACCTCCATCTGTTGGGGGAAAGTGAATCAGAGTGATTTCATATCAATGCTGTGCGGTGTGGAACAGAAGCAGCCGGAAATTAACGTTTTTTTTTGTTTGTTTGTTTGTTTGTTTGTTTTTTTTCCATTTTGGATGCTCAGCAAAAAAAAAAACATGCAAGACAGCAGCAGGAGCAGCGGTGAGGGAGACAAAGACCCAAGTTTATCTGCTGGGGAGGAATGGTGTGACCAGATGCTGCTGCTTCTCTCGCCATCCCTTGTTGCTTTGCGGGGCGACAAAGGAAAGCACTCTCGCAGGAATCAGAGTACCATGCTGTTGCAGTGAGTGCATCAGCGAGGAAGTGAATTCATGTTATTTGCCCATTACCTGCAGGCACAGAACTGCTGATGGCAGGACTTTCTATATTGGTGGAGCCTCTCTATCCCATCAGTACCTTGTCACAACCAATCCAGCTGCCACTTCTGATAGCTTTCTTTCATTTGTCGCTCTCTCCCTCCCTCTCTCTGTGCATCCCAGCCTCTGTGCTTGTTTTGGAGAGGCCATCAGCTTTCAACAATGTCTCTCCGAGGTCCCACTTGTCCTTGACCCTCATCTTCTGCTGCCGGTGTGTGTGTGTGTGTTTGCCTGTCTGCGTGTGTGTATGAATAAGCAATGGAGGGTGACATTGTGTGTGCAGAGGTAAAGGGCAGAGTCTTTTTTTTTTTTTACCTTTGCAGAGCAGCTGAAAAAAAAGCAGCTGAATCCTGTTTGGTTCAGGGCTCTATAGAAAATGGTGGAAAGGGGGCATCACTGCATTTACACCAACAATCATTCAAGGTTCCTCAGAGCAGCAGATAATTACATAGATTCCACTGCTCTGAGCAGAGGAGTCGTGACCTTGATGAAGTAATTGTCTCCAGAAAAGAATCAGAGGACACATTACTGTAAAATTTGTTGTTTTTTTAAAGAGGTGATAACATTTTAGTCCTGTTATGTTAAATATAATATCTTTCAAATCTTACAAGTTGAAGACCTGTGCAATATCCTGCAGCCTGAATGTAAATGCGTTTGAATGTCTCTCTGCGTGTTGTGTCCTTCACCATCCTTTAAAACACACGATGCCGCCGCCCAGCCCGACCGAGAGGCTTTGTAATGTGCTGTCAGAACCTATTTGCCTCCTTCATCTGGCTCTGCAGTCGCACCACGAGAGCACGGTGGGGGTGGTGGGCTTGGTACTATCTGTCGCTGCCTCTTACTGTGTGTTAATCCAGGAGATTCTCCTTATTTTTTCTTTTTTCCTTTTTCGACTCCATATTTGTTGGGAAAGCAGCTATTGCTGTGTTGTGTTATTGCCCAGAGATCACTTATCAAATGAAACTGAATTTGTTTGAGTGTCTGTTGCTGTGCTCTGGCTGTCGTTCCTAATGATAGCCTGCTCTTCTGCTGTTTATTCCAAACAGAGCACATCAGTCCCAGTGAAAGAACGACAAAAGCTCCATAAAGTCGCCCATTGTGATCCAGTCAGTCATAACAGGCCTTATTAAAGCTGCTCCAGTCAATAGTTTTATATTAACAATGCATCAAATTACTACTTTTATTGTTTAGTTTCAATCTGCAGTTCAGCTTTACACAGCTTTTTAGCATCTTCAGCTAATTGTGTTGGTTTTAAGACCCAGAATTTTTCGGTTTTGATTTATTCTCCTTGCTCTGATCAACATTGTTTCCAGCTGTTCATAACTGTTCTCAGCTCTAACACACCCACTGCACACTACCTGCAACCAGCTGGTGAAGCTGGTGGAGAATTTGTTCTGCACCTGGTGCAGGGGTATTCTGTTCATGAGACTTCCTTAGGCGATTCTCCGTTATGAGTGTTTGGTGCTGGAGAGGATGCATGACTGTACTGAGGACAGACAGATTCTGGGTTTATATGTTGAGAGGGAGCTGTGGCAAGATTAAAGCAGGTAGGCCTATTGATTGGCAGATAGACAGCAGTAAGGTGACCATTGATTGGGCAAACAGTCAATTTTTGACCTTGAAGTGCACTGGATGAATCAATGACCTTAATCCAGTGGGAGAAGTAAAAAAATAAGAAGACTTGTCCCAAAATGTTCTGCAGTTTTTTTGTGTTTTTTAACAGGATATGTGTAATTAATAAGGGATTAGACTTTATTTCTTAATGAATCTATTAATTCCGTTCCTGTTATTTGTTATTTTTACTGAGAAATGAGGGGAAATCATTTTTACTGGGTAATTACAAACAGAAAGGCTTTTTACAAAAACTACAAACCAGACCTGGATCACCTAACACGCCATCATCTACCGCTGATTTCTCTCCACCTGTCGCAACTAACAGCTGCGGGGAATTTAAACAAGCGCAGGTTGCTGACGGTAACATGAGTGGATCAGAGATACCCCACCAAATTAGGTCAGCGCTGGTCTGATCATTGCCCCTGTCTGATTGAGAGAGGTCAGTGCTCTCACCTTGTCTGGCACGCCGCGCCACACACGTGCACGTACACGCGGTCCTGCACTGTACGCCGGCACAAAGCCGGGAGACAAAGCCAGTAATAGCAGAGCAATATGGTCACGCTTCAGCGCTCACCACTGTACTCCTGCCTGAAGACTGAAAAACACAAAAGCTACTGAAGTGTGGCTGGTTTATGGAGTGTGAGTCATTAAAAGAGGAAAGGACATGTGCTCACTTTGACATGTCACATGGCTTTTATCTAGTGATGCTGCAGAGCAAAGGTTATTGCAGGGCAGCAGAGAGCCGGACCTATGTTTGCATCCCAGCTCTAAAATATACATTTAATTCTACCTGGGCTTCAAAGTCATGGACAAGAAACAATACCTCTGCCTCTTTATTATATAATGTTTTATCATGTCACTCCATCTGAATTTTCATGTAAATAACTGAGGTCCCTATGTACTGTACCACACTTGCTGTCTGCCATTTTATTTGACTGCCAGAATTCTGTGTGTATAAATGTATTCGTTATAGAATGAGGCTATATGTTTCTCAAAGGTGTCCTGTGTCCCTCGGCACAGTATCATGCTGGTGTGTGTAATCCAGCCATGAGGAGTTAAATCAGCCCCGAGGTCTCTGATGTGTGATGAACCTCCAGCTGTCTGCTAACATTATCTGCCCTCCTGTTTAATGACGGTGGTCAGTTTACCAGAGGCTCATTCACACTTTTAACTGTTAACACAACCTGGGTGGTGTGAGAGCCGACGTGTGTCACAGATACATTTTATACAAGTCCTATGTTGAATGTATGTCAACGATCCAGCAGCAGAAAAAAAAGCGTCACAGTATGGAGGCTGACCTTTTCCACACCTTTCTACACTGAGAATTATTTATCAAAAACACGCTCGGTGTTGGAGCATCTGCACCAACATCTTTCCATCCTTTCATCCTGTCTCATCCTCCTATACAATGCATAAGTTCCACTCGGGCAGGAAGGCGATCATCAGAGCGTGTGTCAAAGCCAAAGAGACAGCTGACATGAACACATCAATACACATTAGGCTCCACACGGCAAACGTGTTTTGCTTTTTGCTCAGATGTGTATACACCAATTGAGTTTTTCATAGTCTCCAACCCCCATTTCTTGTGATACATGTTTTTTTTTCTGTGCCACAAATCCATCAGAGATTTGTGTTTTCATGAGGAATTGTTTCATCCTCCAGTGGTTTGACAAACAGCAGCATTGCACACTGAGATTAGCTAATACACTACCTGTGGGCAGTGAGTGCAAAAACCCATCCACTCTATCAAACTGTGTTAGAGTCCTTAAACCTTGTGAAACAAGTCAACCTGTTATTCCAGTTCTATTCCGGAGGAGAGCTTCACAGGCTGAAGGTACGGTTAAGTACGAAAAGAAAATATGTCCAAACTGTCAGATTGTGGATAATCACTTCATTAGTATTCAAGCTGTTTTCCTGCATTTAGAAAGCATGAAAGACACACACAGTTTAACATAGGCTGATACTCACAAGCGCTTTTCGATACGCACTTAAGTCGAGTTGTCTATTTTCGTTTTCTGTGTATCAGAAATGACACAAGTTGGGTATTTTTACACACTTTTTCCAGAGCTTTGCCTGTCCACACTGTGCACACTGCTGCTGTAATCCAAACAGACAGTGCTGTGAGACAGTGGCAAGGTTTTACGTGCCTTCAGAAATGTCACCCTACCTTGCCTCTGGTCCCTGAAATATGATGAACACAGACACACACTTGTACAGATGCCATGTGGATGAACACGGGGACTGAAGTTTTAGTTATACAAACATTTTCTGCAGGCTTAGCTCATCCGGAGGCAGCAGAAATCTCATTGGCTGAGTTAAATGTCAGTGGGTTGGGTCGAACCACAGTTTTTCTAACTAAAAACCTCAGATTTAAGGCTGGTTAACAGGGAAAAGTTTGCTTTGTAGTTGCTTTGTATCCACGTTCACAAGTCGACAAGCTCTGATCTGCTGGTTTTACAGGTATTACACATTTAAAGTACTGGTTTTCCTTGTGGTTCCTGGCAAGAATCAGACAAGAAATTACATTTGGGTCATTCAGAGGTTCAGAGACTTATTGAGAAGAAACCTGGCGGGAAAGCAATTGAAGGTGGAGAGGCATCACTGCAGAGTAAAGACACACAGTGATTCTGAAAGTTTTTCAGAATCACTGAAAAACAGGATGGTCAAAAATAGATGCACAATCATACTTTTATTTATAGCTGCTATGTCTGTCTTCTTTGGCTGATGGGAGGAGAAGACAGTGTTGGGAATATCATTTGAAACTGAAAGCTATCAGAGCTCTTTGGGAGGATGAAATGTAGGCTTGCATTCATGATATGTAAAGATATGTAAAAGGGCATAAATGATCAGGTTGCCGTGTGCGCCAGTGTTCTCTCATGCAAACTGTGTAGTAATTATCCTCCTCATAATTACAACTCGACTGAATTTTAATGAAGCCTTTGCTGCATAAAGGAGCTGTTTCCAGGTATGATGTGGGTGTTACTGATCAAAGACAAACTGAACACAACACTGATCAAGGATCTCAGGTCTGCAGGAGGTTTACCACTGTAACAGAATCTGCCTTAAACCAGCACCAGTCACTAGTCGAGCATCAGTTGGTGCTGCTGGTGCAGCTGCACCCCGGAGCCCTCCATACATATACATAATTTTATGCGCACCGTGTAACAGCAGGCACACACACACACTGCTACCTCATTAGTGACTGCAGCCCCAAGGCTTACAACTGGGAAAAGGCCTAATTGCACAGTTCAGCAGCACTGACAGCGCTCAGAGCGTTTTGGAACAGACTTCGACAAATGAGCATCAGGTACAAGCACCTGCAGTAATATTCTGTTATTTTCTGACCCTTCCTGTCACAGCTGTTACTGCCAAGTTAAGCTCAAAGTAAGCCACTGGAACTCTGCAGAGCACCGAGGGACCAGGCGAGCTCAGCGGAGAAAGAAACTATAACCTGCAAGTGTGTTGTACTGTCCTATAGGTTATACTGCAGTTACATCTACAAACTAAACATACAAGTAGTTTGAAAGGCAACATTGTTCTGTCAAATGCACTTGTACAGCTGCAAGCGTGGACGCAGACTCTTCGTCTCGGCAGGCCACCATGCCAGTGTTTTGGCACTGTATATTAATTAGTGAGTGTTTTTGTATTTGTTTTCTGTAGAAAACATTTACCCAGAAATCATCTCTGCAGTTGTTTATTGCACTTGCTCAAACCTCTGTGCGACTTTCTTCAGACTTTGACATGAAATCCACCGTCCTCCACACTTGCACCTGGTGCTTATTTGTTAAACTGGGTTCCAAAGTGCTCAGAGCACTGTCAGTAGCGCTGAACTGTTCATTATTTCCCAAGTGCATGCCTTGGGTTCACAGTCACTAATGAGGCAGCACTGTGTATGTGCTCTCATTCAGTATTCATATAATTATCTAATATTTCAGGAGGGGCTGTTTTGCATCAGTACCCTCTGTGACCATGTTCACATAGTTCAATCAGAGAAGACACCACAAGGAAGACACTGATGGAAATGAATATTAACCCAATCAGTGAAACCCATGCAGTGGGGTAAGACCCTATAAATTACAGCTACTTCATAGATCCCACCCTGGGGAACCATAGATGGGGCCATTTAGCCCCACACAGAAGAGGTCTGGACTGTTGTCTAGAGGTGAAGGGGATTTAAAGCTCTACATATTGGAACCAGGCTTTTAAATTATCATGGAGGTGGTGATGGGTGGGAAATATGACCAACACCTGTAACTCTGCAGTCCAAATAGGTTTGTCATACACAGGCAGAGGAGATGGGAAATAAAGCTTTAATGGCCACCACTATGTTGAGGAGGGAGTGTGGTTAATAGCGTGCTGACACAGGCAGGTAGTTCAGAATGTGTGAGATGGAAATATGGTCTTCGGCAGCGAATTAAATGGCAATAGAAAAGTGCTGATTCCAGACAAGATCCGGCGCGGCCTGACAGCACAGCAATAAAAAGACCTCAACTGACTCATGGCTTTGTCTGGAGGTCTCAAGGCTTCACTGACATTGCTGTCCAGGGAAAAGAGTTTCACAGAAACAATTAGAGATGTTTTTTCACACTGGGTTGTAGTAAGTTTATACTGATATGACAGAGGTTTCTCACTGACCACAGACACACACACAGAATGGAAAAACGGTTTCAGGTTTTCACTGATCATTTATCTAACTGTGGGGGTGACAAATATTAAAGGAACAGTTCAACATTTTGCTTATTTGCTTCCTTATCGAGAATTAGATGACAAGATTGGTGCCACTCTCATCTATGTATGCTGTAACTACAACTAAGCTTATACTTAGTTGCAGTTACAGTTTTAGTTATCTTAGTTACTATGACTAAACCCATATTTAGTCACAATTATCAGACACTGTTACAGTTAAGGATAAAGCCCATAGTAGGGCTGGCTCAGGCAACTGAACCATCCCTTAGTTATGCTGCT
>JBBMJY010000017.1:8546194-8637585 GCA_037833715.1 Toxotes lorentzi | reverse complement strand
TATTATATTATTTTATTTTACGCAGCATTTTCGTGTTGTACCTGGTGGGAGTGCTCTATATATATATATATATATATATATATATATATATATATATATATATATATATATATATTCTATGAACTGCACATATTTTTTGTGATAGAGTAGGTTACATTTAAATAACATTAGTAAACATGTGATTAAAGATGCATACTCAAACTGCGCTGCACATCTCAGCTACTGCGCAGTAATTAAAAAGCCTAAATAATTAAAACGCCTATTTATAGGGCTTGAAACACCTGCTGCAACATTGCATGCAACTAAAGATTCATTCAGTCATTCTGCTCAAAGTCCTCGGTTGTTTCGGGTAATAATCCGCACTGGTGTTCTCACTGATAAAACTCACATACAAACATTAAATCCTATCTTAGTCTCAAATTAGCGCTGTTAACGGTTCATAACACTCATGCATGACACCTACACTCCACTGTACGTCATCATGCAACTTACTCTGTTATTGTGGTTCCTCGATGAGCAGCAGCACAGCCACATCCTGAATGTCCGCGGATGAAAAATCAAAAACTACAACTGCTGCTGCTGCTCCGGGAGGGGGGGGCTGTGGCGTCACAGCCACGTCATTACCACGTTAGACCAGTCAAAATATCTTTATTTTGTGAATCAAATAAGAAGGAAGGAAGGAAGAGATCATATAAAGTGACACGACATTTTTCTGTAAGCTGATCCTTGATAATGATCCTCAGACTATATCCTGTACCTATAGTGCCTTGCTTTTCCTGGTTTGCAGCTCTCAGAGGAATGTTGCTCCTCGAGTACACAACATTGAGTACTGTATGCAACCAAAACATGTTCAACCACAGAAACCTAATTAAGACTATAGATCACTGTTGTTCAGATATGTAAAATTAATGCTTAAAGGCTTTCCTCGGGATCTAAAGAGATCAAAGCAAATATTTTTCATACTATAGCCCAAATTAGTATTCATGTTATTTCTGTAGGCAAATTAGAGGAAGACCTTGCAAAACTTTACATACCCCACCTCTTGCTTATTCACATTCCTTGAGTAAAATACATGGTACGTTTCCTATGTGGACAGACTTAAACAAACTCAGAAGTGAGCGTCTTTCTGAAATATATACTGAATCCCTGTACAGTGTGTGTTTCATTGTTTTACAGCTGTTTCCTATGTAAAGGAGGAGCAAAGGTTTGTGGGGGAAGTGAAAGAGGGAATAACAGATAAATAACCTAAAACACCACATCTCAGTGCAGAACAGTGTGGTTTCCCTTGGCTCATAATTACTGAAGAGGCACCCATACCACCTATAGGGGCTATAGGGCTTCTGGGCATGCCCCCATTTCAAGCAGCTGAATAGAGCTGAAATTATTCGTTTATTAATGGATGAGTTAGTTGATAAAGTTACTTTGATAATGAATTATTCATATTTAAAGCAAAAATGGCAGCAATTAGTTGGTTTCAGTTGCTCAAATGTGAGTATGTGATGTTTTCTTTGTTTCATATGACTGTAAATTGTAATTTCTCACCAGTTTTAACATTTTATAGACAAAACAAGGAAGTGATAAATCGGGAGATGAATCATTAATGAAAAAATAATTATTAGTTGCATCTGTAAGTGGAAGTTGGTGTTGATTTTTCATGCACCCGAATCTGGATGAGGGTCACAGTGTTTTTTTTTTTTTTTTATCTGCGCCCGTGGCTGAATGTGGACGCGGGGACGCGTCCACCCGCCGCCATCTTTGGAGCTCGGGAGGCGTGCACCATCAACACTGGTCCGCTTGCCTTTCCCCCCCAAAAGTTGGTTTAATTTTGATACCGCTGCACAAAGTACTCCGTCCGAGCATGGCCAGTCGAAATATGCAACAAGCGAACATGCAGAACAGCAACTCTCCTCAACCGGCTAAACACGGGACCGACTCCCCGGCCGCGGAGCAGTTACCGGCGAACAAAGAGAGCCCAACGCAGCCTCCTCCTGCTCCGCAGCAGCAGCAACAGTCCCCCGCGGCCGAACAAGCGGACGGAGCCGGCGAGGGAGTCGGAGAAGGTCCCGCTGAAATGACTCTGGACATAACGAGTTTTCGAAAGCCCGGTGAGAAGACTTTCACCCAGCGGTGTCGGCTCTTTGTCGGGAGTCTTCCGACGGATATTCCGGAGGAAGACTTCACAAACATGTTCGCAAAATATGGGAAAGTTAACGAGGTGTTTATTAACAGAGAGCGGGGGTTCGGCTTCATTCGCCTGGTATGTACAAAGTCCTGCTTTTTGGTTTTTATTTTTTTATATTTCAAAAATAATTTGTGTGGCATGTGGACCGAAATTTGGTGACTACGAGGAGCTAGCTGCTATTTTAGCATTAGCTAACGTTCTGGTTGACTTTACAAACAATTCATATCTTACTGTGCTATCAACAGTAACACGTTAGTCTGCGTTACCAGCTGTATTTTTCCAATTTACTTGAAGGCTCAGCACGTTTTACATGACCTGTGTTTGTGCCAAAGCTTCTGAATGTTGATATTTCAGACTCGTGTTCAAGTGACAGCAGGTTGTCAGAGTCTTGTTTCGCTCTTCTGTGAATTTCATTGTAAAATACTTGCTTCTACACTTAGCAGCATATAATACATATTGTAGTAACATGCAGTTTGTATTTGCATGACATGCTGTGCTAGTAGAAGTTGTTTAAAGTATTGTGCACTTGTACAAATCCTGGACTGTCAAATAACTATTTTAATACAGTTAATTCATCATCACTTTTTTTTTTTTTTTTACCCCCTTGTCTTCCAGGAAACCCGGACGC
The DNA here is from genome assembly GCA_037833715.1 of Toxotes lorentzi. Taxonomy (NCBI): domain Eukaryota; kingdom Metazoa; phylum Chordata; class Actinopteri; family Toxotidae; genus Toxotes; species Toxotes lorentzi. The sequence goes on along the minus strand of JBBMJY010000017.1, from coordinate 8,634,775 downwards.
TGGCGGAGATTGCAAAAGCTGAGCTTGATGGGACAATTTTGAATAATCGACCCATCAGGATCCGCTTTGCTACACATGGTGCTGCACTCACAGTCCGCAACCTGCTGCCTGCAGTAACAAACGAACTGCTGGAACAGGTAGAGTGGAGAAGAGCTTCAAGGTGACACAGAGATAAAAATCTCATTGCAGAGTTTCAACTGGGATTAGATATTTGTCCATTTGACTTCCTGTGTCTGCTGTTCTGTTGATTTGCTGATATCTGTGGAGTGATAATCAATTTGAAAACCTGCAGGCGTTCTCTCAGTTTGGGCCGGTGGAAAGGGCTATTGTTGTGACAGATGACCGTGGCCGTCCCACGGGGAGAGGCATTGTGGAGTTCGCAAACAAAGCAGCTGCACGTAAAGCCCTGGAGCGCTGCACGGAGGGAGCGCTGCTGCTGACCACGTAAGGAGTGATGAAGGGGTGAACACTCAGAACTTGCTGGGATTGAATGAGTGCATGGAGTCATGTGGGAAACAGCACAGATTTATGAACAGACCTTGCACGGGGTTTTGCAGACTCCTTAAATTAAAAGACAATTTCTATCTTGTTCTAACATGTAAACCACCATTGCTTTCTTGTATCACAGGGGGTTTTAACTGAATGTTGTCCTGCCTTTCCTTAGCACACCTTGTCCAGCCATTGTGGAGCCCTCAGAGCACTTTGATGATGAGGATGGACTGCCTGAAAAACTGCTGCAGAAGGCTCCAAAGTACCACAAGTAAGTAAAGAGAAGAAGGAACTGGCCTTGTTTTTGTTGATGCTGTTTTCAGACCACTGGAACTGTAGTTCAGCTTGTCTGTCGTTCCGTAGGGAACGAGAGCAGCCTCCGCGTTTCGCCCAGCCCGGAACGTTTGAGTTTGAATGCTCGTCTCGCTGGAAAGCTCTTGATGAGATGGAGAAGCAGCAGAGAGAGCAGGTGGACAGGAACATTAGAGAAGCCAAAGAGAAACTGGAGGCTGAGCTGGAGTCGGCCAAACATGAACATCAGCTCATGTTAATGAGACAAGGTAGGGGCTGGACTTTCCTCCTTTAGGGTGGTTTGGTTTATCACCAACGTGTGTGTGTGTGTGTGTGTGTGTTGTTGTGTGTACACCAGTGTATGCATACACCCAGTGTAGTCTTAACTGTGCCATGTGCATGACTTGAGTCCTTGACTGTTTTGGATTATATCCAGCTCTGTACAGGAAATACTGCTCGAAGTCATTCACATTGCCTTTTTGTTTTGATCCTCATCAGTATTTATCTGTACTTTTCGTACTTCCGTATTTACCCATCTCTCTGTCAGTCCTCCTGACTTCGGTTGTCTTCCTCCTTTTTTTTTTCCAGATCTAATGAGACGCCAGGAGGAGCTGAGGAGACTGGAGGAGCTTCGTAACCAGGAGCTGCAGAGACGAAAGCAGATCGAGATGAGGTGTGTTTCCTTACTTTCAACAAACCATTAGGACAGAATGAGAAAGCTGGAGTCTAATTATCTTGCAGTGTGTAGTGCTGTTTTTTTAATTGTATTTCAGGCACAAATACTTAAAGTGGTTTTGTCATTGTCGTGAAGCTGTTGCTGTCAAATGAATTGCGTTTGAGATTTATATATTTACATTTCATTTATTTCTTTCGCCTTTCTCTCTGCCTGTAGACACGAGGAGGAGAGGAGGAGGAGAGAGGAGGAGATGATGAGACACAGAGAGCAGGAGGACCTGAGACGCCAACCAGAGGGCTTCAAGCCAAACTACCTGGACAATGTGAGTACAGCTGGAACGCATACATGCTGTCAAACACACCTACATCTGCACTTGTGATACATTTTATATATAACATCATAGTTGATGCATCTTTGCCATGGTGTACCAAAAATACTGTTATCTCATCATCTTGGAAGCACACGTACTGCATTAGTATCTTCTGCAACTTACTGCATCAGACTCAGTTGTTGTTGTTAACAGACTGGTATTACAGTAGTGGCACAGTTTTGTTTCTTTTTCCAGCAGTGAGCAGATTTCAGTCAGGACAGTCCTGATTTATTTGAGATCAGTAGACTAGCAGCCAAATTATTTAGGTACACTGTAAAACGGTGTGTTCTTTTCATCCAGTTCTTGAGAGAAAAGGTATTTTAACGTGTTTTATATCAAGAATGATTAAATACCAGGATGTTCTGGGTTGGTCCAGAGCCCAGTTTTTGGTCAGAGGAAAGTCTCTTCAGTTCTCATTCTTTGTCAGCACCTGGACTGAATCCTACTGCTGTGCAGTAATTTCTGATTTCCTCATAGTTTTATACTGTACCAGCTTTCAATCCCTTTTCAATCCAGCTTTTCCATCTTAACACATGTACTCTGACAGTAATCAAATATCATCTCTCTGATGTTTCAGATGTTGATTTCAGTTGTTAAATCAACTCTTCTCTGACATAGTTGTAACTGAGGGGCTGTTGTTTTGGTTTAGATTATATTGTGCAGGTGTTGATGCAATATTCACTTTCTGAACAAACAGAAAGAATAAACTAAACTACATTAGCACTCAGTAGACCAAGCCCACCAAGACCATACAATCCTACACCTCTGTTTAGTCTGAGTGAGGTTCAGCCAGTGTGAATGTCTGTTGGTGTGTTGTTGTTTTCTCATAACTTTTCTCTTCAAATTCTTTGCTCTGTTTAGAGGTCCTGTTGGAGTCGGCATCTTTACACGCACCTAACAAACACACACAGACACAAAACACAAAACACACACTCAGATGCACTATCTGTCCAATCCACACTGACTCCTGATGCTGTCCTCAGATCAGCTGTTAATTAGTCCTATTAATGAATACATATAGGATTTCAGGACACTGATGCACATAATTAGCCACAGGTTATTAGAGACTCCTTTACATTAACTTTCTGTTCCTGGTGTTGTTGTAGTTTGCACTTTTTATTTAATGGGAGGATTAGTTTTTTTTTCTCTCCCACAATGTAAATCCTGCCACTGCTGCCATCTAGTGCTCACATTAGCTGCAGTTCGGGCACACCAATAATATAGATCTCCATCACACATAAAGTACATTTGCTCTGTTGCACCATTACTTCTTTTCTTATTATATTTGTAACATATTGATCATTTAACAGGTAAGTGCATAAAGAATAAAAAGGCTGAGGGTTACACAGTATTAGTAACTTATTTCCCCTCCTAATTTTCTTTTGATTTGCTACCTGTGGGACAGTAGCTATAGATGCCTTATTTTGCCATGCTAAGTTCATTTTGCATACTGGGTTGATGTATGTATTTAGATACATGTATTTAGAAGGGAGAGGCTGTAACTGTGTAGCTGGTTTCACTGAGCTGGATTAAGCCTTAGATAGAAAAAAAAAAAAACAGACTCGATCCAGGTCAGTGAAATTTATTATATCTGAATTTTATTCACCTTCTGTGTTTGCAGGATTGTGTGTGTATGTCTGTGTGAGAGAGTTGTGTGTTAGTATAGGTATAATTCAGTATATGTGGGAATGAAATTCTTGCATAATTGTCTTATTGTGAGAGGATGTGAAAAAATGAATGAATGGACATATAATGGAGTATCTGTGATTTTGTGTGTTTGGGCCCTGACACACCAAGCTAAGCATGTGAGCGTCTTCTGTCCACATGCAAGTCCACAGCTCCGTATGTGCTGAAGTATGACCCCCCCCTTGACGTTCCTGAGTTAACTTGGTGTGTCAGGGCCTGTGTGAATGGGTGAATGCATACTAATAGACATAACCTAATTGGGTGCACACTTCCAGCTGATTTGATATGCTGTAGACAAATTAGTTTTGCACTTGAATATCCATAAGCTTGTCTGTGAACAGTAAATGGACAGGATAGAAAATGTCGCTTCCTTGCCTTGAGTTTAAATAGAGGCAAGGACACAGTGAAGCTAAATCTAAGATTAATATTTGCCATCAGTGATAAAGAGTGATTACCTGCTCCTAAACAGTATCCAGCTGTCATCAGTTCTGTGCAGAGAATGAATACTTTTAGTGTGTGAGTGTTGTCCTGTGGGCTGTCCGCCGAAGATCTGTACTTTAGCAGAGTTTTGTTCTGAAGGCTCTTCTTCACTTCTTCCAGAGAGAACAGGAAATGAGAGTGGGTGAGCTGGGCCCTCGTGGAGCCATTAATATGGGAGGTACGGGCATGATTGTCTAAGGACTGGTTGATACAAAGACCAGATGAAGTGATGATAAGTGAATTATGAGTGCCTTAATGTCATTTACATTATGATTGTTTATCTTGCATCCCAAGTGAGTCCTTTTCTACACAGTGTATTTGCTGTAACTGTAAAATGGACTCACTTAGGATGTTGTGCGAAGAAAACCTACAATACCACACAACTACATAAAGTCTGAACTAACAGAATATACAGTCAACTCAACAGGGTTGTTTTTCTTGGGGCGGGGTGTCATAGTTTGAGAAACATTTGGTCCTCGAGCTCTCATCCTGAGCTGAATGCAGATCTGATGTAATGGATGGTGTATTAATAATAATAATAGGCCTAACATGATTTATTAGGATCGGAAACTGCATTCCACAAAATGAATGTTGACCTGTGGGGGCAGGATGAGGGGCCGGGGACAGAGGTGATGCTATGATCTGGAGCAGATTGTCAGAGATTCATGATGGCTCTTCACCGTACAAACAGTGTAACCTTGGATTGCACAGCACCTTCATAAAAAAAAAAAAAAAGAAAAAAAAGCTGCAGGGCCTCATTTGTATCGACATCTGACAAAAGAAATGTCCTCTTAACATCTTATCTGTCTGCAGTTCTTCTGTATTATCTTGACCCAAATATTTCAAATGTTCCGTTTACTTCATATCCGGTCAGGTTTAGTGTGCTGAAGAAGCGTTCAGTTGTGGAGGTGTTCTGCAGCAGGGTCTGTGTTTGATCGGATTTGAACTTGTGTTGTCTACGCAACTCTTTGACTTTTCATATTTCAACTCCACCTCTGTGTTCTCTATGATTAAGGTGACGTGCAATCCAAGGGTTAGTTAGTAAAAAGATGCGGACTTTGCCACTTGGCTCCAAATTTTAGCTGTCAAAGTGAGAACTTCTCATTCTGCTGATCTGCTGTGTAAAAATGGAATTTTTCATATTTCTTGTGTAAAATACCTCAGCGCCTGTGAACTGTGATTTTAAATTAACGTTGGTTTTTGGTTGTGAATGTTGTATTCAGATTAGCCAAGTGAGAATTGATATTTTTCTCTTTTTTTTTTTCTTTCTTTGTTTGAAGTTCAGCTTCAAGAGTTGAGCATGCAGTTTAGCTTCATTTTAAATGTGCGGCAAGCTTTTTAATACCAATAATAATTGGGGATGCACCGATCTGACTTCCTTCTCTCCCAGTAACAATTCAGATACCTAAACTTGGGTCATCTGCTGATTATTACTCATTAACTTTAAGTTGGATGTCCATAAACCATCGTTCTTCTGAGGCTTGTGCTTATTTTAATATATATACATTTAATATACTGCTGTAGAGAGTCAATTAAATGCTGTTTCTTTAATGATACTCTTCCAAAGATACTGATCATTTTAGCTGTTGACTAAAAGCCAACGTTAACTTTTATTTTGAAGTCACTGAGAATAGCTCTTGCGTTCAGCCAGCACAGATCTTACTGTGCGTTGAGTTCATTACATGGAACGACCCAATGACCAGCCGATGCTCCGTTGTTTTGCGTGTAGATGGCTTTAACCAGGGCTCTGCGGGGCCCAGTGGTAACCAGGGTCAAATGATGGGCATGAGTGGAAGGGGAGCAGCCATTGGCCCGGAGGGAACGGCAAATATGGGCACACCATTGATGTCAGAGAATGGAGCTATGGTAATGTATTCAGAAGAGTAAAGAAAACTTAAATCATTCGTCAAGGAATCAAATGATTTATTGCTCGAGTTTTGAACACAGGCTTTGAAGAGCAGTTTTCTTTCTTTTTTTTTATTTTTTAACCTGTAGACTGAACTAATAGACTTATTTCTCTCTCTCCCTGTGTCTGCTCGGTTCACTTCTCTCCGTTTTGCTCATGGATGGCGACTCTTGGATCAACCCTCACTGATGAACTTTGAAAACCCCATCACTGTTTTTTTTTTTTTCTTTGTTTGGATAAAAAAAATCCTCCCATGCCTTTATACAATCGTTATGATGATCTCACACCACCCCACCACCCTTTTTTTTTTTTTTTTGTTAAAATTGACCCCAAGATACCACAGCGAAATGATAGATACTCTCAGGGTGGATCAATGGGGGGTCGACCAGAAGTCGAGTCCCCAAAGCAGCAGCAACAACAGCAGCAGCAACAACAACAGCAGCAGCAGCAGCAGCAGCAGCAGCAGCAGCAGCCATTGGGCCCCCAAGTTGGACAAGTCCCAGGATTTGGGAGGGGGAATGCTGTAGGGGGAGTCTTTGATGGGCCAAATAACAAGCGTCGCAGATACTAACTTCTCAACTTTCTCATGGATCTTTGTTACTGTCCCTGCCCAAGTTTTCTTTCTCTTGTTTTTACATTGACCCAGTTGTTGACCTACGACCCTCCATGTGATGTTTGCTGAAAAAAAAATCTGACCAATTTTTTTTTTTTTTTTTTTTTTTTTGTCAGTTAACTTTCTCACTGAGGGGCTCTTATTTTGTGATTAATTGAAGTACAGGATAATGTATTTTGTATTTCTGCGTGTCGAGAAAGCCCTTCGCAGTCAGACATCTTTGCAGCTGCTGTTGTGTTGGATACGCTTAAACTGCTCCAGGGGAGTGTTAAAGATGAATTAGACTGGACATTGATTAGAGTCAAAACAAGATTGCTTATGTCTGATGAACCATCTTAATAAAATCTCCAGTCAGCCATAAAATGCCTTAGTTCATAGCTTTTGTTCTCTGTGTTTACTGGTGGTTAAGAAGACTATATAGTATCTTCATAGTATTTGTGTGAGTGCCTGGATAATTCTGCAAGGTGTGTGTGTGGGCCGCAGTTGTGTGCACGATCAAACACAAAACAAAACCATGGTCCTGGTTTTCTGTATGGTTGACCATACCAGTTCTCCCTTTCACTGGATCTGGGGAATGTGATAAACCCTGACCAGGTGTCATGGACGCTAAAGAATAGATTTATCACAGGTAAATACATTTCTTTTTTTTCCCCCCTTTCTTTTCTATTTTTAAACACACACACACAACATACTTCTGAATATTCCAAAACAAAATGAGTGTCTTGAGTTTCTGGGAATTCATTTCTCATTTTTGTGGACGTCTGTGTGCGATTTGTTTGGTCCTGTAGATTGTATGGAAAAATCATGTTACCTTGTCTTCATTCTTATCTCTTATAGGTCCTGTTTGTGTTCTGCCTCCAGCGATGTGACCAAGGAATAGGTAACACACACACACACACACACACACACACAAAAATCCGCACTGATGGATACACCAGGGGAAGGTTGGGGTTCAGTATCTTACCCAATGAAATTTCGACATGTGAACTGGATGACATCTGACATTTTCAATTTTCAAGCTGGTGAATGTGTGACTCCACAGGTTGGTTTTTAAAACTTGTATCTACAATAAATAAAAAATGATTTGTAAAACCGCTGTTCCGCTGATGCCTCACAGTTTCCATTATTATACAGTGAATTTGTTAATCAGGTCATGTACTTGATGCACAAAGATAATCGTTCATATCAGGCTGGATCATTGTGTTGTTTTCTTTCAAAACTTTTTGGTTCATTTGTAGTAAAACAGAAGAAAAAGGAACATTTTTTTTGTGTTGTATTTGTCAGCAAACACAAGGAAAAAGTGCATTTGTAGCAGTAAGGTCGGGAGCCAGCGAGGCCAGACACGTTGCTTTTCTTTGCCATGCCCAAGGCTGTTCATTATCAACACGAGGGAAGGTAATCATTGAAGTGATCCAGTTTTAACGGGGCTGATTGTGGCCGATGTGGGGAATGAAAACTCCTTTCTCCTTTCTTCACTTTGTGGCCTTGTTCTTCTTTAGCCCAGTTTGTGGCCCACTTCTGTTTCTAGAAGGACAATTGATTTTGGGGCAATAGTCATTTTACCTCTTTGAATATTAAATCCATCTCTAGATTTCCTTCCTCCTTATGATCAGGTATTTATTTGTATTCATGTACACTCTACATTTTCCACTATAACTCGCTTATTACACTCTTATATTGTTTATATTTACATTGCAAATTAATGAAAAAGCTTTTTTGTAGAGTTAATTGAAGAAGAATCACTTCATTTAAGGTTTGAATGTGCCCTACATTACAACCTTATGGCCTACATTACAGTCAGTACTATTCATGCCTGTTTCCCAGAGACGCTGGAATCTAATAACGTGGCCTCAGACTGATGAAGAGCCTGGAGCTACTGTACTGAATGTTGGTCTATTGGATCTAAATACATTCATTTAGTTTAGAAAATGTTCCCAGGATTCCTTTGTGTTCATGTATACTGATTTTTCATCTTACTTTATAACCTGCACCTCAGGTATCACCAGAGGATTTGAGGTGATGTTTGATTTGTCTGTTTTTCTGGAATAATTCTACGTTTTTTTCCAGCGCAGTTTGGTGAGAGTAGTTTAACCAGACCTGTTCATCCCGCTGGATTCACGTAAAGGCAAACACTGTTCCTAACTGATACTCTCTCTTTGTTTGGTTTAGATTCAATCTGATTGTCTGCGGACTGAATGGAACAATTTGGTTAAAAATAGATAGACCTATTTTTTGCAGCGTGTTGGCGCCGCCTCCGTTCTGTGCGTAAAGACGCATTAAGAAGTGGCGCAGCGACTGATAATCCAGAAAGGAGGTGGTTTAGTTACAGCACGGCCTCATTGATGGGGAAGAGAGAGGGAAGACGGTTGGATCAGCTGTTCTGGTCTCATTACCAACTTCTCTCTCTTTTTTTTTTTTTCATCTGAACTGTCCTCCTCACAGATCGTGTTGCTCCCTGTGCGTCCCTGACCGCAGACTCAAAGTTTTCACTGACTTCTATCAAGCTTGTGTTGAGATGGTCTCTACTTTCCATCGACGGAAGTTATTAATGGGATTTCCTTCTCCCCTGCATCACTTGAGGTCAGCGGGACAGTGAGCCGGAGCGCGTCTGGAGGCTGGATGGACAACATGTCTCTACGGCAGCAACAGGACAGCCTTAGCCGAGGCGGTGGACAGCAGGAAAACAAACGGGTATGTTTTCAGAGTTCCTTGTGTCTGAGTTTGTGTCCATGTTATGTATAAGGGAAGATTCTTCTGTTTTAAACTCCTTTAAAGTCATTTACCGGATTAAACAGAGGAAAACCGCTCATATTTTCCTCGGAGCTTACCGACAGATGAAAGAGTTCGTTGTGGGCGCGCTCAGGTCGGGTTTGGTTCAGGGTTCAAGACGTTGAACCAAGTCACACCCTGCCTCCATAAACTCAGTCACACAACGCCGGAAAACGTCAGGGTGATGATGCACAACACAGACAGATATAAAGGAGAGGGTTTTATAAAGGCGCAGCGCCTTAAGTTTGGATATAATAAATGAATTAAAACACTGTAACCGTGACCCGCAGACGCTCTGAGCGCCTCTTGCCATAAGGGAGCGCATCACCAGACTTAAGTTCATGCAGCTGCTTTATACTGGTGTATAAACAAATAATAAACAATAATATCTCTTTAATAAAATGCTTTGTAATACACTGATATATAATGGTATATGTTACCAGCTGATATTGAAGTTGTCCATGTTGACAACATAATAAACACATGGACAAATGTAATTAGATTTACTTGCATCATTATAGTAGTAAAATATAAATAAAGTTTTACCAACTAAATTATGAAATTATTATTAAAGCCATAAGTTTTTAATGATGCCTTAGCCTAAATGCTTGACTGCAACACATCTTTCTGAAGCAAGGTAATATTAGGCTCTTAAAAAAATGACATGCCTACAGGTGCATGTTAACAGGGGGGTGCACTTTGCTGTTTGATTATCATACTGCTCGTCTCTGTTCTCTGATCGATTATTCTTGAATATAATCACCAGGTTAATCAATAGTGAAAACCTCAACTGCTTATTTAAAATGTCATACTTCCACTACAAGTTAACTACATAGTTAACTTGACACAACACATGACATGTCCATGTCCACTTCGACATGGACATGGCCTGGTGCTGGACTTGTTTCCCAGCAGAAAACCCATATCTTCACCTCAGCTTCGGTTAGTGTGTTTTTAGGACTGAAAGGTGACATTGTAATGTTGTCGCTGGAGTGTAAGGAATGTTTCACCACTGTGTGACCCAGATAAATCAATGATGTTACATTGTGAAATATGTTCCCGGGAGGATGAGTCCCGCTGACTTTGACGATCCCAGAGTTCACTCGTGTACCTACTAAAAGCACATCTTTCTCTCTGTAAGAACGGTTGTTCGTCCCTCTGGTTCTCACTCACAAAAACTTCTGCTATCAGATGAAATGAAACTTTAATGATCCTCGTGGGGAAACTGGCATAATAGAGAAGACAAAGACAGTGAGAAAGGTCAGGAGAGTCAAGTCAAGTCAAGGCTGCAGTACCGAAGGTAGCACAGACTGTAAAATGTTGTCAGCCTAGCTAATCTTCATCCTCCTACATTCCTCTGTGTTTAAATTCTTGTGTTTCACAGTCAGTCCCAGTGCTGTGATGAATGTACTGGGCATTAGGATGCTTGCGTAACCAGTGTAAACATGGAGTAAATTACTGGTGGGATTTGAGCCTTTGTAGTTTTGCGGAGCAGTGTGGTCAAATGTGATGAGAAAAAGAAAGGATTTGTGTTAACAGATAGAAGTAAACGGTGCCTTAAAGCTTATTTTACAGCTGTTAGACTTTTGAAAGTGGAACTTCTACAGTAAAGTGGCCTCAACTGTATGTATCTGTATATATGTTAATAATGCATTTGGATTTGAATGAATTGTTTTGTCTCTTTTAGCGGATGAAGTCTCAGAGTTATCGCCGTCAGTCTGCCCCGTCTCTGGTCATCACCAAGGCTCTGACCAGGTCCAAGACTCTCTCCAGGTACTGGTTTCAGCTCTGGCTCTGGTTTGTGGCTTTTTACAAACAGAACGAGAGGAATAAACATAAACTGATACTCGCTGTGACAGGTAATCCGTTCATTGGACAGAGGTCAGGCCACGCTGACAAAACCTCCTGAGGCCACATGCTCACACACACACGCGCGCACACACACACGCACTCACATGCCCCAGGCACAACCCTGAGGTGTTGAATCCACTCGGATAGATAATCCCTCTGTAACCAGTCTTATCAGGGGATCAGGCAGCTATTAATAGTCTTTGTCTTTGAACATATGGACTGGGAAAGTGAAGAAGAAATAACCTCATTAAAAAGCTCCTACAGAGGTGGGAATAACACCCATCAGCCACAACCCCTGCTCTCAGGCTGAGAGTGCTGATACTGTAACTCCTCCTGTTCAGATTCTGCCTGGGAAAAGCATCGATTTAAAAGTGCATGTACTGTTTTACTGGGACTTTCTGAAACCTGCAGACTCCCTGACCTCATGCTACACCCAGCTCTCAATCTAATCACCTAGGATCATGCAAACTCAATGTACATATATGTCAGCACTGGGAGGATACCTAGTGTTTGGTAATGACACCAGAGTGGGAGAAAGACAGAGATCTGAAGAGAATAATCTAATAGAAGAGGCCCAGGCTGCCCATCATAAGAAGCAGAGGATGAATAAGTCTTTCTAATTACGCTGGGACATCACCACCAAACATGCCTTTAGATAAACTAACACTGTAAACCTCAAAACAACTCCTCATAGGTTTGCACCAATGAGTTAGCTGCTGCTTAGTATTACCGGTAAGTCACGCTGACGCAAAAGCAAGTTACTGTGCTGCCCATCCTCCTGAATATAAATAAAAAAGCATGACACTAAAACTCCAGATAAAAGAGGGCATTTACAATATAACATTAGTTTTCACACAAAGTGAAATATGTCAGTGATATGGCTCCATGTGTTGGGTGTTTCAGAGAGAGCTTCCTGGTTCCCGTGTGTCCAGAGACCTGTCCATTGGTCCAGTCCTTCCTCACGGCCTCTGACAGGTCGTTCCTTCTCCACGGACATGCCCATTTGAAGACAGGGATGCAGACTCAGGACAGGCATCTCTTCCTGTTCAGTGACATCCTGGTTATCGCCAAAGCCAAGTAAGCACAAGTGTGGAACATTTTGGCTGGGGGGGGGGGGGTGTTCGCGCTGGTCTTTATGTCTCTCTCTCTCTCTCTGCGTTCCCAGGTCAGCCAACCATTTCAAACAGAAAGCCCAGGTGTGTGTGTGTGAGATGTGGACGGCAGGCTGCATGGATGAGGTGTGTGAGGGAAGCACGAACCCAGAGAGGAGCTTCGTCATGGGCTGGCCCACCTGCAACTGTGTCGCTATGTTTAGGTAACACACACACACACACACACACACTTATACAAGTGTTAGTACTTTCAGACCAGTTCAGTGTTGATTACGTTGCTGTTTGACATTCTTTTGATGTTCCTACTTCATGTTCCCCTCAGCTCAGTGGAACAGAAAGAGAGATGGCTCTCCCTTCTCAAAAGGTAAACTCTGCCTTCACACATTAGCGTAAAGTATGCACAGTATCCGTGTGTGTGTGTTTGTGTAAATCTCACCACTTCGTGTTTCCTCTTCGCTCTCTCTGCAGTCGGATAAAAGAAGAAAAAGAGAAGGAGGAACCTAAAACCATTCCTCTGAGAGTGTACGGGAAGGGAATCAATACTTTTGCTGTTGTAAGTTCACTTAGATGTGTGAGCTCACATCTGTTTTTGTTGTGTGTGTATCTGTAACTTCCCCAGTATGAAGATTTTACACCTTTTTACTCACTGTAGCCACCTGTGAGGTGACTTCTTAAATGGTCCACGTTTATTCGTATCTTTTCTTTGGCTTTCTCTTCCTTGCAGTGTTAAATATGTGATGTCCTGTTGATCCTGTGTGTCAATGTCTCCTGTGTGTGTCCCTCCTGCCTGCTCCCTCTCACTAGACCAAGACGCTCCCTGTCAGCAACTCAGATTCGACCAATGAGGTGATCCGGCTGGCTCTGCAGCAGTTTAGCATCATAGTGAGTAATAAAGAAAAATCGGGGGGGGGGCTTGCACCTTGGACTCTTGGGACTCTGCAGGCATAAAATGTATTGATCGTGTAGACTGGCAAATCATTTCTGCAAAATATTTAACCATGTTTCTTGGACACAGTTGTGTTATTCATATTTCTGAGCTTAGTTTTAGTTGTGTAAGCTTTTAGGTATTTGTGTAGTTTCAGATTTATTTGTGCTGCTCAGGCTGGAGTTCAGCGGCACCAACGCTTTCATACCAACCAGCCCAAACACAAAGTTTGGCTTAGTTGCACAAGTTACATGTGATGTAAACAAACGGCATGAGGAGGCTGAAAGTGAATACGATCCTTTGTCACATCTCAGCATCCTAAACCGTTTCCATCCGCCCTGCCTGATGTGGTTTTAAGGCATCTTGTCCTCCGAGGCCTCGTTGACTTGTGTGTCTTGTTTTTCTGATTGTGCCTCTGTTTCACTCAGGGAAATGTGAAAGACTTCCAGCTGTGGGTCATCTCTAAGAGGGACAACACCCCCTATCCTCTCATAGGTCAGTGAATGAGGTGCACACCAAATTTCATCAGATCCTGTTGTAGTTCTAAAACTATTGCTCATGTGGGCTGTGGTTGTGTTCCTTCATCCTAACACACTTATGCCCCTCTATCACTGTCTCATGGGCATAAACCTCTGAGCACAGGGGTAAGATGTTTTTTAGACACTGGTACCATTCACTCCCAGAAAACAGTGTGTTTTGTGTGATCTGGCTCTTGGCAACGAGGGGTCAGAGTGTACACTGATTAATGATGTGATCTTATAGTGTTGTTGTGTTTATATAGCAACTATATCAAACCTCCAGGGATTGATACTCTCTCCTGTCTTCTGTCTCAGGTCATGAGTTTCCCTTCAGTATCCAGATGAGTCATGTGAGACACACAGTGTCTCAGGGAGGCGGCGCTGGATGCAGGGGCGCTACTGCACCACCTGTGGACAGACAGAAGGCCATGCAGGTGGAGCAGCTGCAGGTGTACAAGCAGTGCCAGTTCATCTTGAAGCCGCGGCCCGTCGAACCTCTGCAACAGCACATATCTGCGGGTGAGGCCACAGCTTTACTCTACGTTTTTAAAATCACTAATAAATCCAGTGTTTATCCTCATGCACTCTGGGGTCTTTTCAGACTTTTCTCAGAAGCCATTTAAAAGGAGGCGTTCCCTCATCACCTGGGCCTTCTGGCGAGGCTCCTCCCCTCACCTGAATGAGCTGTCCCTCGCCGGTGCGGCCCGCGGCTGCCTGTTCGGTCAGCCGCTCAGCTCCGTTTGTGTGGAGGATGCTCTGCCCAAGCCAGTTATGGTGAGTGAGTGACTATCCTAATTTGTGTGAAAACGACTACAAAGAGGCCTCTGTCCACAGGGAAGCACATGAACTGCAAACTGTCATTGGCTATATCAGATTTTATTTCTGCTGATCATAGAAAACATTAAAGAGGACAGATATTTGTTTCTTGTCACATAGCCTTGATCGGCATTTGAAGTATTGTAAATGCCATTTTAATCACAACCAGACGTTTAAAACAGCGTTTTCAGTTCTTTGAATGCCAGGGAAACTGAAATGAATCGTGAGCCTTTTGGCTTTCCATAGGTAGGAACGCCATCCCTCAGTTTCTATCTCGTCTTTCACCAGGACATGTTGGCGTTTCTGTACCACGAGGGCTCATGGACCCGGGGGATCTTCCGTCGGCCGGCGGGGGCTCGGGCGGTCAGGGAGCTTCGGGACTCCCTGGATGCAGGAGCGTTTCAACTTCCTCTGACACATGATCACATCTTTATCATAGCTGGAGTCTTCAAGGTATGAGGACGTGTGTGTGCTTTGACTAATATATTTAAATACACATGAACACAACTGTATAAGATTATAGTCTTAGTTGTTTAACTTGAGAACTGTTTTTGTTTTTGTGTGTGCGTGCTGCATTACCTTATTGACCCACATCTATAAGCACACAATTAATCTGCTTCCATCTCAGCCTCAGCAGCTACGCTAGCAGGACAAGCTGTTCACAGCAGAGGAGCCTAGAATGGGTTGTTAATGTAATCTGGATTATAATCTCTTATTATCTGCAGGGATAACACAGAGCTCTTGTGCACGAGTGCTTAAACTATGTCACGTCTTTACACGGCAGCACAAGAGATTTCTCATCGACAGTAATTATTTCGATTTGTTGCACTCGTGATTTTGTCTCATTCAGTTTTAACTGCAGTAGATGTAAGTCAACATTCCTTAATCTCATTGTAGAGCACTCAACAATGATTTGTCCTGATTCACTGCTGTGTTTATGTTGTCAGGATTTCTTGCGCAGCATCCCCGGCAGCTTGCTGTGTTGTGAACTGCATGAAGATTGGATGGATGTTCTGGAGGAAGAGGAGGAGGAGGAGGAGGAAGAACAGGTGCAGGACGTACAGAGGTAACACACACATGCTCTGCTACCTTTTTAGTGTCATTTGATGAGATTTCTTATGTCGCTTTGACTGTTGGAGGGTGTCCATGTACGAACATGACCTGTCCCAGCAGTTTCAGTTTCATTGACCTGCCTCTCTTCTGCAGGATGATTTGTCGGCTGCCCAAAGAAAACGCCCTGTTGCTACGCTACCTGCTGGCCGTGCTGCACGGCATCCAGGGAAACGCCCATGAGAACCAAATGACGAGCTTCAACTTATCAGTGTGCATTGCTCCCAGCATGCTTTGGCCTCCCGGAGCGCCCTGTAGCCCTGAGGTGGAAGGAGAAGGAGCTAAGAAGGTGGTTACCATTTATCTGCTGACCAAGATATGGCTAATTATAACACAACATCCTGAGTATACAGAACAAACAGGGGTGCAGGGGTGGTTTGATCAGTATTTGTCAGTCAAAACAAAGATCTTTGGCTGAAAGCTCGGTAACAAAGGGAGGTTTGTTAGTTTTGTCTGGAGGCCAATAGTGAAGCAAATGCCCACTTAACCTCCTGAACTTGTCCCCTCTGCTGATCTGAGATCAGGGCAATTGTAAAGTAATTGTTAAAAAAGATAAAAACCTTGTCATCCATATACGTGGTCAGTGTTTTAACAGAGTAACTGTGTTATAAGTATTATTCACACAAACATTGAGCTGCCTAAACTGAATGTTATTTTTAGAATAAGATCTTGGTTAATTCCTGTGAATCAGTACATTGTCTCACCTCTAAACCACATCAAGCTTTTCTCATAGGAATGTCTCAAATCAGCTTTATAGAAAGGCCACAGGGTTTCATTTTAGAGCGGTTTGACTTTTTTGAAATTGGTTGGGAACGAAGCAAACTCCAGATATATTGTCCTGTAAAAGGAGTTTGTTCCAGAAACGATGAAGCACTGCCGCACAAGTAGCTACAGTACTTCCAGCCAGCCATGAAAAGCAAATGCCAAAACAGTCATGTCACGGTTGTGATTCTCGTCCGCTGCAGGTTTGTGAGCTGGTGAAGTTTATGATCGAACACTGTCAGCAGATTCTGGGAGAGGACCCCTCCTCTCTGTTTGGAGGACCGCCACAAAGACTCAACACTGAGCAGATGGAATCAGGTACAGAAACAGTGGAAAAGGACTGAGGATTACAATGTAATTTTTATTCCATAGTTTTTCATAGACTTTACCTTTCTATATCCCTGGAAACCCAGACATGGGAGAATATTCTTCAAGAAGAGAATATTCTTGGTTGGCTTTCTGTCTCATTTACGTCCTCCTCCTCTGTCCATCATCAACTCTCTGTCCTTTAGACTCCTGGGTGTACCCTCTGACTGACTCATCCTACGACAGTCTGGAGAATGAGTTAGACAACAGCAGTGGAGGGTCGCCCGGTTTCTGCAGCAGAAGACGCCTTAGACCCAAACCACTTCAGGGCAGCCTGGATTCCGTCCTCACATTCAGCGACTACGACCAAGACACAGACCCAGATATGTGCCACACACAAACCAACAGTCTGCGTGGTCTGAAGTTACACCCGCAGGGGAGAAGCAGAGGCAAGAGACGTGAGCCGGACCTCTCCAGCCCCAGCCAGGACGTACTGACCATGAGCACCTCTTCCACTCTAGACTCCCTGTCCCTGGAGGGTCGGCTCAGACCGAGACGCCGCTCGGAGCCGGCTATAGCATACGTGTCCAAGTTTCGACCATGTGTTTCAGGGAGTACCGAAGGTATCACTGGTGAGGATGAGGACGACGAAGATGAGCTTCCCAAGAAGCCCAGCGGCCACACACTCGCTCACACACACTCCAGAGGTCAGACCAGGAGAGGTGGAGGCGAGTCCGGGTTAAACCTGCACGTTAGGCGGTCAGCAGCCCTGGAAGCCAGCTCTTCCAGCCTCTCCTCTACCCCCACCTCCCCTGCACCAACACACTCCTCCCTGGACTCCCTTGACTCCCCCAGCAGTGACCACACCTGCGCAACCAGACGACAGCTCAACCCAACCAAGACACACCTGTCCTCCAGTTGTACCTCTGGATCACTTTCCACCTCTGTCCCGTCTACACCTTTCACCATCAGCTCTGCTCTGAGCTCCAGTGAACCTCCAGACCTGGGGACTGATCCAAAAAGCTCCTCACCCAAAGAACCACTCAACTGGGGGACTTTAAAAGGCTGCCGGGGCCTCCACCCAAACTCTTGGCTGAAGAAAGACCGGAGACTGTCACTCACCCAACAAGACAACTTAGAGAAAGAAGAAGAGGACAAGACCATGGTAAGTAAAATACTAACTTAATCTTAAGAGTGGAGCATGATGATTAAATGATTAATTGACAGATTAAATCAAAATAATTGTTGCAGCTTGTATGACAAATGTCAACTTACTGTGCATGTTACTACAAACAGGGAAGACCCTCTGATAAGCTGCTCACACTTGGGAAACCTGTCCCGGAGAGAGGAAAACCAGTCTCCCGCAGCCAACAAAAGCCCAAAATGTCCTGCAGAGCCGCAAAAGATGCAGGAGGAGGGGGCCGTGTGAGCGGCAAGCCTGGCCATGAGACCCGACACCTTAAACAGGACTCATCCAGCCCCCCATCTCACCACCACTCTACAGGGAGCCTCCAGATCCCCAAATCCCCGTGGTTCCGTTCCTCAGACTCGCCGCTAACCCCCAGGCAGCTCAGCAACAGCCACGCCAAAACCGCAGGTGACATCAACAACCAGAGGCATGCCGCAGAGAGTGAAGTGAATGAGCAGAAGCAGCCATCGCCGTCATTATTTTACAAGCAGGGTGGGCCGTCTCTGTCCCTCTTCAAGCGACACAAGTCTCACTCTGTAGAGGAGGAGGGTAACGCCAGGCTCTACCAGCGCCGGGGGTCTGAACCCGGACGCCAGGTTGTGGACCGAGCCTTGCCCCTCACCAGGGCAAGGCTTCCGAGCGACCCAGGACTCAAGGTGTCCGAGGCGGACTCACAGGGAGAGACATCGGAGGCCCGTTTCTGCCTCTCCCCCTGTGCCACCAAAGCAGTGAGAGACTACTTCTCCTCACACCCCCGCAGTAACCCCCAGAGCAGCCAGCAGGTGGCGCTTGCTCTGGTGGAGAGTCACAGGGAATGGCTGAAGAGATGCAGCGATCCCACGGCTGAGCCAGATTTTGACCAGCTCCTGTTTGCTGAAGAATCCTATGTCTGATTAAAACTTAACTTGTAAAAGTAGTGAAGTGAAATTAGATTAAAGCACAACACAAATCACTTTACCACAGTGTAACGATGACAGAGTTAACAGTAGTTAATGCTCATCACCTTAAAAGGACTGCTGGCTGGTGTTTCATTAGAGCTCAGAACACACTGACCTTTAACCTGTAGGGTTAAATAATCTGAAACTGACTGAAAAGGACTGATCTGATATCAAATGCATTATGAAGCTAAGCTGTATCTGATCTTGATCCATGGGTTTTGTGTAAGGAATGTCACTTGTGTTTTTGTTTTTGTTTTGTTTTGGTTTTTTTTTAACTACATTGGGCCAAACTTAAAATCTGCCAATTTAAAAACTACCTGGTGTTGCCTTCTTTAAAAATGAACAAGTAGCTCATTAATGACTGTTCGTTTGATTGGCCAATAGCAAACTTGAGCTCTAAAACAACTGTATTTTTTTTTTATGTGCATTGTGTGGCTGGTGAGGTGACTGTGAAAGAAGCTGCTCTGATCATGTATTAAAATCCATAATAATAATAATAATAATGGACTATGAATGAGTCACATGACTACAGACTTATTGGCTAACTGTAATCACGCACTATGAATTAAAGGAAAAACCCACCCCAAATGCTTTATTGTTAAAACATCTATTTGTGCTTAACAAGTGGCTGTCTGGGCATATTTTGTTGTCCCTTTAAAGTGTGTTTAAAGTGGGCGCTTAAGAAAAGAGCACATGAGCAATAGATCATATGTAGTGTTCCATGTAAGAGTGAGAAACCCTCAGCAGAGACAGTAGATGAAACCCCCATCTGTCCTGATCATCAGTGAGAAGCCAAACAACTGTGCTCTGTGACCACTTATTCAACAATGCCTTTATGTTTTCCTGAAACATGGTGATCCATCTGTAAGCGGGATTAAGTGTCCTGTGTATAAGAACTGTGATTTGCAGTACATTTCAAACATGGTAGCTGTACGAGCCTGATGTATACACATGTATTATCAGTGATATGCATTTATATACTGATTTCTGAACTTCCTGTTAGCCTTGTTTGATTTCTCTGTAGTTTTGAATTTGTCTGGATTTTGAGGCTGAAACAAACCCATTTTTAGATGATACACTGAATCATTTGACATTTTCATTTTGCAGTTTTGTATGCATCCTTGTCATCTGTGAGTCCAGAACTAAAACCACTGAGCTGCTGCTTTAGGAGATTTGAACACTGAGTCAAAACTGCAAATAGAGTGTGTAGAGTGTGTAGAAACACTGAGGCTTATTTGTCTGATAGTAAAGGATGATAAAAGACACGTCACAACCAGTTTATTTTTAATATTTTATTAATTATTTTGATGCCAAATTAAGGGCCAATTGAGCTGTGACTGAACAAGGAATACTTGTGTGTTCTACTCATCCTGGGATCCACAGGTGGTGCAGGGATTCCTTCTTAGGATTCTGGCCATGGAAGAGAACATCCTGATGATGGTGACACAGGTGACAGGACGGTGAAGAAACATCTGTGGTGGTGCTGTGATCCAATCACAAACCATCTCTTCATTAATTGTGCAGGCTGTCTGAGGCTCCACTAGGTGGCAACATAACATCAAAACAAACCGGTGCAGCTGTGCAACCAGGCCCAGCCCTCAGCAGCACGTAGGTCCACATCGACAACGTAAAGGAGAACACTGTCGCAAACATATCATGACACGAAAAACATTCAGAGGAACGTGTTTGCAGTCATTTCACATTTTTCTCAGTTATATATGGTATAATAGACAACTCATAGATTGCACTGCAGTTTAAGCCTGAGTATGTTCGATACTGTTTTTGAGCCAGTATCTGCAGCGTACTGTGTCCGGTTCATCTACCAGATTAAAGGTGATTTGCACACAAATGGTCCAAACAGCACAAATAACACTGATTGAATATTTCACATAAGTACTACCAACTATAATGCTAATCTTCACTTCTGATTTTGTTTTCACTTTGGCTTGCATCAGTTGCACAAAAAAATTCTTTTTTCCAGATGCAGTCTTTGTAAACAACTTAATTTACCTTTATCAAGCTTAAACACTTCAGTCGTTGCTTCACTTGAGAAGTTGGTTTTAACCTTGTTCTCTCAGAGTGGGCTCTTTTATTTTGACATAAATCAAAACGCACTTTGACAGGAAGTTGCTGCTGCTTGCACGCGCGTTGCTGTCGTCGCGAGCTTGACACAATTACAACAACTCTGGAAACGGCGCAAGTGACAGTTTGTATCTCCGTTACACAGGTGAGTGGTCTTCAGTTTCTCGACGGTTTTAATACCATTTATCAGATATACACGCGTTTATTATTTTCATATGAGACTTCTGTGGCCGGGCAGGCTCGGGAGGACGAGGCGTTTCTGTCACATGAGGAGGAGGAGGAGAAAGGGAGGCTGAAAGAAATAGAAATAGGCTTCTTTTTTGACAGCTAGCTTTTGGCTAGCTTGGTCAGGTAAGGTCGGCTGAGACAGTAGTGTTTGCCGAGGATAACCGTCTGCTGTCACGGGACGAGCGAGGCAGCTGGTAGCTCGTTTGCAAAGCACACGACAGAAACAGACATTATTAATGGTGTGTGTTTTGCCGTGTTGTCAAGCCACCGTAGCAGCACTGTGTCTGCGCCTGGAGCCAGCAGGGCAGCTCAAAGTGCACAGGGAGTAACGTTTCTGGAGGTGTTTTGTTGCTGCTAGCGGCGGATAGCTTCACCATTGGTTTTACCGTGACAAAACATCCGCCTCTGTGATATTTAATTGTCTATGTTGCTCTCATTGATAGCGCAAACGCTGCCGGGAATACCTCCAAGAAGACCTGAAGGAGTGGAAGCACAGGCCCAGCTGCTCCTAGTCCTCTCTGGGACTGTACAGCTCTCTCCTCTGCCATGGAATAATTTTTTGGGAAGTTTCTGCAACAGCGCGTCTACAATCGCACCTTGTTTTTTTTTTTTTTAATTATTTTTTTTTTTTTACGTTTTTATGAAGGAGTGTCACGCCTTGCCAGAGTTGGACATTCATGATGATGAGCATTGAACCCCAGCAGCAGAGGTTTAGCTCATGACTGAAAACCATGAAGCAGCCAGAGAAGTGACCTCGGCGGACACAGCATTCTGAGGGTGCCACACACTGGCACCATGGCATCCAACGAGAGACTGTATGAGGTCTGGATGCTCTACTGCACTAAGGTAAGTAGCACACACACAGCTATGTCGCTGATTTGGCAAAGGGGTTATTTTCTCCTGACATTTATATTTTGCATGTCTAGCATCACTGTTTTTATAACAGACTGAGCATATCTGCATAGCAGACTATGGTCAGTAGCGTAGAGTAAAATAAACTTGGCACTTGCACTGACAGACAATTTTAAACCAGAATTATTAAGTCCCCTTGTTTGAAGTGGTATTTAGCATCTTTTTATTACATATATTACAGTTTTCAGATGGCAAAAACTGTATGCATTGTCCTGAATTATTTATTTGTAGGTTTATGGAGGAATAATAAAGGTAGGACACTTACTTAAAATCAGGTATTACAAATAGTTTGCCTGTAGCTGTGGTCAGGGTGGAACATCTCATAATGTAGAGGGGCACTGCTGCAAGGAACAGGGCAGTGCGTTGTTTTTATAGTGCAGATGAATGAGTGATACTCTCCTAGAGACAGCACCCCTTGAGTCAGCTGTTGGCTAGATTTAATTCACTCTGCGATACAGCATGTGCACATCCCGGCATCCAATCAAAGCGGCCCGCCTGAGCCGCTCCTCACGTGAGCCAGGCTGCAGTTACACACTTTATTCCCACAGTAATCCCTCACAATAACACGCACACAGAGTACACACCAAGCTGTTTTCTGTGAGTTCAGGATATAACATCGAAACATGCACACACGGACACAAATAGAATATCTAATGCCAGTGGTGTGGGCGTTTGGGGGTTCAGAAGTATTAGAAGCATTCAGACACACTGCTGCCCGCACACACTTGTCACAGTCACTTGTGAAAATGCCAGCAATTGCTGTAAGCATACACATTGCATTTGTTCTAGTAGGAGTGTGTATTTGCATTGACTAAGCATTAAACTGCGACGAAGGATCATTTCATTTCATTCTGGCTATGAGACAGGGTCCACAGTGCCAATATTTCTCCCTGCATGAGGCAGAAGAGACACTGAGAAAGAAGCATTTAAATATGTATGTGTAGCGGTCTGTCTCTGTCCAAGCAGCTGAAATGTCAGGTATGGCTGGTGGGGTGTCTCTACGCTATTAATGTGTGTCTTTGTGTATATGTGTGTGTGTGTGTGTGTGTGTGTGTGTGTGTGTGTGTGTGAGTGAGAGAGAGAGAGGGTTGCCAGGATATGTTGGCTGTGAGGAGAACCTGCAGTCATGTGGCCTAAATCAGATGAGGAATGTTTCCCTGAGACCCCCCTGTGCCCCTGAAGGGTTAATTGTTCCACAAGCAGCCTCTTGTTGTCTCAACCCAGAACAATGATTTTCTTATCTTACTGTGTGCAGGGAAAGACTTGAAGTTCAGGTTAGATATGTTTGATAGAAAGTGTTTTCCTTATGAAGAATCTAGTTGCATTTCTGACTGTCGTTTCTTCTGAAAAAAAAAAGTGATATAATGTCTCAGCCATACACATGCATTGTTTAATAATTATTATCTAGGATTTCAGACACTCAGTGTTGTTAGCATTTGAGTGGTCAGATTTAAACTGATTATCAGATATTGACATTTTCATTTCAAGCACAAGCAATAGCTATTTAAACTAGACCATATAATTCAGTTCAATGACTTGCAAAGTGTTTGCTTTATTTTTGTGTTCATCCTGGTTCAGTATCCTCCCTCGTGTCCTCTGTCTGTGTAATGATTGACAACAATAGAGGCATCACTTCCTTCTGTGTCAGAGGGTCACAGTTGAACTGTTCCCTGAGGAGAAATCAGTCAGGTGTGTACTGTTGACTGTAAAGACTTGCACGTTACAGGCAGTCGTGGGCCATATTGGAAGAACCAGCTCATCCTGTTTTATTACCTAGATATCAGCCATCTAACCCCAGTGATTCCAGATCTCTTATGTCATTGTTTTTCATCTGATTCATCCATTGCTCCTTCTGAAAAGGGAAGAGGCAGGGTTTGCATTCAAACCGACGTGTGTGCGATGCTTGTTAGGAATAACTTTTCTGAAAGTGTCTCAATCCAAAAGCAGCAGCTGTTCACGTCTTGACGATGAGATGATGATCAGAAATTGTAGGATGAGCAGCTGTGGCATCAAAGCTGGTGTTGAGGAGTGTGTAGGAGCCGGTGTGTTGATGTGAACTGGTGCTGTGTTCAGATTGTGCAGGAAGGAACTCACTAAGCAACTGGATGACAAGTGTTTGTGACCCGGGTTCTAAATTGTAAATAAAAGGTTAGCTCCACTTCAAACAGCAAATACATGAGTAAACAGCCACAACTAATGTGTAAGTACAACCGTAAGATTGGTCTGTATTGATGTAGTAGAGGTATAAAACACTCAGAGGGTTTATAAGCTTTTAACAGTCAGAATGAGTAGTTGCAGAGGCTGACTCCAGCTTGCTCCTCGGAGTCGTAGAGGGCCGAGAGGTCACAGATGACAACTAAGACTGTTACGTAACCAGCGATCCTCTAAGCTGCCTGTCATTGGTTTGTGCCAGAGTGTTGTCCCCGAGCAGACAGAACCTCTGGTTGCCGCTGGTGTACAGTGGCAACAGCACAACACTGCAGCGGCTCTCCTCTTTCACCAGTAAATTAAGCAGAAGGGCTTGTCAGAGAAAGTGGAGGGTTTAGCAACCTTCTGAGTAATACCAGTTACTCTTTTTAAGCCATTGTCTGCTGCAGAAAAGCCCTTTTAATTCCCAACCACAGGGAACATGCCTCAACAGACAGGGGCATCATTTCAACCCTCAGTGGCTTTAAAGCTGGAGGAGAAGTCCCCACTCCTATTTAATTGTCAACGAACCAGGGTTTTCTGGTTAAAATCCACATAGCCGTCATCCTGACTGATGTCACCTCACCCCACCTCACCCCACCCTGCCTTTTTGACTGGATCAGAGAAACGACAGTAATTTGCATAAACCCCCTACGCTTATGGATATAGGTTTAGTGAGAGGATTGGAGGAAGAGAAGTGACAACAGAGGGGGGAAAAGAGAAACGAGGAGGGAAATAAAACGGAACATCTGAGCTGGAAGTGATGGAGGAGGAGGAGAAAGTGCCGCGGTTTCACATATTTGCTCAAGTAGATTACTCAGGTCTCTTTCTGGCTTTGCTGCTCGCTTGCTTGTTACAGTCTAATCTTTTTACACACATATACACACACCTGTGTGTCTGTGCACCAGCCACAGTCTCACACAAGCTCACACACTCAGGCTTTGGTTCATGTGCTTGTATGCAAAGTTTGTTCCCTCAGGCTAGCCTTCTCTCTCACTGCCGCTTATTTCATTCTGTGTTTCCCTCTTGCTTCTCATTTTCCTCTGTGCTATGAATATCTCTGGAATAACACTGATGTCACTGACATTGTGTATCAGGCATGCTTCATGTGGTTTTAACTCCTCCTACAAGCATCTATAAATACTCCCCTGGCGCAGACGTCATGGCCTGAGGAGTTGTCACCGACTGAAGGGCAGTGATGGTGCAGGGACAGAATGACCACAGTCGTTTTTTGAAACCTACAGGGAGTGGACTTTTAAACATTGTGGTTTCAGTGACTCCACACCACTTCCACCACGCCAGGTCACCCACAGTCACCCAAACTAAGCAAGCAGGCACCCAACCAGGCGGCCGACCACGCCTGTCTGGAGGGGTGGAGCCCTTGCCTTGGGCAGACTTGTGCAGCAGCACTGCTTAAGAGCAGCTGACAACAGATAAATCTCTCATCTAATCGCTTTTTTAAATCAACCAGTTTCCTTTTAAATTAGTTGGAATTACAACCAAAGTTGTTGGTGTTGAGTTTCTGCAGAAAATAATGACACATTTAGCCTCAGGGGTTGTGAATGTTTTTGTCATAATTGTTTTATTAGAGTAGTAATTCTTGTTTTTATTGTATGCGTTTAAAACTTGGTCGACTTTGGTATTATGTGGTTTCACTTGCCTTTAACTTCTTGAGTTAAACATAAGTACCAAAAAACAGCTGCAACCAGTAATCGATCAATGGAAAAGTAATTGGAAACTATTTTAATAATCAGTTAATCATTGTAGTCATTTTGAGAAATAAAACCCAGCATTTGTCACCATTTTTGAACATTTCATAGATGAAATTATTCATAAAGAAAATATTTGGCAGCCCTACCATTAAAAAAAAAAACATGGAGTTTATTACAAAAGAGGGTTAATTTTGGTCAAATTAACATTTACAGGACATGAAAATGTTATTATCTCTTTTAACAGACACGTGTGTCACACTGTTGACATCCAGTGATTGTATGTGTTAAATGGTATCAGTTTTCCACCTATTTAGACCACTTATTACAATTTATTATCAGCTGCTATGACGCATTCCAATGCTGCCAACATGTTGTTAGTTAAAAGGATGTGATATGACCTTGCAGAGTCTGATCTGCTGTCCCAGGTCAACACATAGGTCATATCAAAATGAATGAGAGCTGTCAGTATAGACATTGATCCCTCATCAGCACTTTCACTCAGGGCAACCTAAAACTCTCATCCTTCTGGGAGCCAAATTCGAGAATGAAGTGCATTGATCTGTGTTGCTGGTGACCTTGTTAGCTTTACAGAGGTCAGCTTAAACAGATCTTTAGGAATGTGATGTAGTAGATTGGCAAAGGGCCTAAAATGATAATGGATAGGCATGTGATCCTCTCATGGGAATTGTTTTTATACACACTGGGAAACAAGATGATTGTGAGGGTTGGGACAAGGTGACTGTTGTGTTAGGGTTCCTACTTGTACATCTAGATCATTATGTCAGGCCAGTGATGAAGGCCAAGGATAAACAGAGCCATGTAGAGCAGGGTGTGTCCCTGCCTGCCACAGTCCAAACCCTCAATGGGCATCTGTGCTCCCCGAGCTGCTGCCTAAAAGAGGACATTCTTTCTGACACACACACACACACACACACACACACACACACACACACACACACACACACACACACACACACAGAGTCATTTTGCCACTGCTTCTCGGAAGCTCAGTCATTTGAGAGTGAAGCTGCTGGTTTAAATCACCACCCTGTTTTCTGGCAGTAACGTTCACATGCATGTATATACAATAGACTATTGCCAGCAGAGCATATTATTCACATGTGGCTGAGGCTTATTCCACTCATGTGTCTCTGTCCCTGTCTCTTTCTGTCTCTCACACACACAACAAAAGCCAGCGTCTCAAGATTGTTCTGATGACTTCACAGTGAATTGCAGAGAGCTGGCTTCCTGCTTCGTTCTGGCTGATTCCCACTGTGACACGCAGACAGAAGCAGTCAGCCTCTCAACCCCTCTCCCACTCTTTGGCCAGATGGCACCGCTATGCTGAAAAAACCCTGTTTTTTTCACAATTGTTGTGTTTTGTTTTTTTGTTTTTTTTCACATTCTTGCATTTTATGCAATAAAGTAAAAGGGAAGTCTTTTGGTTTGTGAACTGTCTGTGGCCCTTTGTTCATGTGACAGTCTTCTTGTTTGTCTGAAAGAGGCATTGTGGGATATTTTCAGGTGTAGATGGTTTGTGGTATTCATGCAGGGATAACTTCATTGTAGGGAAGGCATAGCAAAAAAAACATAAAAAAAATCAAAAAGCATTAAAACCCAGTGTCATCCAAGATAGGCCCATTAAAACCACACTGTGAACATTAGTACTGTAATTTGTCTTTGATTGCATTTTGTTCTTATTCTCCATCTGTTCCTTTCTTTCCTGGAGTAGCTTTATAGCTAAATATGTTGTGGTTAGGGTTAACCCTAACCCTCTAAAAAAAAAACCCATCTTAATTAATGGTCTCCCAAACCCATGCAGTTGAGACTATACTACCAAATGCACAATATCCTGACTGGTGTTATTATAATCTGCCCCGATCACCTCTTCAGCCCTCCTTGACCCAGATTGCTCACTCGCACCCTCCAGATGGCCCAAAGTCCCTCTGACAGGATCTGCTGTAGGGGTGATTACTCCTCTTATGATGAATTAATGACTCTTTCCAAGCTGCATCAAGGTTATTCATGTATCCTGCACCCTGCATGCATGTGGATTAGAACCGGAACCATTAGTCATTCTGTAGATTAAAAGAAAATAATCACAGTGATTTTTTTTTCCTAAGCAAAATGATGTCTGGTTTGCTGTTTTGTATCTTTCTAAACATCTTAAGCCTTCTACAAATTAAGCCATGACACAGTGAATGTGTATTTACTGGCGTAGTCATGTGTTAACAAGTGCGTGTAATAGAAGTGACTCATTTCTTTGTTCATTGTCAGTTAGTGCAATAATGATGGCAATAAAAACTGACACCACTCTCCACCATTTGTGCTTTTATTGAGACACTGAAGAGCTAATGCTCCCAGTAGTAATAAGTAACAGGTAATGGGTATTGGGAGGCTTTTTGATTCTACATGAAAACACATCTTTATGACCCCAGCTCTTGCCAGTTAATCAGTTTTGTAGATTTACAGTGTGGTCCCCTGTGTTTAGTGTTCTGTTTGTTCCTGTGGGCTGAGGGGATTTTACACTTGGAGCTCTGCTGTGACCCAGCAGGCTGAGCCAGGCCAGCCTTCCTCCGTGGCTGATGTTGCCATCCCATCCGTCTGTGGGCATTGTTCCAGGAATTTAGGAAATGTTGATCAGCCGGCTGCTAGAAACTCCCTCTCACAAT
The DNA here is from genome assembly GCA_037833715.1 of Toxotes lorentzi. Classification (NCBI taxonomy): domain Eukaryota; kingdom Metazoa; phylum Chordata; class Actinopteri; family Toxotidae; genus Toxotes; species Toxotes lorentzi. The sequence goes on along the minus strand of JBBMJY010000017.1, from coordinate 8,606,175 downwards.
GCAGTCGGACCTGTTTTCCACGCCCAACAGGTGCATGTTTCCCTAAAAAGATAACGAACACACACACCTGAGGCATTCCTGCTGCCACGTGTTTCACATGCTGCAGTAGCAACTTTATAAACAACTGTATCCCATTTTTTTAACATGATGTACAGTCTATACTCATTCAGTGTTTAATTCCTCGAAGCAACGGAAACATGCTTTGAGTCTTTCATATCCATTGTCCCTCATTCTAAATTACAGTGAGACGAAAAGGTTGTGGCCTGTTGTCTGGGTGTAGAAGTCACAGAGGACTTGACTGTGTTACTCACACACACACACACACACACACACACACACACACACACACACACACACACACACACACACACAATAAATTCAGTCAAACTGCTGACAAATCCTGTCAACTGCTATCCATTTATGTATTTTAACCATGACTAACTTTTGTTAACAAAGGCAACTGACCATACTCTCATTTGTCTCTGGTTCTCCCTCTTCTATCTGTATTGCTCTTCACTCCCCTCCTTTCCTTCTCTGTCTTTTGATTTCTCAGAGGGATCCAGACTACTTGAAGCTATGGCTGGAGATTTTCATCGGCTCCTATGAGCGATGCCTGGATGTGGACTTTGAAAAGCCACCTTCAAGGTAACTCGTGACAAACTGTGATCATCATCAATCATTTCCAGGTCATTTTTATGATAGAAACATGTTTCTACTTTGAACAGTTACATTAGTAGCAAAAAACTGTATTAGATCACAACTATAGAACTTCATCAGCAACACCTACCACGTGCTTTCTAAATATATTCTCCTGAATAGATTATAAGTAAAATGTTATTTAACTCTATTCATGATATAAAAGTGGATACTGTTAAAGTATATATTAATTCAGTTGCTTCGTCCATAACTTTTAGCTAATGATTTAACAGTTTATTCATTATTTAAGCTGATAATTTCAATGCTCTTTAGTCACATGCTGCCACCTGTTTCCATCTGTAATATATCACAAATATATTAGCATAACGTTTCTGATTAAGAGTGCCCCCATTTTAGTTTTCTACATTAGGTCATTGCTAGTTGGCTCAGAACTACCTTTTCTTGTATGCATCTTCCACAACATGACCACATGCCATGCAATCAACCACAGCACAACCCAAAATAGCATGACCGCACTAGATGCCTCTGTGCACAGCGGTCACATTTTGCTGCAGGTGATGCTTTGATATGTGTTGGCATGTGAACATATGAAAACCTGTGTCCCATAATTCTGAGCATACGGAAATAGGTGAATTGTTTTTGATACCTTGGCCATACTGGCAGTTGTGATCGCATGAGCGTCAGATGAAGCCCCATAGAAGCCAGACAGGCAGTCACATTTTCTATCAGAGGCAGGGCCTTGTGAAAGGGTGGAGTGGGGTGGAGGAATATGGGTGGCTAAATCCTATTTGTTGAGCTTTTCATCTCTCCCTCTCTCTGTCATTTCCTTTTTTTCCTCCTCCCTTGAGTCATTTTCTCTCAACTCCTGCTTTCTGTCTTCCTTCATCTTTCTCTCTCTGCTGTCTCTTTGTCTTCTATCGTCTTTCCATTTTCTTCCCTCCCCTCCTCCTTCCTTCTCCCTCCTTTCCTCTGCAGCTGCCACATCTGTCCTGCTTTCCCACCGACGTTCATTGCATGGGTTTGGCTGTACTCTCTCTCTCTCTCTCTCTCTTTCATATGAGCAATGCAGCACTCATGCTGCCTGAATGCACCAGGCATGTGTGCATGATTGAGTGAGTGCAGAACAGGGCCTCCCCCTTCAAGTTGTCCTTGTGTATACTCCAGCAGTGCTTCCATGATAAACCTCCATGATAAAAGCCTATGTTTAGTATTCATCAGCACTTTACCAGTTTTCACATGAACCTCTGATGTAGGTCTGGTACAGTATATAAGCAGCCCTTCCTCCTTTCTGATGGAAATTCTTATTCATCCTGCTTTGTTGGTTGCAATGCTTCTGTGTCTCCAGGCCAGAGGAGGTTCCCCCGGTGTTGACCCTCCTTCCAGACAACATCCTGCAGGTTTTGCGCCACCAGCTGCTACAGTGTGTCCAGAAAGCCTCTGATGGCCTGGAACCTGAGCAGCAAAACCTGGCTCTGCTGCTACTCAAGTTCCTGATCATCATCTGCAGGTCAGGACAGGAAACATACTCATGGTTAAGCTGATATTTAATTTTTGGTATTCCAAAACAAGTGACTGATAAGCTAATGGTCAGCTTGTCGTGTGTGTGTGTGTGTGTGTGTGTGTGTGTGTGTGTGTGTGTGTGTGTGTGTGTGTGTGTGTGTGTGTGTGTGTGCATGGTTGGATGATTCTAAAAGGAACCTGTCCAACGTGGAGGAGATTGGCACTTGCTCTTACATCAATCACATCATCACCATGACAACACTATACATTCAGCAGGTACTACTACTGCATACAGTATGATGTAGTAATAGCTTGAATGAGTCATGTAAGTGCAGGTGTGAATTGGCTCTGTGTGTTTGTGTGTTTGTGTGGTGTTACAGCTCAAGAGCAAGACCAAAGAGAAGGAGATGGCAGACCAGAGCCAGGCGGAGGAGTTTGTCCGTCATGCTCTGGCATTCTGCGAAAGCCTCTACGACCCGTACCGCAACTGGAGGCATCGAACCTGCGGGTAACAACGTCCAGCAGCTTAACTCACTCACCTTAATATTTATCCTGGCAAACAAGTGTTTTTATAACAGAAAAGGCTGCACTGAATGCAAATGAATCAGACTTTATATTGATGTAGTTTGTTTTGTGCACACCTTGTTTATTTTGTGCTGTTGTTGTTTGTATGCTTGTTTGTTTTTAAGCTTGATTCTTTACTGTATTTCTCTTTTTTTTCCCCAGGGAGCAGTTGGGTACAGTAGAGAGGAGCAGACAGAAGTACAAGGCAGCTCCACTCACTGTTGAGTTTGTTCCCTTCTTTTATCGTAAGTCTCTCTTATTCTCTTCACTATGTTACATTGGATTTTGATATGTGCAAACACTGGGCATGTAGTAATATTACAGTCCTTACTATTTATGATTCATACTTTGCATCTCCTGCCTGCTTCTGTAGCCCTTTGGGTGTGGATGAGGAAACAGTCCTCAACATCATAAAAGAAAAGCCAGCTGATGATCACAGAACATAAGCTCCTCTCTCCCCACCTTTTTTAAAAGGCCTCTCATGCTGTCACTCTCCCTCCCCCTGCCTCCTCCCCTCTCCTCTCCGGGTCCAGTTGAATCCACTCTTTGTGTCCGTGTTCTGTTTGCCAGGCGTTTGAGATGAGCCGATAGTGAATGGTGTCTGTCAAGCCACTTCAGCGATGCTGGCGGCCATTTTGAACAAATACTCCCTTCTGTCCTGTGTCCTGTGTGTGGCTGCTGTGGTTTGCCACCAAAGATAACGCCCAAGGCCCAACCTCACAGGCCCTGTGTGTGCTTTTCTGTGTGTGTTTTCATGCTTTTGTGTGCTAAGATGAAGTGTGTGGGAGTACCCATGAAGACTTCTCTCTTTCTCTTTCTTTTCATCCATTGTGTATTTACTTAAAATGATGTAGAGATGGTAGAATGAAATTTAGTTGTGGCATGACTGGGGTATAGGAAACAGACATCACGGAGCCAAGATGTCATGTTTCTTCTCCCCAGCTGAATGTGCTGACAGATGAGTTAATGGATGACAGAGACCACCATGACCCAGAGGTTACTGGCAGGACCACCGCATGCCTGAGTGTGTTTGTGCACTGTGTGTACCAACTGTTTGCAGATTTCATAGAGATTCTATGTGTGAGTGTGTTTGTGTGTGAAAGAGTCAGAAGAGATAAACGTGTGTCTGAGCGTGCGTGCATTTATTCGTGTTTTGTTTTATAGATGCTTCATGGTTGTATTTGGTTGTATTTGCATAGCTGACATCATGCCTCCAGATCAAACTAAAGGACTTTTGTGTGTTTGTGTTTGTGTGTGTCCTGTCTCAGAGTGCTTCCAGGAGAGCGAGCACCTGAAGGAGAGTCTGAAATGCTGCCTGCTACACCTGTTTGGAGCCATAGTAGCTGGTGATCAGGTTAGCTTCTGGATGGCCTGGAGGTCACAGAGTTGAATCACTTGATTGAACTGTTGTGGCCTTATATCCTGGAATGGATGTGTTAGGACAAGGCCCAAAAATGGCACCACATTCATTCAGTCTAATTAAAGCTGCTTCCCAGACTTCCACTTTCTTGGGCCATAAAACATGGGCATATACGTCTAGTAATTATGACACAAAAATAAATGTTGTGGTAGCTTTTTTTTTTGGAGGTCATCTTTATACTGCTGATTTGTATGGCAGAATGTCTTTACTTTAGTCCGTATTTGTTTGCACAATTAAAACATCATGGTAAAAGATATACAGCAGTAGAGCATCAATGGATGAATGTGAACGCCCTTCAGTTTCATTACCCTTTCAGCTCTACCTGTATGTGTGTTACAGGAGAAGCTGTGAATAATCTGTTTCTGCACCTACTTCCTGTAAAACTACAACTTCTCATTTTAGATTTCTGTTTCTGTTTGTATTAAACAAACAATGTATGAGAACTAGATATCTTTAAAGGTGCTGGTAGGCAGACTTACACAATACATCAAAACCCACACCCCTCACATAAAGTATAAATTCAGCTTAACTCTTGGCAAGAAAGCAAATAAGTGCATTTCCTAAAATGCGGAAGAATTCTTTTCAAGCATTATATTTTCTTGAGTCAGCAAAGTTATATTATAAGTATAGTTCATTAACATTTAAGAGGCAGTTAAATATTTAGCATGAGAAACTCTCAGCCAGTGTTATTTATAGTATACTGTTTCTGTTAATTGTCACAGGGCAGTGTGTCCTCTGTTGTGCATATCTTGACAGATTTGCTTTGAGTAACCTTTGACTAACCACCATACCTTTCACTCTTCTCTCATCTCTCCTACATCACTTTGTTTCCCTCCCTCCACCCCTTTGTCCCCGGCAGAGAAACGCTCTGCTTGCCATCTCTCCAGCCACCATGGAGGTGTTGATGCGGGTGCTGGCTGACTGCTCCATGGGTAGCTGCTCTTCAGATGAGGGTGAGGACTGGGACAGCGAGGCCCCAGACCGTAAGGCGCTGCTGACTCTGGGCTGCCTACGAGAGGTGGTGCAGCGCCTCCTGGCCTCCAGCTCCGACCAGCGGCAAGTCGAAATTGCCTCAGTGCTGGAAAACTACTTTAAGCTGCTCAACTCGGACCCGGCGGCTGTGGTTGCTGCCCGACAGCAGCAGCAGCAAGCTAAGGGCAGAGTGCCGACACTGGGCCGACACTGGGAGAGCCGATTTGTGGCCCTGCAAGTACACATGCTAGGTAGGTTTTTAATAATACAGGCCTCAATCCAATATCAAGTTATGATATTAAATGTGTTCTCTTGAGCTGTTCTATTTTGTTGAATAATTACTTGCATAAATTGAATCTACTATTAGCTATTGTGAGTCATTCCACCTTCTGAATAAATTTCTGTCCCTGCTTTTCTTTCTATCATATCTCTCTGTGTCTTCTTCTGTCCACCTCTGTCTCTGTCTGTCTTTCATGCTGTCTCTCAGACACTATTAGGGACATGTTCCTGTGTTCAGACAGGCCAGTTCTACAAGCCATCTTCCTCAACAGTAATTGTTTTGAGCATCTGACACGACTGCTGCAGAACAGCAAGGTAACAGCGCAGGTCCTCCAGTATAAATATAACCTAAATACAAAGCTCAGAGTGTGAGTGGCTGGATCTTGTGTTTGATAAATCTTCTGAGCTGATTTTTCTGGCTTGGAACTGGGCAAAACCAAACATTATTCTTATCAGATGTACTTGACCATATCTTGTATCTGATACTATAAGATCCTAAGGCTGCTCTCATAAATTGTGACATCCCCAATACACAATTTGTTCTCCACTGCAGTCTTTATTTATGCAGAACATTATAAAATGTCTTAAAGACATTATCATTTCTAAAATATATTGTTTTTATACAGTAATACGATGTCTTGGAGTGAAGTGTGGTACAGCTCGAGGTTTGTTTGCAGTTGTTTTTTCAGGATATAAAGGAGAAAAGTAGCAGTATTTTTTGATAAAAGATATCTTGTATAGAAGGATGTTTTATTGTAGATAAACTCTACTATGGTAGAGAGTATTCTTTGTAGAGTTATCAGCAAAATATGCTTCAAGTATCAAAAGTAAAAGTACTCATTATGCTGAATGAAATGCAATGGAACAGAAGGTTCTTGGTTACCTTCCACCATTAAAACTTTCCAAGACATTTTACACAAATATGCCAGATTTTTTCTCTTATCTCTCTGGTAAGTCAGTTAAGAGTAGTTCAGGGATTTTGCGTGTTAGGACAGACTTTTGTCCAGGTCTGGTGTAGCCTGTATGTCATGTTTAGTAGTTCTTCAGTATGAGAAAGAGCATTTTGCCCACCTTGCATGTTTGCCTCCCCACAGCAAGGCTGGATCACCAACACGCCTCCTCACAGTGACCCCTGCTGAGGGTCACAGCTTCTAACCTCTCACCCTCTCCTCCACTTACAACATCTTTCCTCCCCTGCACCATCCTCTGTCTCTTCCTTGTCTCCATTTTCTATTTCTGTCAACCTCCCCACATGCTATGTTGATGTGTTGCCTGTTGTGTGTGTCAGCTGGTTAACGCTAGGTGCACGGCGGCAGACAAGGACCAGAAAGATATAACCAACAACAGGTTACTGACAGGAGAGAGGGACACTCAGGTACCACCGAGAAAGCCCCACCCCACCTCACCTGACCCCCTTATTATCCATCTACCTGCCCCTCATGTTTACCTGCTGCTGCCAAGTCCCACCACCTTCCTTGACCTCACCAGAGGCACAAGGCCTCTCCACAGCAAGACACTGCCACAGCTTTGTCCCAGATGTTTATGTTTAATTGGATCATGTTTTAATGGAAAAAATATAATCCACTCAGTGAGTTGCTGGACTGTGTTACAGCTCGCACTCAACACACTGTTAGTCGTGGATGAAATCTGCATAACCTGCTATAAAACCACAACTTCTCATTTTTATACTGTGTGTGTTAGAGGTGCAGCAGGTGTATTTTGTTTCCCTTCTGCAAAACCAGACCAGCTGTTTCCTACCGTTAAGCTAAACTATCTTGATGCTATAAACTCCACCTATTTGATTATCCAAGCTGGTTATACCAAGCTCAAGAGCTTAGCTAGTAGCCAGAGAGATGAGAGAGTCTTGTTACTTGTTTCTCTCTGTTTTGCTGAAATCTCTATGATGAAGCCATCACCTTACAGTGCCTGTCTGATACATCTCAGGACTGTCTTTTGAATGGTGTAGTGTTAACTATCAGTCAGCGTTCTTTTCCTGAATGATCTCACATACACAAAAAGGTCACTTGTTCCCTTCAGTGTATGCCAGCTTTCAGTCTACTCTCTGTACTTTCCCTACTCACAAAGCCACTTTTATAAAGTATAATCCCTCCATTGATGAGGATAATGTGGATACAGGTGGACAAACCTGCATGAAGACACATGCACACCAAAGTACCTTTGTTGCCGAGCAGCTGTAACCTGATGCAGCAGCAGATGCTGCAGCCTGCTTGGTGGGTTTTTTGGGAATAAAGCTTTTCTCGTTCCTGTGGACACCAGTACAAATCCAGGGTGGAGCTTAGTAGGTTAAAGCAGGTGTTTAGTTAAACACACCAAAACTAAACTTTCCAAAATAGAACTGACCCAAGGTGCTAAATGGTCTTGCTGTGGAGGGACCACTTTGCCTCTTGCATAGCTCTATCATCTAATTAATGTTATTACCATTTTCAGTTTCCTCATGCCTCCCCAGCCCTCCTCACCCCCCCCCCCCATTTTCCTGGTTTTCTGTGGTATGCTATGGGTTCCACTGGAATGCTGTCACATTGACCTGGTGTGTGTTCTCACAGAATTCAGTGCTTTGAGGTGATCTGGACTCAGTGATGATGATCGAAGTGTTTGATTTTTGCCACAGTCCCTCTCCAGCTGGTCCAAGACTCTGTGTAGGCTCATCCAGTCTACATCTGCCTGTTATTTAAACAAGGGGTTCAGTGACCCAGAACATGTTGGTCATGAGCAGGACAGAGCTGGATGGAGATGTGTTTGTGTTTATTTTTCATGGTTTGGCTTGTGTTTTATGGGTTGCATGCTTTCTGTGTGTGTGTCTCTGTGAGATAAAAGAGTGCAGCTCTTATTTGTGGCTGACTGCGTGTGTGGAGGTGGACGTTTTGTTTTGTTTTTGTTGTTGTTTTTTTTTTTTTTTTTTTACCAAGCCCTGCTTCCTGCTCCAGCCACATCTTCACACTATTAAAAGGATGTTTTTTTTTTTGTTTTTTTATCTACATTTTAACATCTGCAGTACAAGCTTTGATGCCAGCTCCTACTGCAGTGACACACAGGGTATCAGTGATTTTACTCACGTTTTCACAATAACTGAATCAAACCCTGAGGCATCTGCATTAAGTCTCTCTTTTATTCCTCCCAGTGTGATGCATGTTGTTTTCAGAGCCTTAAATAAGTTGATTATTATCATTTTAGTGATAAAAACCTTGTACACCAACATGGCTTTAAATTGTATGCATGCTTGTTGCCCATATAAATAACTAATATGAATATTCATCTGGAATAAGAGGAGATTTGACGTGTGTCCTGTCATCTGTTACCTGTGACTGACCCGTCTGATTGTCCCTCAGGTGTTTCAAGGGCGACTAGACTCCCTCGCTGTAGCAACCATCAAAGCCCTGACAACAGTGATGCACAAATCACCAGCTGCAAAGGTAATAGGAATATAAACACATTAATTTAATCACATGTACTTCTAATTTACTTTTGGACTAAATGCTGATAATTTAATGCTTTTTTTACTGAGCGCTGAATGCAAAAAGTTACAGTAACCAACTATTTATGCAGACCTGAAATGAGGATAATGTCTGTTGAATTTGAATTCATTTCTTCTGCCACCCCTGCAGGAGGTTTTCAAGGAGAGGATTGGTTACAATCATCTGTATGAGGTGCTCATCTCTCTTGGTCAACCATCCCGACACCTTCTCAAAGAGCTGATGAACATGGTTTGTGGACCTCTTAGGCCTGTTTTTTTTATATATATATTTGTTGGTTTAGATTAACTATGTTACTATATTTTTGTGTAGGCGGTGGAGGGTGAGCACACCTCAGTGGGGCTCCTGGGCATCAGTAATGTGGAGCCCTTGCTGTTGCTGGTCCAGTGGCTCCCAGAGCTGGACTCATCGGAGCTGCAGCTTTTTAGTGCTGATTGGCTCCGCCGCCTCAGCTGCCTCAATCGCCAGACCCGCGCCACCTGTGTCAACGCCACCATGGTCATGCGAGCACTGGCTGCCCTGGAACAGCACCAAGGACTACATCGAGCTTGTGCTGAGAGCCTCCTGGGGCTGGTGGGCTCGCTGGGCTCCCAGTCCTTGAGTGCCAGGGAACTGCTGGGGTTCCTTCGTCTCCTCAGGCCTCCAGAGTCCAGCCAAGCACACCCCTATGTAGCTCCTGCTCTGAGAGCCCTCCTGGCCATGGTACGCAAGCAGGGCTTGGAGAGTGCCATGCAGTACTTTGACCTATCACCCAGCATGGCCGGTATTGTCGTTCCAACAGTGCACCGCTGGTCGGGCTCTGCCTTCAGCTTCCTCGCGTGGTTGTCGCTGGACCAGGACCAGTTGGGCCCACACAGCAAGGATAAGAGGAAACAGCTCTACAGGTGAGATGACAAGACAACAGTTTTAAAGATACTATTAAACCCAACATCAGTACTGAAACATCAAACTATGAAATTAGTTATGTTTACAAAAGATAACATCATTACATAACATCATTTTATTTATGTCAACACCTTCTCACACTCTCACCTTTATTTCATCTGGCGCAGCTTTTTTACCCCAGGAGGGACGGGGTTCGAGGCCTTTATTAGCTCAGCAGGTGTGCTGGTGGTGGCTGTATGCACAAAGAAGGAGTATGTCACCGTCATGCTGCCCGACTACTGCTTCTGTGACTCTCTCTGGGTGAGTCCGGTTTAGTGACATCATTTGTTGACATTTGCTTACTGAAAGGGCAGTGTCACTGAAATAGGAAAATGTAGACAAGAATAAAAAATTCCATCTGAACAGCACTTCTGCACTGGTTAAAGGGAAAAAAAAAAAATCTCTCTGAATTTCTTTCTACAGCACAGCATCGGTGTGGTGCATGTGCCAGGGAAGAGGCCATTTGGACAGAGTCTTGTCTACATTTATGTGGATGGACAGCAGAAACTGTCTGCCCCCCTTAAGTATCCCACCATGACAGAGGTGAGACTTGCACTCATCTAATAATTAATTTTAAAAAATCTTTTTTTCTAAAGTTCACAGTTTGTTAACTCTCAATCTTGTTCTGTTCTCCTTCACCTGCAGCCATTCACGTCCTGTTGCATCGGATCAGCAGGACACCGCACCACAACTCCCCCGCCCTCCCAGATCCCAGACCCTCCCTTCTCCTCCGCCACCACACCCACCACTCGCTCCTCGTTGGGCGGCATCCTGTCCCCGCAGACCTGGGGGGGGCTTCTGGGGGGGAAGCCTGAGTCTGTGACCAAGCTCATCTCAGCAGGGACACAGGACAGCGAGTGGGGAAGCCCTACATCCCTGCAGGGCCAGCTGGGAAGTGTCATGGTGTTCCATGAACCCCTGCAGCCCAATCATATAAAAGCCATCTGCAGTGCTGGTAAGCAGGAGGAGGAGGAGCAGCTGATATGAGGAGGAAGAAGAGGAGGATAGAAACAACATGGATCATACAGCAGATCAACTGAAGAATGTTTTTTGTTCTCTTTTCCTCTGTCTTAAATTCTCACTCTGCTGTCCTACACAGGTCCAAACTGCATCTCTCCCTTCAAAGCCCAGGAGTCAGAGCTCGGGGACCTTTCATTCAAATTGCTGCTGCACTACTCACCCAAGGTGACTGGGCTGCTGTGATTTCAACCATCCCTTCTTCAAACTTTCAAAGCAGCCATGTAGAGAGAGCAGTGAATGTGATTCTTGGGATTGAATCAGGTCATTTAAGACAGTCATACAGGTTTAGTTTAGTTAACTAAACATGGTCCTTCTGTCAACAGGCTTGTAGAAACCCCATCTGTCTAGATCTGTCTCCAAACATGCTACATGGACGCCTGACTGGGAACAAAGTTGTCAACTGGGATATCAAGGTGGGAGCAACATGCAACTCATGCTGTCTTTAAACTGTTGTGTGCTTACATTAGTAATCCAGGTTGTATTTACATGGATGTGTATTCTGTTTTATTACGTGTTGCTGTTTTATCTTTGGCAGGATATGATCAACTGTGTGGGTGGCCTGCCAGTGCTCTTCCCTGTCCTGGAGCAGCTGGCCTTGCTGACCCCTGATCAACATGCCGGTGATCCTGCAGCTGGGTCAGAATTCATCACCCCTGATGTGGCCACGCCAGCTGATGGAGACTGGGTCATTCTCCCATCCAACAGAGCATCAGGTCTGTTCTGCCACAACCTGCAAGAATGTATTTCTGTTTTTCCTCATTTCTCTTTACCCTCAGCTGAATTATGAAATTATAACAGTGATAAGAGAATGAGCAGCGCATGGAAACGAATGTATTTTCATTTTCTGTTCCAGAGGCGCGTCTGGAGAAGAATCTGGTGGCCACCTTCCTGTTGGTGCTAAAGCATTTCCTGCAGAGACACCCAATCAACCAGGAGAATCTGCTCCACTCGCACGGTGTCGGTACACTGGGAGCTCTGCTTCAGAAGGTCTCTGTTTAAGCCTAAATTTGCACACAAATACTATTACAAATGGAATTATGGGAATTGTGTACAGGAGGGGCTCTGCAAATTCTTTGACCATCATCGTCTAATTTGTGTGCATAGTTCATACTGTACTCTCAGTACTTTCCTGTGTTCAGACATATCTGGGGACTACAGTTTTGACTTGATGTGACTTTTCAAATGAAGTATTTACGGTTTGCACTCAGACCACAAGAGATCGTTTACACCAGAAACACAGATCCCACACCTCTCTGCAGTGTGTGACCTTAAAACAATGCAAGTTGCAAGTTTTGGCGAGAGCATGGGTCCCCTGATGATGCTAATCCTGTATGAGTTTCTTGCCATTTCTTACCACAAATTGCATTAATTCCACATAGTATTAGTCCATGTAAAAAGGACTTTCGCCTTATTCAGACTAGGATTAGTTTGGCTCTGTAGCAGGGAAATTAAGATTCTCTGACTGACTTCAGTTTGTTTTCCACTTACAGCCTATATTACATTACTCACACTATATGAAACTCCCATGTTAGAATTATGAATGTTTCTGAACCTCCCTGACATTAGTTCACCTCTGTTAGCTTTTGTCTCTGTCTGTTGGCTTGACTGTTTGTTCTTTTCCTCATTTGCTCATTCTTTAATCCTCCACTCTTTTTCTCCCCCCTTTAGTTTTCTGTCTTTTCTTTGATCCAAGTGTCTCTGTATTTATTTGTTTATTGAGGCGTTGGAAAATACATCTGAATAAGCAGTTGCAATGCTAAGCGTGCAAGCCTCCACAGAGACCCAGATAAAAGAAAATGCTGAAGCTGAAGGCAAAGTAACCACACCCTGTAAATGGTAAAAGTACAAATAAACCACTAATGTGTTTCCCCATTCCAACATGCTCTTTATCTGTTTGTGGAAAGAGTCATGGGTGTCACATTGCCCTATACTTGCTTGCTAACAAGCCTCATCATGGTTTATTGGTTCATACATAATAAATACCTGTTTCATGTGTCTCTCTCTCTCTTAAAACACCCATTTTCCAATCACCTTTGATTTCTACTGTAATCTCTCCCTTCTTTGTGTTTTGTTATTTTGCACGTGCCAGTAAATGTGCACGTAACTGAACTAATAGCAGTAAAACACAACTTATTTTGATTTGTATGCGTTTAGCTGCCGGCAGGTCATGTGGATGTCAGCGTGCTCGTTGCTATGCAGCTGCTGATAGAACAGGTGACGTATGAGAAGAACCAGGCTCTGCTGCAGCAGTTTCACACACATCTGCTGTTCAATTTCAACATCTGGAACAAAGGAGACTTCCCTCTACGCATTGGTGAGATTGATGTTTCTGTGTTGGAGAATCATATTTTTGCTAAATTTAATAGCTAACAGGTAGAACACTATGCAGCCTTGTTGATCGATGGAGGACAGTTACCGTAGGTGTGTTTAGGTTGATTTGGATTTGTATAATCAGCGAGAGTGATGCAGTCAAGTGCAGTAATTTTTGTAATTCTGTTTTATATTTTCTTATAAAGGTCATATCCAATACATGTCCACTGTCATCAAAGACAACAGGAAACAGTTCAGAAAAAAATATGGAGTTCAGTTTCTGTTGGACACGATACGCCTTTATTACGGGTGAGACTCCATATCCCAAAGTTCATACATACAAATATTTTGTATTGTATTTTTACACAAAACATTATCTACATCCCTTTTGCTCTGCAGGAAGAACAGTAATAAAGAGAGTGACCTGAGTGAGGATGACATCCGGACCATCCGGGCATCTCTCTGTGGCCTCATTAAGTACTACATCAGCAAGGGCATGTCACAGGAGGAGATGCACAGCATTCTGGGATACGTTGCTGCAATTGGAGATGAGGACCAGGTGAGGTGGTGGCGTCAGATATTGCTGAAGGCTCAGAGCAAAAATGCGTTTAAAAATCCTTTGAGGGCAAAAGTGTTTTTTTAATGATCATATGCATCAGAATTAAACCTGGTTGTCCTGTTGTACAGTAACTTAATAAGATTGTCCACAAAAACGACCAGAAAACCCCTGAAATAAGATCAGAGAGTCCAACTTTCTTTTTCAACAAAATGTTAATTCACTTCCAGCCTTGAGAAATAGACTTTGAGGTGTGTCGCGCCAACATCTGAGCAATTTGGAGTAGGTCATCTTATTATCAGTGTATATTTGCCAGATGACCCATATATTGTGAAACTGGTTAATGCCAGCTACTTTTTCCATTTGGGGATTTCCTTGTGAAATCAGATGATCTTTCATTACAGGATTTTCTGTTTCCCTGTGACACTCACTGTAGTGATACCTGTGCAGGAAGCTGCACAGCTCATTTCCCGCCTGGCAGCTGTTTTGCCATCCTCTCTCTCCGCATTATTTTTAAACGTTTTCCTCTCTGTAAGAAATATTCGTCAGCATTTGGCTGAAAGAAGCCACTTCATTCCTCGGCTGTTTTCCTGTATGACTCTAAAGCTCCATCTCTCACTGGATAACATTTTCTCAGGGCTTGTTATATGTCACACCTCCTCCCCACCTCTCTCCCTGTTTTTAGCCCTGTCTTGTTTTCCATTTTGTCTGTCACTTTGCATATCCTCTTACACCACAGAACTATATGTGGAAGCTTACATCACCCTCTGTGAACAATATGGTCAATATAATCGCATGATCCTCCTCTACCACCACGCGTCTGCCACCTCTCTGATACTATTTATCCATTCATCAAACCGAACTGACTCAGATGCCACCCTTAATGAATCATGTTGAAACAAAAAATCATCAATATAAATTTTAGTTCTACATTACATACTTTACATATAACTCTGTTCCCTTCACACTCAAGTTTCCCATCTCCTTTTTTATATTTTACATTTGCCAAATATGGTTAAAGATATGAGCCTGTGCCTATAAATCACTATTGCATAACATGCATGATGAGCCTTGTCTTTTAGATTTATGATTACCTTCGCAAACAATGCAGGAATCTGTGAAAACAAGAAGCCTTGACTGTGCAAAAGTAGCTAAATGTAGTTGTGACTGTGTGTTTTGCTGTGTGTGCTGCAGCTGTGTGGGCTGCTGGAGTTGTTGCTCAGCCTTCTTCAGAGCAGTCCAGCCAGGGACCAACTCTTCCTGCTGCTCTTTGAGCCCGGGGCGGCCGACTCCTGCTACGCTCTCCTGCTGAATAGCAAACACTCAGACAGACTCAGAGAGCTCGTCTTCAAGGTGGGTTCCGGCCAACTACAAATGGGACACACTGCCACATTCAGTTACAAGCCCCAGTGCTTAATTGTTGCTCATAAATTCATTAGTTTTACTGAGTAAAGCATCCTAAAAGGTTTCTTTAGTTATAGAATTCTTTAAGAGATGTTTTCAGAAGATTCAGGAGTTTTCAAGCAAAATTATGATCTCCTGTTCAGCTGTTTGAGCGCATGTTGCGCTGCGACCGCGTCTACGAAAAGAATAAGCAGCGTTTGCGGCTGAGAGAGGCAGGTTACTCCGGCCTGTCGCTGCTCTTCTCTGAGCTTCACATCACTCCAAACCTGATCCGCTGCCTCCTCAACCAGGTCCTCCACACAGGTCAGTGTATGTTTTTTTTTTTTTTTTAATTACTGTTTAAGTGTGTTGATACTGGTCTTCTTTGTTTTTCAGCCTAGGCTGAAGACAAGCTTTTACTCAATTAACAGGGCTGCTTTGATTTTATTTATTTATTTTATCCTACAAATTCATTCTCTGCTGCTCATCAAGGCCAGTGCCATTACGTGATCACTTCTTGAATTAATGGAATCAATTTTATGAGTCCTCGTGGAGCCATTAAGCCAGTACTCATTATTTGTTTTCTTTAAACAGAGGACCAGTGTGGATTAACCTTAATTCTGTTCCACTCACACACACAGTACAGGACACTGGAACTGAAGGCTCAACTGTTTGTAGAAAGGCTGAAAACATGGAGCTCAAGCTTTATGTCAGAGTCAGTGGACAGAATAGACAGTAGCTTTTGCACATTGAAATCCCAAATCAGTACTACATATGTAAACCTGTGTATCTTCAGATCAAGTGGTGAACTACAAGGACCTGATGTCTCTGGTGCAGCTCACCCACCGGGCTGGACCCGCTGTGCGCCTCCTCGTCTGCAAGAGGGTGAGCAAACACCTGGATGTAAACCTGCAGACACTCACTATATGTATGATATACACTGAATAACAGCAGACACAGGAAAGGGCTTTGCTGCGTGATTCATTTCTCCTGCAGGTATCATTAAAGTTTAATGCTTTTCCTCGTCTGTCTTCAGGTGTACCAGCTACTACAGTCCCAGCAGGAGGCTGCCGTCCAGATCTCAAAGCAGCAGTGCTGGCAGGACACCCTCATGCGGCTGTACTTGCGTGGTGAAGGGTCCTTGACGCTGCGGAGTGCTGACACTGTCAGCACCTGCAGCCTGGACCTGACCCGGCCCAGTGGCGGCACCGCTAACCGTCTGGAGCTGCCACTGGAGAGGAGGGCGCGGGCAGGAAGTGCCAGCCGTCTGGATCGGCTGGAAGATGACCGGCTCAGCATAGGTGACACCCGCTCTGTGGACAGCCTGGAGAACGGTGACGTCATTTCGCTGCTGGACACGCCGTCTTCCTCTGCCTCCACTGAGCCACAGCTCCACGTCAAGCCGTGGGTGGTGGGAAAATCGGGCGGCCTGATGCTGGATCTGTCCCACCTTCAGGCCTACGAGGGCGCGGAGAGTGGCAGCCAAACACCCGGGAGCATGCCCAGCACTCCGTCGCCATTGGAGGGTTCAAAGCCTTTCCCAGGAAACTCTGGGGATCGAGATGCAACTTCCTCCCTGGCTGAAGACAGCTTCTTCAGTGACGACATCTCACTGGGGGAATCCTTTAACAATGCTGAGGTAAGATGAGGATCACATAGATTTGGCACACAGCTTTAGGACTGATCCACTGACCAGATCGGATCCTTTTCAGATCCGGTTCATCTTGCTGAGATAACTCAAGAGAAAGGAGTTAGGGAGAGTTCTGTCATCGTGTTATCGTTTATAGGTCATGAAAAAAAAACTACAGGGTGTGTTCATCATAATGACGGAGCATGTCATGCAGTGGAACACTGACGTGTTTTTAATAGCTTTCCCAGTTTTTTTTTTTTCCTTGGTGTGAGTAGGAATTTCAGAGGAGCAATATCACCTGTAATAAATCCTAAAATAGTTTCTTATAAAGCCCCTGGCAGTAAGTAGGTGATTAGAAATCCTGGTGTCTGTACTTCATATGGTAGTCTGTATCCCGAGGATGTCTAAACAACAAGAGCTTCTGACTCAGTGGGTGAAATGTCACTGCTACCTAGGGGTGCCCAGCTCTGACTTTCATCTAATGCAGTCTTTTCGTCATTTCACTGGAGGGCAGAGGTGGAAGAGAGACAGCCCGCCTCCTCCCACAGCAGGAAGCTGTCAGTTAAAGCATCAAATGTGTCACTTTTAAAGCACTAGTTTCAGGAATTTGTCAGCGTTTCTTTTTTAGAAAAGTCCTGTCATCCACATTCATGAGAGAGCAGCTTATATCAAAATTAAAGGAGGCGTCATACTGAAAGTCCAGCTGTCTTACAGCTTTGAGAAATACTAGAATTCTTTAGGCACTGAAACAGGGAAGAGTATCCGCTCACACAGCAGATAACATTCAGCTTTTCCAGCCCAGGGCTGCAGTTATGCACCAGAAAAATCATTAAAGCTTAATTGAATCTATTCTAAACATAACACTTGCTTTTCTCCTTCTCTGTCTCTTTTGGTGTGGTGTTGCCCCCTAGCGGGCAGAGGAGGAGCTGTGCAGCATGCTGCTGGAAATAGTGCTGTGTGTGATGTGGCGAGGCGTAGAAGGCTCAGATGATTCGGCGTGGCTGGAGCGCGGCCAGGTCTTTTCAGCTCTCACCAAACTGGGAACAGCTAACGAGCTGCTGCTTCCTGTCGACCAAATCAAACTCAGGTCAGCCCTCTGTTAGACCGCAGACAGCAGTGGATGTAGTAGGGGCTGAATGCTTCCAGAGACAGGCTTGATAACAGCACCTGTTGGTATCTGTGTTCTCTCTTTGTTCTCTAGTTTAATGGAACGTATGTTGGAATGGGCAGTGAGTGATAACCGCGAGGCATCAGCTGCCACATTACCACAACACACAGAGAACGCAGTGCGGTTGCTGCACATGGTACAAGACTTCCTGCAGGCAGAGGGCCTGGTCAATCCAGCACTGTGGACAGAGAAAGTGCTGGAAGAGACTGTGACTCTGATGGACAGCCTCATGGTGTGGTATTCTTCTGGCACCCAGTGGTTCCAGCTCTCCCAAGTTGGAATGAGACTGCTGCTGGGCTTCATGGCGCAGGAGGACCCTGAGGTTAATTTTTTCTCTTTATTATCCACAATTTCTTCCATGTTCATACTGTTGCATGTTTATTTTTTGTGGCTTTTTGTAAAAAACAAGCCCATGTATGTAAAATAGTAATTCACCTGTTTTCTAGGTGTGTGCCATGGCCACTGCCAAGCTCAATGGCATCCTGCAGACTAAGGAGGTGTCCAGCCAGGATGAGGCCTGCTACCTGTTAGGGAAGGTGGAGGCCATCCTGCGACGCTCCATCCAGGAGCAAACGGAGGAGACCTACTCCTTCTTGGTTCCTCTGCTGCGAACGCTGCTCTCCAAAGTCCACCGCCTCCTCTACATGGAGCTGCACCTCCCCCAGCTCCCTGACACCAATGGCAGCCCGTCCTTCTTCGAGGACTTCCAGCTGTACTGCAACTCACCTGAGTGGCGCGTCTACCTCGACAAATATGTATGAGAATGAGATTTACAGTTGCCGTTGTAGTGTACTGTAGAATTTTAATTTTAAAAAGTAATGGAAATGTCATTTTAATGTTTCTCCAGATCATTCCGTACATGAAGCAGTATGAAATTGAAACATTCAGCCAGGGCCATGAGACCATGGCTCTGTACTGGAAAGAGTGCTACGAGGCCTTCATGGTCAGCCTGCATAAGAGAGAGAGGGAGAGGGGTGAGAGCAAGATTCGCTTCCAGGTTAGTTGGATCATCTCAGATAATAAATGAAGACTCTTTTCCTGCGTTTCTGTCCTGATATTGGTCCTTTGTGGTGTTGGTCTGGTCCAAAGCTCATGAACTCCTGTCTTCTTTTGTCCTGCAGGAACAATTTGTGGAGCCCTTTTCACGCCGAGGCCGTCAGGAGAACCTACGCTACAACAGCATGTTGAAGCAGCAACACAGCCAGAACAGCGCCATCCTCAGGCAGTGGAAGGCAGCACGGCGGGGTCTGGTGTGTGAGAGAGGGCCCTGGGCTGACAGGTACTCATATTAACTTCCCTCTTTATGTGCATGACTTGTTTTTTTTCTGCTGTATAATGTCTACTGTAGTGTTACAAATCCTGTCAGCTTACATCATGTCAACTTTAGTATTTATTTACTAAGTTAAGATGGAAGCAAATGCAGCAGCCGTGGTTGGAAAACAAATGGAAAGAAGTTCAAGTGTATAAATATAATTCCATATAAATATAATTCATACACTTTTTAACAGGCAACAAGATGAGATGCACTGGAGGGTGTCCAGTGCTGAGAACTTCTCCCGCATGAGGTTGAAGCTGGTCCGTAATTATAACTTTGACCCTCACCGAGAGGCCAGCGCTCTGAGAGACAACCTAGGTAAGACAGCATTGCCTCTGTATGTGCCCAATGATGACTCCCTCTAGCAGCAAAAGGTGCCTACTCCATTGATGCATTAGCTTCTCATACACCCACAGGTCTGCACTTTGCTGTGCTCACTCTGTGAATTTTAAATTTATAGCAAACACACAAGCCAGCAAGTGCCAGATTCAATATAAGTTAATCAAAGTCACCCATTACACTGGCCAGTAACTTTGTCACTAATGATGGCAATGAAATGCTTACACTTGCATACTCTGAACCTTTGTGCGTGCTGTCCATCATACACCCAGCAGCAATAAAACAAAACAAAGCAGATCAATATCTGCTTTGCTAAGCTTCTGTTTCTCAGCTGCCTCATTGATTCCAGAGGCTTTTGCCAGGCCAGTTTTTAGGGACTTGTAGTAAAGAACTGATCCACATGAGTGATTGATGTGAGTGAGCAGATCTAAAACTGTAACTCTCCTGTTTATGAAACAAAAACTCTAAATTTAGTTGAAACATGCTGTGGGGTGTTATGTCCCTGGAAGGTACGTTTTTATAATTTGTCAGCCCTTGACAAGTGTGCCAAGGAGTGCATTTAGAGCACCGCCATGTGATATTAACTGCTGCACCATCTCTGGGGGCCTCCTTAAAGTTTTTAATTCCCACTTGTCTCTCCTGCTTTGCTCAGGTGTCCATCAGCAGCGTGTAAACCCAGAGTCTCTGCTGCTGGAGGCTGTGAAGCAGGTCAAAGTCAGTGACCTGGAAGACGACATCCTGGAGCTGCCGGAGGATGACCCTGCCGCTGCCAGCAACCAGTCAGTTACCAAATACAACAACCACAGAACAGCAGAGTTCACACAGATAAAGCCGAGAATTATTTTGTAATATTCCCTCTCCGTGCCCTTGCAGGGTTGAAGCAGAGGAGGCAGGCCAGAAGGAGAAACTAGTGTTGTGGGAGGACTGTGAGTTGGTGACAGTGGTGGACGTGGTGCCTGGCCGCCTGGAACTCACCACCCAGCACATCTACTTCTATGACAGCAGCCAGGAGAAAGAGGAAGGTGAGGAGACTGTCAGAGGGGTGAATGAGAAAATATGGGAAATACATCATTAAACTTGTACTTGCATTAAATGCCTGCTTGTTTCCTGAAGGAGTGGGCCACGACTTCAAATGGCCCCTCTCTCAGATCCGAGAGGTCCACCTGCGAAGATACAACCTGCGTCGCTCTGCTCTGGAGATCTTCCTCATCGACCAGACAAATTACTTCCTCAACTTCAAGAAAGAGGTGATGAGCCACAAGCTTAATATGTCCACAAAGGTGTCCAAAACTCTAAAATTCTAGATGAAATTTTGATCCCTCTAGCCTCAATAGAAATAATTCTTATTTACTATTTAAACAGGCAAGGAACAAGGTCTACAGCCGCATGCTGCTGCTGCGATCCCTCAGCCTTTATGGAACCCGCTCACCACAGGAGCTGCTCAAAGCCTCTGGACTCACACAGGTCAGGACACAGGAAACAATGATGTAGAGGTGTCAACACATATAATATAATTTTAAAAAAAAAACTTCATTTTGTAGGAGTTGACTTGAAAATGATTCTCTGATCACTGACTCTTTTGCTTTTACATCTCTCCACCACACAGAAATGGGTGAACCGGGAGATTTCCAACTTTGACTACTTGATGCAACTCAACACAATTGCGGGCAGAACGTACAACAACCTGGCTCAGTACCCAGTGGTACGTTCCTCACTGAGTACATTATTGTACAACAGTGGTGACTGGGTGAAAGTGCATATTTGAACTAATATGTTGTGTGTTTGTTACCAGTTTCCCTGGATTTTAGCTGACTACACTTCAGAGGAACTGGACCTGTCTGATCCTCGGGTGTTCAGGGACCTGTCAAAGCCAGTGGCGGTGCTTAATGAACGCAATGCCAAAGCTGTCAGAGAGAAGTATGTTTATATATTATTATAAAGACATTTGTCAGCAGCTAGAGGAAGGTGCATGGCTCAATACTGCTCAGGTTAACATTTTGAATGTGTCCTTCAGGTATGAAAGTTTCGAGGACCCAACAGGCACCATAGACAGGTTCCATTATGGCACCCACTACTCGAACGCCGCTGGGGTGATGCACTACCTGATCAGAGTGGAGCCCTTCACCTCCCTGCACATCCAACTGCAGAGTGGACGGTAAGGAGGCCGGTCAGCCAGAGTGACACCGGCAATGTCTGCCCTGCTCTAACAGCTGCTCCCTCTCTTCTTTCTCTCCATGTATCTTCACTGTTGACAGTGATTGTAATCATGCCTGTGCATAGCTGCTGCTTCTAGTCTTCAGTATAGATCCTCTATCATACTTTCCTGCTTTCCTGGCTCAGGTTCGACTGTGCAGACCGCCAGTTCCACTCCATCCCAGCAACATGGCAGACCCTTATGGACAACCCCAACGACGTCAAGGAGCTCATCCCAGAGTTCTTCTACTTCCCAGAATTCCTAGAGAACCAAAATGGTGAGGTTCCAATCATTTCAGAGGTTACATAAATAACTATCACCCCTTTCTGTTAAAGTTGTGATACAAGAAATATTTGCTGAATGCTGATCAGAGCTAAGTAGGTATCATATAAGTGTGATATGTAGGAAAACGTGAATAAATATGTATATGTATATGAGTCCATTAGCTTTTTTTTAGGATGGTCATACATATGATATGAATTCATTCTCTGATCCCTTTTTCCTCTCACCTTGGTTCTCTCTTTCTGTTCCCTTCTCCTGTGTGGTGTTGCTGTCACCCAGGCTTTGATCTGGGTCGCCTGCAGATCTCCAAAGAAAGGGTGAATGATGTTGTTCTGCCCAAATGGGCCAAGTCCCCTGAGGACTTCATCTACAAGCACCGCAAAGCCTTGGTGAGATGCAGTTTGAGTTCTACGGCTGTAGTATGACTTTGCTCCTTAGAGATCATTCTCGCAAGTAAAAATAGGAATGTATAGGATTTTGATGTAGTTTGTATGCACATTACATTACATTACAAAATTCCATCCTCAGTTTGTGTGTTTTTTTTCTGACAGGAGTCGGAGTACGTATCAGCACACCTTCATGAGTGGATCGATCTGATCTTTGGTTACAAGCAGAGAGGCCCTGCAGCGGTGGAGGCCCTCAATGTCTTCTATTACTGCACATATGAGGGTAAAGCATCCACAACATCTGCCATGCTGTCATGTCACATCCAATCATACAAATGTGTGTGCAAACATTTATCTATTTGTTATTTCTCTAAACTGTATTGTAACCACAGTCAAATACACAAACAGTGTCAATTACTTAGATTTTATAGCTTTTTTCTAAAGGAGAAATCCAAAAAATTAGACATGACGGACTGAAAACATTTTTACTTCTACTCTAAGTCTAGAAAAACTTGTAAGTGTATTATTGTGGTGTTGCAGGAGCAGTGGACCTGGATGCCATCACTGATGAAAAGGAGAGAAAGGCCGTGGAGGGCATGATCAGCAACTTTGGACAGACACCCTGCCAACTGCTCAAGGTGCAGACAGTAAAGATACATGATACTATTTTACTTTAACATGAATACACAATAAGACTGCTACCTGCTATTACTCGAAGTAATGAACATCTGTCTTTTCTATGTCTGTGTATTTAGGAGCCCCATCCAGTGCGTCTGTCTCAGGAGGAAGTGGAGAAGAGGAAGGCTCAGCTGGACTCGTGTCCTCTCAGCATGTTCGAACACCTCAGTGACCTCAAGTCCTTCTTTGTTGAGGTTTGATCTTACAACTGCTCATTTACTCATGAATGGAAATTGAACGTTATGTTTTGATTTTTCTCACTCATCTAAAGCTGGTAAACTAAAGAAACACAGGAATAATTTGACTTACATGTTTTCTGCTTCAGGGCATCAGTGACAGCGTGCCGCTGGTTAAGGCTGTTGTGCCAAAGAATCAGTCCCATTCCTTCATTACCCAGGGGAGCCCTGACACTATGGTGAGCCTTGGTGTGATGATAATTGTTATAATAATGTTATAGAGTTCGTTACTTTTTTTTCTACTCTTTTAAATTGTAAAAGAAATGAATGAATGAAGGGTAGACAACAGATAAATGTTTTCATGGTGTTTACATTGTCTCCAGGTGACGGTGAGTCAGAACTGCCTGGTTGGGACCCATGGGTGGCTGCCTTACAACAAGAATATCTCCAACTACTTCACCTTCATTAAGGACCCCACAGTGTCCAACACCAAGTGAGAACATGCACAACATGTGTCAGTGCAGTACATTACAGTAAACCTTTCTGCGGTGCCAGCAGCAAATCACTGTAATGCAAACCTTTACCAGAATCTCTCTAAGCTCTCCCACCCTCCGTTCTCACCATCTTCACCTAGGACTCAGCGTTTTCTGTCAGGACCCTTTGCCCCCGGCGTAGAGGTAACAGCAGGGCTGTTTGTGGTCTCCCATGATGGCAAGTTGCTCTTCAGCGGTGGCCATTGGGACAACAGCCTCCGGGTCACCTCCCTGGTCAAGGGCAAGACTGTGGGACAGCACATCCGACACATGGGTAAAGAAAAGTCTTGACTTGTGTCATATCTAAAACAGTAGGCCCACTACGATGAGTCCATATTATTTGAGTCGATAAGTGCCTTTTGTAAACTCCAGCAGGTGGCATTAGTATTTAATAGAGGTTTGTATTCAAAATAATTAGCTCCACCTGCCACTATTTTTGAACAGGTGACCTGGAAGACAGGTCTTTGGAAATAAGTACAAGCAAGTTTGAGTTTTTCATTTGATATGCGTCCCTCTGTGTATTTGTATATCCTGTAATAACCATTATTTTTGCTCATCTCCTCTCCAGACATTGTGACCTGTTTGTCTACAGACCACTGTGGCATCCACCTGATCTCTGGCTCCAGGGACACAACCTGCATGGTGTGGCAGGTTCTGCAGCAGGTTAGGGCACCGAGGCCTCACTCATGGTCACAGAAACATGTTTACATAGGTTTTTAAAAAGCGTATTTACTCTTGAGCTGTAAAACCTCTATGTTGATATTTTCAAAGTAAAGGGCCAGTATATACTTTCAGCAGTTAATTGATAAATACAAGATTCATGTAAACACACACATATATTTAACATGCACAATCACACCTTGCTTTGCAGGGTGGAGCTCCTGTGGGTCTCTATCCCAAACCAGTTCAGGTGTTGTATGGCCACACAGATGAGGTGGTTAGTGTCAGTATCAGCACAGAGCTGGACATGGCTGTGTCTGGATCACGGGTGAGAGAATGTAACACACTGATTGTTCATCTCTTGTTATGTTTCGTCTCATTTTGCTCATTGATAAATTCTGAGAGTGAAAGAAAGATGGTGCCAAGCTGTAGACCGAATTATGTGTGTTATGTATTCAATCACATGCTGTGTTAATGAGCTGGAAAATAGGGTTTAGACTGAAAGTCAGTGGCCTGGATAGGTGTAACTCTGGGTCTTTGAAGGCAAAGAGATCTGTAAGGGTTTATGGTCATGTTTGGATTTTCATAAAGTGGCTCCAACATTAAACCAAAATCAATTGCCTGACAAATTAACAGGTTTTTCCTACATATAAAGCAGAGAACCCAGACAGTTTGTTAGGAGTCCTGTTTAAAGGGAAATTGAACTATTTCTAGGTATTATAATGAGCTTTTTCAATTTCTACCATGAAAATGCTGCAGGACGGGACAGTGATCATCCACACAGTGCGTCGGGGGCATTATATGCGTTGCTTACGGCCGCCCTGCGACAGCTCCTTGCCGCTGTCAATCCTCCACCTGGCTGTGTCCTGGGAGGGTCACCTGCTGGTCCACACCTGCCTCGAGGGCAAAGCAACGCTCAAGGTGCATGCACTATTTTTTCTGCTACACAGCCTGAGAAGTGACCTGGCGAGGCACAGGCCCTGCTGGAATCTGATTGGTCACCTCTGATAGATAAAGCAGATTAAGATGAACTTGATGTACAAAATGTTTATTATAAATGTATGTTTTTTTTTTCTTTCCCAGGATAAAAACGCCCTTCATCTTTACTCTGTAAATGGAAAGCACCTCTGCAGTGAGCCTCTGAAGGAGCAGCTGACTGATATGTGTGTTTCAGGGGAGTATGTAGTCATCGGCAGTGAGCAGGGATACCTGTCCATCCGTGACCTGTACAGGTAAACTTCCAAATGGTTTAACTCTAAATTTATCATGGGCAACTGTCCATGTGTTTAATGTTAATATGAATCCAGAATGGATTTCAGATTTTAGTCTAACCCCAGTCTGAATGCATGTGGACACCGTAGACATTCCCTGCGCTTTGTTCTTCTTGTTCAGTCTTTCCCTGTGTACGGAGCCCATGGCCATGCGGGTGCCGGTGCGCTGCGTCTCGGTCACCAAAGAGCAGAGCCACGTGCTGGTGGGCCTGGAGGATGGCAAGCTGATCATCGTGGGCGTGGGCAAGCCGGCGGAGGTAAAAAACTCGCTGAGGAACTACATCGCTCAGAGCCTGGAGGGATCGCCGCTCATGGCCTCCCCCCTGCTGGCCCCGCTTCGAGCTCGCTCGCCAACCCGCCTGTTGCACCAGCGCGACCAGCTGGTGTTCAGCCCCACTTCCAGCTCCCACAAACACTAGAAGCTCTAGTCCCTTCCTCTCCCCTTCATTTTCTGTAGATCTGCCACACACAGATAAAGCTGCTGCACATTTCACCCATGTTGCAATGCTCGGCCTCAGTGTCCTCAAAGACCTTTTACCCCACAGTCACCTCTCCGTCTCAGGGATGGTTGTCATTTGGCTTCACTCCTCCCTTCCCAACACACACACACACACACACACATATTTCCATCTGAGCCACACAGATTTAACACATTCCTTCAGCACACAGCTGAGCAGACACAGTCGCTACTAGAACCACAACTGTGATATGAGAACAACTTGTTGTGCTTACCTCATTCTGTTGTTTGGAAATATTTGGCATCTGTGCAATATTTGACTTTATTTGGCCGTTGACCTGGGATAAACTCCCTCCCGTCCTGTTTACCTGAAGTGTCATTATGTTACGTGTTTGAGAGTGCTCTACGAACTATAACAAATATGCTGTGAGACAGACTTAACACTAATTAACGCTTCTGCAAACTCCAAGCCATATTAAAAGTGTAGCTGCAATCTAATAATGCAAACTAATAATCTAGCGCCAAGATAGACTTAAATGTTCTAATAATGTAAATAGGTGGGGTAGATTTAGGACGTTCATACAAGCAGTCTCCCTCTGAACAGTTTGATCTGAGTCATCGCACCTTTTCATCTTTTCTGTTCAAGTCGACTCACACCAAAGTGAGTCTTTGATTTTTCTCTTCATTGCCTCACAAGTCAATCAAATGAACTAATCAATCACTCATGAATCATATCCTCCCCTCCTTTTCCCCCCTCTCCTTTTGTTTCCTTTGACTTCATGCTTTTCTTTCCCCACCCTTCTCCTCCCTCGTCCCAACTCCTCCTCCTCCTCCCCCTCTTCCTCCTCCACTGTTCTCAGATGCGTTCAGGCCAGATCACACGGAAGCTGTGGGGCTCCAGCAAGAAACTGACCCAGATCTCTTCGGGGGAGACGGTCTACAACACCCAGCACGACCACAACTGACCCGTCCCAGTCCCCCTGAGCCCTAAATCCTCCGCCTCCACTCACATCCTACATTCCTGTCACCCAGTTCTCCTCCATACTTCAATCATCAAACAGGTTGCCTCACTCTGTCCTTAGGAACTCCCTTCAGTTCCTCCAGCATCCTTTCCACAGTTTAATGGGTGGTGGGCGGCTGTTTTGAGGTGCTAGAGCATCAAATTTCACACAGTCTGCACATTTATGTGTCTGTCTGTGTAATCCATCCTCCTTTGGATTGGCCGTACAGCGCTGGCGCTGTGGTCCCAATCCAAGCCTCAGCACCACTACACCACTACCCACCGCTCCATGGCTGCCCTCTTCATCCCTCAGCTGTTACCATCATTACATTCACATCATACAACACTGTTCCTCCAGCAGGAGCCTGCTCACAGAGACACTGTGTATTCTCCTGCTAAGCTAAAATTTGAAAGGATCGATCGGCCAACTGCTCTCCTGTATGTTTGTGTCTGTGTGTGTGCGCATGTGCAGTGTTTTGCCATGCCCAATCTCAAAATATAGTTTCAAGTGACCTTTTTGTCCCTCCCTCAGTTTGCCTTCGATGCAGACAGGCGGGCCTGTGTTCTGTAGGCCGAGACTTTTCATGATTGCCTCAAAGCTGCCACACAGCAGCCTTATGCAGTAAGACGGCTCCATCACTCATAAGACCAAACTCTCTGCCTTCCCCATGGGTTTTTATATGTGTGTATGTGTGATTTACTTTCTTTTCATTGTGGATTTCTTTGTTGTTGTTTTGACTTTTGACTTTTTCTTTTGACAAATGTATGCATGTGCACAGCGACTTGGCAACTGTTGGTATGCATGGTATTTTTGGTCCATTTTGAGATTAGGTAGCAGTGATGGAGAAGTCTTCTTTTTAGTTTTACGTTCGGATATAGCTGACTTGTTTCGTATCAGAAACAAAACAGCAGAAGATAGCTTCTGTCTTCAGTGTTAGCATATCGCTTAGAAATAGTTTTTTAAAATAAATTTTTTAAAAAAAGAAATCACTACACCACAGGTGAAACACTACATTCTTAAACACGTGAAGATTTATCACAGCAGTAGAGAGAAACCAACTTCAAGTCATGTAACGCTTATCTCTCCGTGATTCATTGAATGTCTTTAAGTTACTTGAATCCATGTTCGTTTATTTATATGTAAAAGTAGCAGTTGTGTACGGACACCGGTGTGGCATATTTGAAACTCGTCTAACTGTTCAGACACCTGTAAAAGAGGGAGAAAGAAGAAATCCTCAAGGGCTTTATGAGATGTCAGTGTTAACAGCAATACAGCTCCTTCGACAGGTGCCTGTCGATGCTTTCTTCCTGTTTTTCCTGAATAGGTTGCTCAACCAGCCCTCTACTGTATCTGCAGTCTTCCTATAGATTAACTGGGTTAGTAAATATACCCTGACTCCCTTCCCTTTCTCCCCCTTTCTCCCCCAGCTGACTTTAGCTGTCATTTTTGCCTCCAGGTATTATCCTGTATCATTTTTACATCGCATTCTCCTTCCTGCTCATTGTGAAGTGACTGATTTTTTTTCTTTTCTGGGGCTGCAAGGTTTGCCTTGTTAGGTCACCTGGGAGATGTGTTGTTCGTGTGTGTGTGTGTGTGTGTGAATGGAATTTCTTTACTCTGTAACATCCGAATCACAGAGAAGCCACAGCTTCTAAGCTTCTGTGGCTTCTATGAGACTGTGTGATTCATATTTTTGCACCATACTTGTGTGTGTGTGAGTGAGTGTATGTGTGTGAGGACATGCTAATGATGCATGTGTTTATTTTTTATAGCCAAATTATTGTTATCATCATACATATGATATGGTGTCTCTGATTGTGTGAACCATGGCAGCCCCTGATTGTTTTGGCTCACTGATGGGTTTTGACATTGGACACAGGGTTTTTCTAATGGTTCTCTCTCTCTTTGTTTTTTTTTTTTTATGTGATTTTGTATTTAGTTCTTATTTAAATGTCACAGCAAAGTGTAGTGCAAAGACCAATCTGTGTCCTTCTTTAAGAGATTTCTGTGAAAGGTGCATAAAATATTTTTCAGTTTTTTTTTTTTCATTCATCCATCTACATTTGTCTTTCAGACAAAAGACCACTGTTTGAGTTGTTCCACGACTGCAACAAACGGAGTGCCTTTATCCCAGTGTGGTGTTAACATAGAGCTAGGTTTGATTTTTTGTTTTTTTTCTCATTACTGAAGCTTGTCGTCCCCGTAAATCAAACGAAAGCAGCATTCCACAAGTTAAACCTCCGCAGTTTCAACGGGAACCAAGAATATAGGACTTCGAAGCAAAATCAAAAAGTACTATTTTGTGTCTTAGCAACTCTTCTCTGTGACTGTCACCAAATGGATGTGTGTATATCTGTGATTATTTATGAATACAGTATATAATGTACAGCATGATTTTTATTTCAGCGTATTTGAAATGTACTTTTGCACTTTCCAGGTACTAAATTGTAACAAATTCTTTTAACTTGGCTCCCTAATCTGTACAAACTGCTTTGTATACACAAGTGGAAAATGATCATTAAAGTCTTGTCTAAGTTTAAATCTAAATTTGTGGTTTATCTGTCTGAGGTTCTAACTGTTTAAAGAAGGATGAAGAGTGTTTACTGCGACTGAGGTAAAATGTCTTTTTCCTTTTTTTCCTGTATGACAGCTGTGTTCATATTCAAGAAACAGAAACGTTTATATGTGATATGCCAATTTTTATTCAAGGAGACGCAAGCAAACAGGGCAGTAGGTATCCCAAATTAATGGAAACAGTGTTGCTTGTGTGGTAAGGTCAGACAGAAACAAAACAAGAGAACCTCAGTCTTATTCTGTGTTTCTTTGTGGTCTTCATGCAGGGATTGGGTACGAGCAGATGGACGCTCTCTTCAATTCACAATCAGCAGCCGTCCACCAACTCTCATCTGCAGAACGGGGTAGGGACAGATTTGTAAAAGACACGTTGGCTTGCCAACTGTATTTAAAATGCTGTTGTTTAAGTATTCTGAAAATGAACTGTTTTAAAGAGACAGAACAAAGGAACAAACAAAGGACTGATCCTTGATTGTATTGAATTGAAAACAATGGTGTGTTTTAATACTTCAGAGTTCAACTTGTCATTCTTATGATCATTTCTGTGCTACATTGGTGTAGATATGTGTGTGTCTGTTGTGTGTTGTGAGTGTAGGGCCTCACCTAAGTTGAACATCTCCAAACAGATAGGTTTGTCAGTGTGAATGTTTGGGTGTCCTGGCATCCAGTCGCTGTAAGTCCACTCTGACCCGTCTACCCATGATGCCTGCTGGTTCTGAGGTGGGCAACACACATACAGTAGGTCAGAAGTCTGCACACACATACACTTGATTAGCCCACTCTTATTACTAAATAATATGCCGACTCTGAAAGTCAAAGACCGTTTTCCCATCTCACGTACACAGGACAGAAACAGATGGAGCATTTTAAAATAAAAGTTCAAAGGTCAATGTTTCACCAAGGTAAGAATAACACTATCTGTCCTGTTGATAACGTATCTGATGACACTCTCCTTGGCCTCCTTTCAATGCCATGGTACAGGACTGCTGGCATCACAGTCAGTAAGCAGCTGAATAATAAAGGTGATAAAGGGTAGTTTCCCAACTTCATTCTACTATTATATTATTGCTCCTTTCTCTTGAAAAATAATATAGGTGAGCTTATTAATATGTGTTTTCTGAGAGGGAACCTGGCTACAGGTACCGAGGGAGGTTTTCATTGCTTTTCCAGAAAACTAACTGTCTTCCCTCTCTTTCAGAATGTGGGTAATTGACTGTCAGCGAGAGGCTCTTGCCTTGACTGTGCCTCCCAGCCAGGTCAGCACAGGGTTCTTCTCACCACCCTTGGTTACCAGGAAGACCAGGCGGGAATGCAGATCACCACTGGTCACAGATGCGAGCTCAGCATGTGGGGCGAGAGCTCTGCAGACATCCTGGAAGCAAAGGACACAGAAAAGTATGAGATTTAATTTGAAGAGAAAATACTGCATCTCCTAATCTATTGCAGGACTGGTAGAGTGTCTAACCTGTGCATCTTTGAAGGCCATTGGCATGGGGTTGAACTCATAGCAGTTTCTGTTGATGACCTCCCCCTTACATGCCACTATCTGTGTTTGGATCCCAGAGAGTTCAGTTCCCTGTCTAACACCAGCTGGGATAGACATTGAATGTTCTATTTCAGGCCTGATACTATCTGAGGAAGACATGATGGGTTCAGTTCCCTGTCTAAAACCATTTGGGATCGAGATAGAAGGCTCAGTTCCCTGTCTGAAACCATCTGGGATCGACATGAAGGGTTCGGTTCCCTGCCTGAAACCATCAGGGATCGACATGAAGGGTTCGGTTCCCTGCCTGAAACCATCAGGGATCGACATTAAGGGTTCGGTTCCCTGCCTGAAACCATCAGGGATCCCCATGAA
Organism: Toxotes lorentzi; assembly: GCA_037833715.1. Taxonomy (NCBI): domain Eukaryota; kingdom Metazoa; phylum Chordata; class Actinopteri; family Toxotidae; genus Toxotes; species Toxotes lorentzi. Next base: position 8,574,577 of record JBBMJY010000017.1, on the reverse strand, counting down.
GGGTTCGGTTCCCTGCCGGAAACCATCAGGGATCCCCATGAAGGGTTCGGTTCCCTGCCGGAAACCATCTGGGATCGACATGATTGGTTCGGTTCCCTGCCTGAAACCATCAGGGATCCCCATGAAGGGTTCGGTTCCCTGCCGGAAACCATCAGGGATCCCCATGAAGGGTTCGGTTCCCTGCCGGAAACCATCTGGGATCGACATGATTGGTTCGGTTCCCTGCCTGAAACCATCTGGGAGATGAGGAGCTGAGGGTTCCTCCACCCGCACCCAACCACCTCCACTCTTCTGGGCTGGAACATCAACAGGGACTGAAAGACAGAGGGTCTTTAGAATTTGTTTTTCTATAAGTTGTGGCAATTTTACTCTATAGGTTCCTCACTCTCATCTGTCACCCAGTGTCTTCTATCCATCTCTCCAAATCCATTCCCAAGAGAGGGCTGGATGAAAGCTGGAGGAGAAAATGTATCGGTGCTTAAATGAGTATATTTGCACATGGGTTTGGATAATTAGTTTGACAGACGGTATAACAGTGTGTCTCTACTTACCAACTCTTCTGTCCATCTCACTGTTATCTTGCACCAGGCCGGTGTTGAGGTCAACAAGGAACCTCCTAGAGGGCTCACTACCTTGTCTGAATCCATCAGGACCAGGTTGGCCCATGTCAGAGTGTTCGGTGCCCTGACGAAAGCCGTCAGGGAGCTGGTAGGTTGAAGGTATCCTCTGCAAACCTTGAGGGGCTGCGACTGGGACAGCCTGGAGGCCTGTGAAAGGTATGGTTTATAGTACAGATAGCTGTTGCTAGCTGTGGTTGCACATCCTGCATATTCAACCAGCAGTCAGTGGTTGAATGCACAACCTTCGACTTTGTTGCAGATTTAACAAACACCCTTGCCAGTTGACACATAACTGTGGAGCCTATTATATCAATTATTAACTATTGTTCCAGAATAATATACAGGCCCCAGCTTTTCTTTAACGGTGTAATAAATCAATGATGGTCAAAGTCTAATTTCTATGCAACCACTGGGGAGGTCAATTGCTCTGATTACTTTATCATTTGCCACAGTTTTGCTGCCAAGACAACGATGCACAAAGCCGCAACTAATTATGACCTGGAACTGTCAAACAGATTTAACTGTTCAAAAGTAATATTAAGGAGAAAACTGATTAGGCGTGGTTATGGAAAACATTAAGTTGAAATCCATTTCTACTAGATTTTATTGTGATGATATCAATTTTGTGATTTTGAAAATTTATATGAAGCCCCCAAATGTTTTTATTTGGTTTTCTTGTGCTACAAAAGATATGTTATTATCTCCACGTAGGCTTATTTTCCCGAAATCTAAAGCTTTTTGTGAGAATGGGAAACACAAAACCATTATATCTCAGAATAATTATTTTTGGAAATGAGGATCATAAAATCTCCTTGGCCTTCTGTAATAAAATGATTAAAAAATAATTTAAACAATAACAGGAGAATCACATAATCTACAAATTAAAGAATTCAATATATCCGGTAATATACAATAAATGCGTGCCCTGACACTCGTTATTAAGACTTATTACTCTACTACACTTAATATATTAGATGAAAACTGTATTGAAAGATGAAGTGATCTTACCTGGCACCGTCAGGAACAACAGCACTAACTTCAACATCCTTTAAACACAAGAGACAAAGCGACTTTAATCAGTGTTTGCTGTTTTTTCACCTTCTCTTTTCCTGTCTGCACAATTTCCACCACACAAACAGTATATCACATTAACATTGTCTGTGCTTTATCGGCTTGTTCAGTGCGTTTAGCTGTTGGTTGTATAACCTGCTGTAAATCTAAGGACTGATAGAAACGGCGAGTCAGTTTGTGTGCTGCTTACCTGAGACAGCAGTGATGAACACTGAGCAACTCAGAGAGAAAAAGCTACTCATTAATATGTCACTGTCTTGGTCATAAACACTAACTGTACTAATAACACTTTGAGTGTGATTATCTATTAATCTGCATCTCCCATTGGATGCACTTTGCCCTCAGGTGTTGCCTGATAAAGTTTTGAGCACAGGCTGTGCAGGCTGTCGGCAGATGACCCGTGACGTAACGCCATCAGACTAAAAGGCCAGCTTCCTTTGACATCCTGTTATACTGTACACATCCTGTTTTCCAGGTCTAGTAAACATTTTGAAGGTGAATGGCACTTGGTTTAATCGAGGGTCGCTCAGTCAATATTTGTGAACGTGGACAGAGAGTGGAGGTTACAGCAGATGTGAACATTAGGTAAATGTGACAGGGAAGGTCACTAAAAGTTGTTTTTAGGGGATGGAGTGCAGTATTTTGATGTACTCCTTGTCAGTATCTGGATCCACGTGGTGCATATGCAGTAACATACACACTGCTTATGGAATTATCAAAAACAAAGTATATCATCTCAATAAAGAGTTTTAATGGAATAGCCAGACACAGGTTATCACACATTCGTGAATTCTTCATTATCCATAAGGAATTCAACCAGTTCCTATCATGGATATGTGAGTGTGTCAAGGTGTGTCCTCTTTTGAAATATGCTGAAAGTTCAAGGTTGTGTGTGGCATCTGATTTTGTTTATCTGTTATCCCCTTTGCAGGAGAGTGTGGAGGTCCAAAACGTAGAAGGCTTTGACCTTTATTGAGCAACACTTTGGAATTTCTCGGGTTAAATACTCTGTCACACAGCGGGACGGTTATGCTGCTTAAGTGCATATTCTCATAGTGAAAAATACTCTAACTCCGCTCTGCCGGCTGACGCGGTAGTTCAAAACGAGCATGCAAACTTACTCACACCCTGATTGGCAAACTTACGCAAGGCACCTGATAGGCACGCGGCATTCTCTTTTAGCGATGCCAAGCACACGATAATTAACCACCAAACCGTAGGAAACACGGCGGCGCGGCCTTCAAAATAAAAGTTGAACGAAAACTTATGTTACGGATGGAAACCTGTGTGCCCCGAACTATCAATTTGTGCATAATGCCTCTCTCTGGGTGGGTTAAAAAAACAGATTGTTTCACATATGTCAAGCTCTGGACGGAAAAGTTACAAGACGCTTGTTACTAAAGCTTTTATTTTTGAAGTCCTGACAGGAAGTTGTCCTAGTAGTTATACTCTTGACATCGTTTTCCAGGAAATACATCGGGACCTCTCACATTTGCTGATTGACCACATAAGCCTGGGCGCTGTAATAGCAGCAAATAGCATCTGGCTAATTGGTGTTTTGTAGCTGATTACCACAAGGCAATTAATTAATTGATCTGGGAACTGAAACAACGAGCAGTTGCCATAGGTTACACGTGACGCAATGAACGTGACAGTGACAAAGTGACTTCTTGCAGCTAAAACAAGCTAGCCTAGCTAGGTAGCTCGGTTGGCTAAGTCAAACAACTTTGGGTCTCTCTCCGTTGAGAAGAGCTCGACACAAGTGAGGCGTGCAGCTTTAAACGGAGTGTGTGCGTGCAGCGCGGGCCGGATAGTTTCTCCGCTTGTTTTTCAAGGTCTCATCTGCTTGGAAATGGCTCTGGTAACGGCGTTAAGAAGACTGGCTCATTTTAGGATACGAGAATACTCTCGGAGGACGGCGGCGGCAGCAACTTCGGGTGACTGGCTGACGGGTCAGAGGAGTTTCACCACCAGCACACAGCCTGTGAGGTTGGTAACTTTACGAAGAGGAATACTCAAACGCAGGGCAAAGTCTAAACTTAACCCGGTTCGATAACATCAATCTGTCCGCACGCCAAACTCCATTCAGAAAACATGTAATTAAATGTGACCTTTCTTATCAGTAGTCCTGACAAAATATCAGGTACAATGAAGACCTTTTGTTAATGTCTATCACCCTTTCCTCTGTTATGGTCAGTTATGTAATTTGTCCTTTATGGGGCGTGCATATGAGCCACCAAGTGGACCTTATTTCATTTAGATTTCAGCTTTCAGTATAGCATTGTTTCTTTCCATGATTGATCCTTTACTAGGAACACTATATAGGCCAAAGCCAGTGCACGCCAAAAAAACCAAAACTGTTCTAGACTGTAAGACTAGAAAATGATTTACAGAATAGTCAATTGTTGACTGGAATATTTTTTTATTTAATAAGAATTAAAAAAGTAAAATTAAGCTCTTACACTGATTTTGCTTGTATGAGCAACTTTATTTAGAATTTACCTACATGTAGCATTTAGGTAACAAAGCTGGTTCTGTATGAGAGTAAACTGTGCTTATGTTCATAAACTAGGCATTTATGATTTTGTTTAGTTTGCACTGTTTTGAGTTTCCTCATCAGCTCTGACCATTGGAGGGCAGTGTAGTGTGGTGGAAACAGTCAGGGATGTATAGAACCCTAACTCTTTCACCATATAGGCAAGTGGACTACAAAGCAGCCAGATTATTACCTTAAGCCTTGAGGTTTAAATTAAACGTAGTGCTGCTTCTTTTGGCTCATGCCTAAGTGCCTAGAATGGTTTCTTGAAAGTTCTAAAATGTGTTGCAGCATTAAAAGTGTCACACTTATACATTTATTTTGGGCTGAGATGTTTTCAGAATTTAAGTTCTGTACCAGTGCTGAAAAGCCAGAGAGTCATAACAATAATATTAGACTAGTTATTTTTGGCACTTGTACTAAACTTCATATAAATTACTTACAGGAATAATGGTCATTTAGACGAATTGTTCATGTTTGCCTTCGGGTTTTTATTCAAATTGGATTGTGTGTGATTTAGTTGTGTGAAAACTGGTGTGTTTATGCCACAGAATCGCACATAATGTCGGTCTGTAGTTTCTGGGAATACGCTGCTTGAACCTTGGATGAGGCTAAGACTTCACATGTCTGTGAGGCTGAAGTGATCCATCATTCTGTCTAGGCACAAGGCTTGGACCAAGGCTGGGGTTCACAGGGCCAAACAGCTTGTTTAATTGCATAATTACTTCTGACTTGCCGGTGAGGTTGAAGGTTCGGTTTGCCCGGCTGTCCTTAAACTGGCTGTCACAGTTCGTGTGTGGTCACGTCAGACGGGTATGGCCTGCCCTGACCTTCACATTACTATCATTTTCAAAAATCCACATGGGTGATCAGAGTTTAACACAGCAATCTCCAAGACTTGGAGGGTATGGAGTAGAATAATAATTGTCTCTTGCAAAGTCTCTTGCAAAGAAGATTACACAGGGTTTCCTCTGATGTTGATCTTTCCAGAAGGTCACCGAGTTTAATATTTATTGCCAAGGACATTCTCTAAGCTCCTTTGCAGTAAAGGGTCATAGGTCGTCTGAGAGTGTCTGATAATTTTACAAATGTGATCACTTAACAGGAATTGTGTATATTTAAATGGATTTTATAGTTAATTTCTGGAAAGTTATAAGGAATTGAAGAGTCATGCAGCCTTGTTATATGTGTGTCAGTGCTTTGGGTATTTACACGTTATTGAGTAGGCGGTTCAATCGTGATTTGACCAACAAGGCTAAGAACGCGAGGAATGTTTATCCGTGACCTTCATTACAGTGGACAGAAACATTCATTGAGTGAATCAAGTCAGGATTTGGCAGCTCCTGCACAACTGGCTAACGTAAGTTTCATTCAACACAGTCGAAAAACACTTTCAGGAAACTTCCTGTTAAATTCATTGTCTCAGCTTTTCATATTACGGCAGCTAAACAGGCTGTTTGCTGTGAAAGGATGCTGACAATCATAAGACATAATTCCGATATTGATGTGTCATGATAATGTGGTGTTCTCTCTCTCTCTCTTTCTCTCTCTCTCTCTCTCTGTATTTTCATGTCTCAGGTCGGACAATAAGGTGACGGTCCACTTCATCAACAGAGACGGGGAGAAGATCACAGTGAAGGGGTCTCCTGGAGACTCGCTGCTAGATGTCGTCATTAACGAAGACCTCGACTTTGATGGCTTTGGTATGGCAGCACGCACACACACACACACATTTTTGGTGTGGGATCAGGCTGTGAACTGACATTCAGAGGTTTGGATTACTCTCTCCTTTCTCCTTTGTCCTCTTTGCTCATTCTTTTCTTTCATCACCCATTTTTCCCCCCTTGTTGCCCTTCTCATTTGTGAGCTGTTCTCTGGCAGGATGAAACATGTCCTGCCCTGTCTGTATGTACCTGAGTTAGACCTCATCCATCAGATAGATTTCTAAAAGTGTGTGTGTGTGTGTGTGTGTCCTTGCGCTGTAGGGGCGTGTGAGGGAACGCTGGCATGCTCCACATGCCATCTGATCTTTGATGAGGACGTCTACAAGAAGCTGGGACCAGTGACGGATGAGGAGATGGACATGTTGGACTTAGCTTACGGCCTGACTGACACGTAAGGAAACACACACATACACACAGAAACAGTAGTATGTGCCATTATAATAACAGCAGCATTGTCCTTTAAGAAAGTCTCCTCCCTCCCTGAGGTAATGAGATTTGTCGAAGTTGATCAGATAATCAATGAGGGACAGAGGAGTAGAATAGAATGTGAGAAATGTAGTTGCACTTACAGGCTGTATATACTTGGATTGATATAATCGCTTGATTTTAAATTGGAGTAACCTATAGTATAAGGTTTGTCTATATAGGTATTAAGAACTCAGGCAGAGCAAGTCTCATAGCTAACAGGAGGTTTATTAGGAACACTATGCTCATATTCAGTATTGATACAATAAAGTTTTGAAACACTTATTATGTGGAGAGTCACCAGTCGTGCATTAAACATGGTAATAACTGTATTCACCCATAGCTAACAGTACAACTATAACTCAAGTGTGGAAGCAGAGGAAACAGTGTGGGGCTCAGTAACACTGATGGCAGTGCAGACCACGACACTTTTGTTAATGAGCCTGTTAATTGTGCAGGGTGAGAGGGGTGAAGTCATGTGATCCGCTGTCAACCAATGAGATGAGAGCTTTTTCTAATTCAGATTTTACTCCCACTGCCTCCACCTCAGTGTTACATTGAAACAACTTGTGCCGGAGGACTCTGGACTGATGCAAGACCGCATAGTCCTTTCTGAATTTGCGTAGGAATTTTAGAATTAATAGGAAAACTGACAGGTGATAAGTGTAGAGACCTGGATATGACACACGCTCCTCGTTTTTTCTTTCCCCAGGTCTCGTCTGGGCTGCCAGATCTGTCTGACAAAGACCCTGGACGGCATGGTGGCCAAGGTTCCAGAGAGCGTAGCTGACATCCGACAGAGCAAAGATGAATCAGCTTAACCGTGGACCCTCTGCTGTGGAACGTGGGTGTAGACAGAGCGGTTGTGCCCAGTCACAACTGAGGTTACGGCATGTGCACAGGGACTAATGGTAGGTGTAAATCTGTCAATACTGCAGTGTCTGGTCAGCTTTTTCATTTAAAAACCAAAAAAAAAAAAAACAACTTCCAACTCAAAGACCACTAGCACCAGCTCTTAATAACCAGGGAGTAAAAATACAGGACATGGACTCAATCTAAAAGAAAATCCTTTTTTTTATAGAAAGCAAAACTGCACTCTTCAGTTTACAGTCTCTGTAACCATTAGACAACCTTTACATCGTGTTGTGAGGAATAACAAAATATTTATGACATGTAAACTCTTAAGACGAACCTATGATATCACATCATTGTAAACTCTGCCTATTAACCTGCCCTGATTAAACATTTGTCCATTTTAATCACTGTCCAAAAAAAAAAAAAAAAAAAGAAGTTAAACGTGCATTTACCTGGGAATGTATTGGACAGCAGTGGAAAGACTCTGGACTGTCACTGCTGTCCACTTCTAGTTTGTGGCGATGCCCTCCATTAATCAAGAGAGCATCTTTTTCCTTTTCTTGTTACTGTGACTAAATTTACACTTCACAGTTGTGAAAACACTTTGTTTTTTTTTTTTGTTTTTTTTTAGCTGCGCACAGCTCAGGTGCTGACGCAACATCCAAACAAATGAAATTCACACCCTTCTTTTTGCGTGTAAATTTAGTCATGTGATCTGAACAAGGCGAAGGAAAAGGTCAGCTGACTGAAATGTCTGTGAGCCAGTTCTGGACTCCATACAGGTTGTGCTGATAGTGACACCACCCCCCCCTCCCAAAGTATTTTATGTTATTTTACTACGTATGTATACCCCTATTATTGTTGGTTTGATTGAATCCGTCATGTAACCCTACAATTTCATCATGTGATTGTACATATCTAGAACAACCATTTATCTGTGTATAGAGTGAAAAATAATGTAATAAAAAAATCACCTTTCTAATGGCATTCTGAACTGAACAGTTTCTACATGACAAATATGCTGTTTGTATCCCGTTCGATCATCCTTTTAAAACCTTTAACCAATGATTTCAGCACGTTTAAGTCAGAGTTTTAGGCCTAATAACTCAGCGTACCTTAATACATATATATAATAAAGAGGCTTCAACAGTTTAAGAAAGCAACAATCTTGTTGCCTATTAACAAAGTCTGGAGCTGGATAAAATATAAAGTCTGAAAAACATGAATACTCTCATGTTCATAATAGAAACATTAGGACAAAACAAATGTGATTAATAATCAATACAGGCTTTTTCAAAATCACATTGTTGGCAAAAAAAAAAAACAGAAATCAAAGATCATAACCACAAATTGTACAACTGTGTATATGTGTTTGAACACATGTAGTGTAAGTGTTAATGCAGAGAAGTGTCTGAAGTTTGTTCAATGTAGAAAAGACTGAAAAACTCTTTGAACCATTTCTAACCACGTGTTTAAAGAGCAGCCAGCAAACGTCATCAGTGGCATCTAGATGAGTCCGTTTAATAATAATAATAATAATACTGGAGTCACGTCAACCCTGATTGATTTTCTATTAAAAGCGCAAATGGTTCTTCCGTTATGACACGATAACTCTGACTTGTAAAAGAGTAAAAGCAAAGTGCAGTTGTATGGATGATCACAGTGTGTACCCAGGCTGCAGTCACTCTAGCCCACATATGAATCAGACCAACATATTTAAAAACAAATCTACAAAACTACTTAAAAAAAAAAAGGCTCAGAGAGTTGGGTTAATAATAATAATAATAATAATAATAATACAAAATAAAAGCACAGTAGAATTTGGCCTCATTGCTTTGTTTTGATTGTCTTGTGTTTGGCTTGCTAGTCAGGGTTTGGAGATTTAGAGGCAGAGAGTAGGGGGGGATTAGGAGAAGTCCCACACAGCCTCAGGAGCGTCGGCGGTGGGTGATGTCGGAGCGTGGCAGGACGGACCGGGGGGGCAGGATACTGGAGGGTCCTCGGGGCTGGTGAGGGGCACTGCTGGGTACATGAGGCTGAGGAAGGAGTCTCTGGTGTGTCTCTTCACCTGTCACAGAACACAACACTAATCAGTGTCAGCTCACGCTGTGTTTTTGGTTCTGAAGATTGTGTAACAAAGAGATTAGTCTTCATCCTATCCTGTAAAGGCAGTGTTCAGAGAGCAGCTCAAGAAGCGGTAAAAACAAGTGGAGTGGATCTGAACTGGTTTTGCTTCTTTATATTTAGTCCCCCAGACCTCACAGGTTGCAAACCCACCTGCTTGAAGAAGGCGTGGGTCAACAGTGCAGATGCTGACGGTCTAGAGAAGAGAAAGACAGGACAAGCGCTGTCAGTTGCGTTACGATTTGTGTGTAAGTGCAGCATTTGAACGTAATCGTTCAGTTGTAAAATAAAGATGACTCTTTAATGTAAGGACCTGCGCTCAGGCTGCTGCTGCAGACACATCTGGACCAGGTTGTGCAGGGTGGCCGAGTGGTTTTTAGGTCCGGGGCTCTGAGGTCGGTCGGTGGGAGGAGCGGTGGCGCTGTGTGTCAGGCTTCCAGTGGCCACGCTCTCCCCGATGCCGGAGTCCACCCCGGACCGCGACACCTTCAGCCCCCCAAGCTCGCCGAGCGGGAAGGGGGCCACATCCAGCAGGCAGCAGTGGGAGCCGCGCAACTTCTGAAGAAGCATCTGAACAGGAGGATTCAAACGGAGAGCGACACTGCATTTTGTGCTTTGAGCGCTAAATGTGCACGTGTTCTTGAAAGACAGTCTGTTTGGAAGTGTCTTCATTACCTGAGTGGGCGGCATGTCCTGGAAAGGCACCCTGCCGCTGACCAGCTCACAGGCCACGATACCTAAACTGTAGATGTCTGACTTTACTCCGTAACCGTGCAGGTCCTACTGAGGACAACACCATGGGGAGAGGAGCAACACAACACGAAGCTGAAAAAAAACTGCACTGCAAAATTTCTGTTATTTAAAAAAAACTGGAGATACTTATGTAACTCATGTCATATGTTTAAGGAGTCCTGACCTGTCTCAGTAGTTCAGGGCTGAGCCAGGGCAGCAGGGCGGGACTGTGATGGGGCATGTCGAACACTGCCCTCATCCTCTTCCCCTCACGCATCATACTGAAAACACTGTGCAGCCCTGAGAGGTAAACACGCCCCTCCCCTGACAGTAGGATATGACTGGCCTTCACCCCCCTAAAAGAAAATACAGACATTAGGATACAAATACTTTTATATTTTAACATTTTTTTCCTTCCTTCGTTCTTCTTATAATATCTGTCTCCAACTGACCGATGAACGTAGCCCATGCGGTGCAGGTATTCCAACGCTTTCAGCACCCCGTGAAGCAAATACGCTATCAGGGACTCACTCATTCCATCTGGGAAATATGTCCTCAGTAAGGTGTCTGCAGAGCCTGCAGACAGGGGGAGACCGGAAAGGTGATTCATCTTCATTTTGAGGAAGTGGTGCAAACTGTGGCTGTAATTATCACTATCAGTAGCTGACCATAAGCCATGAGTGGCGTGAGGACCCACAGCTGGCAGCAGGAGCTGAAAACCAGGCGAGAGGTCAGCAGGTTTGGGTGACGGAAAAGCCTGGACAGCAGGACCTCGTTCTGGGGATTAAAATGTAATCACACAGAAACACACCGGGATGAAGAGGATGATGAATAAATGTCTGTGTGTGTGTGGAGAGCAGCTCACCATGAGCTGCAGCAGCTCCTCTTCCGTGCACTCATCCAGGTTGGTTTGTTTGACGGCCACCAGCTGGCCAGTCGGGATGTGCCGTGCCATGCTCACCTGGCTCAGGTTATTGAAGCCCCTCCCTGTAACACAGCGAACTGGCTTGAAGTGAAATCTTACTCTTATTTTGAAATACTCTGGAGGGAAATCAGGTTTAAGTTCAACTCTTTGCAGTTTCCTTTGGGCGGATGGTCTGAGTCATGTATATGGTGTGGTGTTCTCACCCAGCTCAGACAGCAGCTGGTAGTGGGCTGGCTCAGCTGACAGCCCTGTGATGTCATCTCCACCTGCTGGCCCTTGCAGAGTGTATTCAGAACCGTCACAGCTCTGCAGGGACACACACACCCACACACACCCCACAAACATGTATTATGCATTTATCTCAAAGGTAACACACAGTGGAAGTATGAAGTAACTCAGCAAATAAACATGATTCACTGCATTTAATCTGTTTTTATATGTGCATTAAATGATTTCTGACCTTTATCTCTGTTCATGAACAGTAGGAAGTGCATCTATGTTGCTGGTTCAGACCAACATAACTAAGGTGAGGTAATGTCTGAGGGGACGATGGCTGCCAGGGGGTGGCACTGTGACTCCGAGCACAGCAGAGGGGAGGGAGGGAGGCGGGGGATGCTTGCAGTTTTAGTGATGCAGACAGAGCTTTGGGACACAGGAGATTCTAGTTCTCTTTCTGTCTCCCACACACACACACACTTTGTTTTGGTTTTATCCACACACATCCTTTCTCTTCACTCCTTACTGTCCCAGCTTTTTGTCTGTATTATCAGGAGAAAAATGGCCTCACACAACAGCAGTACATTAGTAATTATTATTAAGTAGTTAATAAAAATTACTAAATATTAAGTACTGCACAAAAATGGTTATAAAGGAACAAGAATAGAGGTAAACTGCTGAAATAATGACAATTATTTTTCTCTTTGATGCAGAATATCTGTGATATTTTAAAGGGGCAAGTTAACACATGAAGATCAGTGTCCTTGCCACGTGTTTACCAGCCGGTGTGACTAGTTTGAAAAGATTATGTTATAAACTGGTTATATGACAGGGGTATGGTGGAAGAGCATCAGTGGGTGACGCCTGTCTCCATGCTGACAGCGCCTTGGCTACTGACCAGGAACTGGTGGCTGGTGTCCTCATAGCGCTCCTCTATGTCCATGGGCTGGACCTGAGCGTGGGAGATGCAGGAACAGTCCTGGTGAGGGTGGGGGGGGGGAGGGAGGAGCACAGGTGAGACATGTCCCACAGGACAAGGAGGAGTGGAGAGGAAAGATGGGAGCTTGGGAGGTGGAGGGTGATAAACTGCCTTGCGGGAGGGTGGGAGGGTCAGAGATGAGGCAGGGAAGCAAGCATCTGGAAATATGGACTGTGAGGGCACTCAAATGGCATTTTATTGGAAGTGGTGAGTGGAGAGAGAATTAGAATGATGATAACAGGCAACAAAGAGGCAGCCGACTGACTGATGTGTCCCAACAGAGCAAGATAAGTGCTGCATACATACAGAGATGTGCCTATTAGATATGAAACATGGATAGTTAATATTAATATCTGATATTTTCCTACCTACATTAGCCCATAGTATATATGAAAACAACAAGACAAGCTATATAAAGACTGACAGCTCCCATAACACAGAAAAACGAAAATGTGATAAAAATAATATTAACTGATTGATATCAGCTGGTATCTATCTACAAATACTGGTGCATTGCTATGTGAAAGCTCCTAATTTTTTTTTTTTTTTTTTTAAATACACTTAAAAGACTCCTGAATTTACCACATCACACCAGGAGCCATCTGATTCGTGACTGCACACATCTGCTAGGTCACAATAAAGCGACACGCACGGAGGCACTAAGCAAAACCCATGCAGGGTGATGTTCTTACCAAGAAAGACATTGAGTCCCTTTGGCGACGGTAAAACCACAGGCGTTGGCATTCATCCGCTCACAGGCTGCAGGAGACCGACCGCGATGGAGGGAGGCAGGAGGGCGAAGCGCAGCAGTGTAATATGAGACACACAGAGAATCCCCCAACTAGACTAGAAAGCAGGTCCAACCTCAGCCATTCATCCATCCGCCTGCAGCTTACCTGGCCGCATCAGCTGATCTACAGATCTGAGCAAATGACAGCGGAGATTCCTGGTCCAGTCCGGCCAGTGCAACTGTGGTGAAGGCTGGAAGACAGTGTTTGCTTATAGGGGCTTCACTCCCGACCAGGAGTCATATATATATCAGTTGCATCTTTGTTTGTGTAATTAAAAGAGGTCACATTGATAATGGCGCAATAAAGCAAAATAATGATCAAATTCAGTTCAAGGTTAGATGAACTGCAGCCAATCTATTGCAATCAGAGGACGAGTACCGATAGTTAATGTCGCCAATTAAGATGACTGTTAGAAAATATACAGGATAATTGTCTCCGTTTTTATTATTTTACTACACTTTGATTTTTAACTCAGGAGATGCTACACACAAAGACGCTCATCCTGTGGGGTCCCATTCGATAGCTAGGCTAGCTAACGTAAATAGACTTGCCTCGTTCAAGCTTTTATTCTTTATATTAAACGTATTTATTTAAAAAGTACCCGACATGTAACGAAAAGAAGCTGCTCACCTTCTCCTGTCGACCGCAGCTCTGGCTCCTTGACGTAAACAACTTAAGAAATACAAAGGGCAGTCTGAAAACCTAAACAACGCTTTTTGTTTACAAAGTTTATCTTATAGCATTTTGTGTTAAAATTATATTTGAGCGATTAAAAGTAACGCGTTTTACTGTCAGTATCGAATCGCACGGTAGCCCATAACGAAAAAAATAAAAAAATCTTTTGACAGGACTTTTAATTTGACACAGAAAACAGGCGCTTAACTAAGACGTCATCAAACCTACTGTCTCAGCTTGATGACGACGATGAGAGCTGTTTGCCATCTCCCTCCCTTCCCCTCCATTGTTTGAGGTTTTGGTGAGGGGCTTGACAGACACCGCATGCACCGTTGGAACTGCCCATGCTGTGGATTAATATCGATATAGGGTAAGTTTAATGATAATAATGTGTAATGTAATGTTCACCGCGTGAGGGAGGCTGCCAGTTTGAGCTAATCTGTTATGCTAACGCTATATCACGAAAAAAAAAACTGAAGCTGTCATCCTCCCCTACAGGAGAACATGTCAGACGTTAGCTAACGCTCTGTAATTAACCCCCCCAAAAAACAAATAATGTTACGTTAAATTCGAAGGGATTTTGTTAACGGACTAACCTCACTTACCAGAAAGTGAGTCCAGTGAGTATCTCACATAACGGTAAATGTTTGCTGGCCTGCGATAACATTGCTAGCGTTAGCAGACATAGCGTATTTAAATATCAGCAGTGTTAGCATTAATGTAAGAAAGTTTTATGGCTATATATGAGAGATAAAGATGTGCAGTAAATGTTAGCTAATTAGTAGTTGAACATTAAGGGCTCCCCATCCAACGAGGGAACCACAAGCCATGCCGCAAGAATTTAATTTTCATAATTAATCCTAAAATAATGAAAACATCAAAATTTGATATAGAAGATGTTGTTGCTGATGTTAGTCTGATCAGATGTTGTTTGGGGTAGTTTTCTTCTTTATGGCAAGACATGACAAGGGACGCCTGTTGATGTTGCAGTCAGAGGTTTCTGGTTAAGCAGTTAAACTCGCTGGTCCAGTCAGTGTCACATGTTGTGTCCCATGTCCTCTCTCTGTTTTGAAGCAGTCCCTCAGGCCGTGTTCAGTTTGTCAGATCTAAGATGGGCTGAGTGCAGATGCTGTGATACAGTACAAATGAAGCAGGGCAAATAATTGGCAAATACTGACATTTCCACTGCTGCACCAGTTGTGGGTCACTCTGGATGGGAGCATCAACTGGATGCTCAGATTAGACATGACGGGAGATGAAGTCTATAAAAAGCTGATGTAATCAGACTGGAACACACTAATGTTGTGTTTAGTGCTGCTGCTGTCTTCACTTTTCTTTTCCCGTCTCTATGATGTTCAATAATCTTTCAGCAGAATTAAGTGGCAGTTTCCAGATTGCGGTCACAATTTTCTCCTGCTTCTCTAAACCAAAAGAAATTGGGTGTTTGTGGTTATTAATGATGACCACAGATACCCGTTTTATTTAACCAATTGAGTGGTTGTTCCTGAGTGTTTATCAGGACGTTAAGGAAGCATTATGATGTAAGTGCATCTCTTGCTATCTGTCTTCTGATACCAAGTTCCTGTATCATTTATTATCATAAACAAGATGCTGTCTGGCTGTGACAGTGTTGCTCATAAGATGAGTCACAGGCACTTGGACAAGATTAGCTCTTGCCTTTTAACACTAGAAAAAGAAGAAGCAATCTCTGAAAGATGCTGCTGTGATAAATGTGAATATAATGGCTGCAGAGTGTCCTTACCTGGCTCATACTCATGATTAATACATGCAGTATTTTGTGCATTGAATCGCGTGCATCCTGCTAATCTCCTTTATGGAGTAAACAGCTTCACTGTTACATAAGCAGAGGTTGAATGTTGCCCAAGGACTCTGTCTTTCCACTGGCATGCTTGCTGATGCACACACACACATGCCCACACAGATATGCATGTGTGTGTCTGCATGCACAGCTACAGGCCAGGCACTAAGGTCAGTAATGCAGATGGTGCTGAGGTTGTAATGGGTGGTAGGATGTATGTCCCTGCACAGTACTGTCTTTATGAAGCAGCTATTCATGGCTTATATATGATCAGTTTTACAATAGTACAATTACACAAACATCTATCCTCTTAATGGGTCAGTTCTTCACTGGGAATCCATCCCTTTAAGAGAGCACATGCCTCATTCCTCCAGTCATCCCTTTAAGGCCTGGAGCAGTCCCCACAGAGACGGGGGGGGGGGGGCTGTGTGTCACCACTCAATCATCCCTTAAAACAGTATGTGGCGCAGAAGAAGGAAATGAAAATGCATCACAGTTGCAGTATAGCAGTCGGCTTGCTTGTGTGACCATATTTCCTCCTGTTAATTCTCTCAACAAGCTTTCATTTATCTCCCTTGTCAAATTTAAAAGAAGAGGAGAAATCTTTTAGAGATTTTAAGGTCTGATGTAGTTTAGAGCTGTCTGGTTTTAAATGTCAGCAACTGAGTGGGAAGGAGAAAAGAGGGAGGGCCACTGGGGGAAATGATGGATGTCGTCAGATGGGCTCCACGCACAGACAGTAATGATTACTAACACAATTAAACCTAATGAACGTTCTCTTTTCTTCAGTCTACCTCACAAACTGAGCAGATTAGGTGAAACACTTCTCTTCTCTGCTGCAGGTGAAGGTGTGTGTGTGGGCACCACCCATCAGTGGAGGAACAGGATGTGATGTCACCGCGAAAGCCACTTTCATCTTTCTGTCCAGCTTTGTGATTGCGAGTGGGGGAGGGGTCCCTCCCCCCTCCAAGGACAGGACATGTTTGAAGTCAAACCCCGGGCGGTGGAGAAGAAAGAGTCGAGCACAGAGACAGGTACCAGACAGGTGCCACGTATCAAATCTACGTTGACGCTGCAATGTTATCAGTGACGTCTCCTCATCTCTGAGGCAACAGCATGGCACCTGTTAGCTTTGTGTACATATTCAGATGCTGCTCTGCCAATGTCACTGTGCCCTGAAGTACAGTCTGCTGTGTCTTTGGGCCTGATGCTATAGTTAGCCCCATCTGTCCCAGTAAACCACATATTTGCTCATGTGGAAAGACATTGAGTTGTAAAGTGCTTGAGCTAAGGCAACACACACATTCACATGAATATTCAAAAACACAGTCACTGCAGTCTGACATTCTGTATTCCACCTTGTTTTGACCAAGTAAAAGCATCAGACACTTAAAAAAAACCCACTTCCTGGCTCTGTCTGAAGGTTAAAAAGGTAAAAATCCTCTATTAATCACGAGATACTGGACACTAAATTTTCCTGTCTGTCCTCTAACGCACAGATGAGGGGCTGGGTGGCAGCAGGAGGCATTACGGCTCTGGCTCGGTGGGCTCTGGATCGGCCGGCTCTGGTTCCATGTACCTGTCAGACAGCCAGGACTGGGTGGTTTCCCCGAGCTGCTCTCCAGACGAAGGCTCCGTCCAGCACAACGCCATCTCCCCCATGCTGGCAGAGGAAACGTTCCGCTACATGAGTAAGTGTCTCTATGAATATTTTTTTTGAGTAAATTGTTCTTATGAAAATGGCCACATTAGCATTTCTGTGTCTGTGTGTGCTTTCTTTTTTTAATTGGTCGAGCCTGTGGCGACATCAGCGAGCAGATGGTGCGTTTGTCCGTCTCAGTGCATTAGACACGTGAGGGATTCATGTTGTACAGCGCACATCCTCTTCAATCAAAATCACAGGGATTTACTGTGGATATTATTTGGCTCAGGGGTTGTCATTGTGTCTGTCTGTCTTTGCCTGTGTGTGCTAGACAGCTCTGACACTGTGTGTGTGTGTGTGTGAGAGAGAGAGAGATGGACAGTGAGCAAGAGGAATTCAGAGATCCAGCCAGAGTTAAGTGCAGCTGAGTTCAAAGCTGGGGTCAGAGTCACGGGACAGAGAGCGGTGAGGAGTGGAGAGGGGAGGCAGAGTGGAAAGACAGAGGACGAAGACAGGGCAGTAGGGAGAAGACTGGAGGGTCATGCCGGTTTTAAACATCCACAATGAGGAGATTTACGATAGCTTCGCCATGGAAGGTGAGCTGAGGCGTTCGTTGTGTCCCTGGCTTGAGAGAGAGTGAGAGACATGCGAGCCAGTGTGACTGCAGAAGCAGCTTCAGTCATGTCTTCAAGGTCAGGCAGAACGTGACGGGGTGGAGGGTGGAGGGGAACGTGTGTACGTCTCACTCTGTGCAAGTAAAAGCCTTTGACAGACAGGAAGTGGGCAAGTCTGAATCGATGCTTGTGTGTTGACATTCAAACCAGTTGTGGTATGCGGGAGCAGTGTTGACAGTTGGATAGACTTCCTGTCTGCTTTATTTTCTCACACTTGCATAATTTGCGATACAAATTTCCTCTCCGTGTTTGTGTTCTTTGTTCGGCTCTGTTTAGTCACATCTGACCTGGTTTTCCTTCGGGTGTATAAATATGTTTTCTCTGACCTTCCATTAGCGTATCCTTTGCTAATGATTGACCTATATAACTGTACATGAAGTACATGAAGAAATGCATGAGAGCGCTCAGCAGAGTGTGTTAAGAGTCTGGATTTTTCACTATATATGATGATACAAGCATTTCAAGTTATCAGGTGTCCAGTTTTTGTGTCGTGTTGTGAAATCAGAGGAGGGAGCTGTCTCACAGGTTGGACAGAAATACTAAATGAACTCCAGATGTGGTCGAATGAAGGTTGAGTATTGTATCTTCTCTGTGTTGTGACCTATGGAATAGTTACTGTAGATGAGAACACAAAAACAGAAACTTTATTTAAATTTGCATTTTTTAAAAAGAAGATTCATAATCCTGAGGGGTTTTCGAGTGTTAGTACTTCTCACATTGTTCTTTTTAAATAGTCAAATAAACAAATGGGTAGCGGCAGTTTATGGTGCCAAAGGTCCAACCAACTATGAATGAAAAGGTCCATAGTGTTTCTTAACAACTCACATTGACCTTTGTACCGTGTGTGTGCATGCTGTCCACGAATCAGTATCAAAATGACAATACTAACTTTTTAACTCGTTGGACTTTGCAGTTATTCAGTTTATTGTGACCAGAGTTCAGTCACTTTCTTTTACTTTCACATCCCACTGTACTGTATGAATGTGTCTGTGCGCTGTGTGTGTCTGCATTTGGATCAATATCTTTCGTTTTTTTAAGTAGAATTTGGTTGAATATGATCAATGACACCAAACTTCACCCAGCAGGTAAAAGGTTTGGTGTGTGTGTCTGTGTGTGTTTGGGGACATGAGAGATTATATGCATTGTGTATATACTGTATCTGTCTTGCTATGTAACAGAAGATATCTCTGTCAGGCAGAGGTTATTTTTAACTGCTGGTTGTTGGAGGAGGGTGCAGCGTCCAGATCCAGAGGTCACCGAGGGCCTCAGATTACTGGACCACAGCTCTCATCCATCTGAGCAGCTGCTTCGCTCGAGGCTGCCTGGACCTGCTCATTACATTTAATCCTCAGTGAAATGTAGATTGTTGTATTACGCTGGAGTGTGGAGTCTGTCCTCAGTCTGTTACAGGGCCTTTAAATCAAAACAGATGGCTCAGTGATTAGAGATGCCGCTTCTCTTTAAACAGGTGGAAGTGGGAGCAGTGCAGCGCTGGTGACACCCACTCAGGTGCTAAACGCAGACCAAACTAATTGACGTGTAGTTTCTCTGACTCAACAAACTAATGTTTCTATATAAGTTGATTTAAAGCTTCAGCTTTCACTCTCTGCTCCTTCTCTCTCTGTTGCCTTTATGTGCTCGTTCTCTCTCTCTCTCTCTTTCTTTCCTGCTTTCTTTCTCTTAAAACAATCTGGAGACCTCTGCACCTTTTTGAACTTCTTTTCCCTTCTTTTTCTCTCTCTCTCTTTTATTCCACACTAGCATATCTTGCTTTGGAGCCCTCCTCTTATTCCCATCCCGGCTCTCAGAGCCTCTCCAAAGGTATCTTTCTCTTCCTATCTGCCTGCTCTGCTCTGCAGCTCCCTCATTTAGCTCCAGAGTGAGAGAGGGGCTTCGGTCCTCAGTGGGGCTCTGTACTGTACTCATACTTGGATCTGGAACCGCTCCAGAGCCACAGACCTGCAGCCCCTCTCTGCCTTTTGCATGTAGACGACAGCAGAGATTTGCCTAGTTTAGCTCCACTGTAGACAGCTTGTTGTAGTGTAGCACTGTATACTGGGTGTGTGGTCTTATTTGTCTGTGCGTAGGGCTTCCGTGACTCTCACTTACTTTCAGACCACTACAGCACTCACAAATTACCACCCATAGCATCAGCTGTGGCTCAGCCATATACTCACACCATTTAATGATTGGCTGCTGACGCTGCAGTGAGTAACTGGCAGTAACTCAGTGAAGCTGGCATGAAGTGTGTCTGATAGTTTGGAGTGATATGGTGCTTCTGTTTTTATTTTATGAAATGTTTTTGTGCGGAGTCACACAGTTTGCATGCACATGTCATAGTGTGCATGCTAGATTGCATGTGTATGCGCTCCTGTGTGTCCTGTAAGAAAACGTATTCTCCTGCCAGTCCTCAGTGCCGATCGTGTGGAGCAGATGACCAAGACATACAATGACATCGAAGTGGTCACACACCTTTTGGCTGAGGTACGTGTCACCTTAGTTGTAGCAATTTGTTTTTCACTAAGAAGCAGCATCTAATTGGCTGATTGATCCTGGTGTCCTGTGCTCTTATTGGACAGCGGGACAGAGACTTGGAGCTTGCAGCCCGGATCGGTCAGTCACTGCTGCAGAGGAACCACCTGCTGCAGGAACGCAATGAGGCCTTAGAGGAGCAGCTAGCACAGGCCCTGGACCAGGTAAAAGTTAACATTGTAGGATGACACTTTGAATTTAAAAGCTATTTTTTTTCCCAAAAATTTCTTTAAATCATTGCCACAAAAAAGGAAACCCTCTCCACTGACCAGGTTCATCAGCTGCAGCACGAGCTCAGTAAGAAGGATGAGTTGCTGCGGATGGTGGCCAGCGCCTCGGAGGAGAGCGAGACCGACTCCAGCGTGTCCACGCCCCTGCAGCATCCTCAGCCGCCTGGAGGGACCACGGCCGCCGCTGCACTCAGCCAGCTGGAGTCGCTACAGAGCAAGCTGCAGGAGCTGGAGGAGGAGAACCTGGTCCTGAGGTCAGAGGTATGGAGTGTTCACAAGTGTTGAAGACTATGAATCACTGGGACTTTTACCCTGATTTATAAAACATACCGAAATTCAGTCTAAATGAAAGATTCTTCTTCTCCTCCTCCTCTCCAGGCATCTCAGCTGAAGAGAGATACTATCACCTATGAGGAGAAGGAGCAGCAGCTAGTGAGCGACTGTGTCAAAGAGCTCCGTGAGTGAAATGCAAAAACACACACTCACGAAAGGCGCATCCTGAAGCGTGAGATTTTTTTTTTTTTAAACTTATGTTGATTTGTGTTCGTGTTCCCAGGTGAGTCCAACAGCCAGATGGTGTCTCTGACAGATGAATTATCTCAGAAGAACGAGGAGCTGCTCAGACACCAGGAGGAAATTGCTCAGCTGCTCTCCCAGATAGTGGAGCTGCAGCACAGGGTGAAGGAGGTGAGGAGGCAGACTGACCTACTGGTCCATATAATAAACTATATTTCATTCATGTTCCCTATTTCTAACCATAGACCTAGGAACTGAGGTTATATTATGTGGTGTGTTGTTCCTCTGTAGCTGGCTTTGGAGAAAGAGGAGCTGAGGATCCACCTGCAGGCCTCCAAAGATGCTCAGAGGCAGCTCACAGCAGAGGTACCATCTCACACAGGTTCTATTTAAACTGGTCCCGCAAAAAAACATAATTTAAATGGGGTCTAAAACATAATAGCTTAATTAATTACTGCAGATAAGAACACATTCATCTAAATAACCACTGCTTGTGTGTGTGTGTGTGTGTGTGTGTGTGTGTGTGTGTGTGTGTGTGTGTGTGTGTGTGTGTGTGTTGCAGCTGAACGAGTTGGCAGAGAGGAATGCCGAGTGTGTAGAGATGCTTCATGAGTCTCAGGAGGAGATCAAAGAACTCCGGAATAAAAATACTCCCTCCTCCGGGATGCGAAGGCACCTTTCCTACGGCCTCTACCCCATGGTGAGACAAACACACCCCGATGGTTACACAGCTGCACAGGGAAGAAGACACTGAGTCTGAAGCTGATCTGTCTCTGTGTGTGTGTATATACAGGACTCCCTGGCAGCAGAGATCGAGGGCACCATGAGGAGAGAGCTGAGTGTAGAGGAAGAGAGCACCTTTCAGGACCAAAGGTTAGAAACCCAAACCCTCGGGATGTTTGAGGTGGTGTCGGCGGTGTTTTATAGAAAGCTTTGACCAC
Source organism: Toxotes lorentzi (assembly GCA_037833715.1). Lineage (NCBI taxonomy): Eukaryota > Metazoa > Chordata > Actinopteri > Toxotidae > Toxotes > Toxotes lorentzi. The sequence goes on along the minus strand of JBBMJY010000017.1, from coordinate 8,552,510 downwards.
TTATGTCAGGTACAGGTCTATTGATCATTTGTGGGTCTTGTCTCTGATCCTTTACGTCCTCGTCCTGCAGAATATCCCAGAAGCGAGTCTTCCAAACAGTCCGCTCCGTCAACGCCTCGGCATCGCGGTTGGCTTCAGCCACCCCTCCTATCCCCGGCTCAGGACAGAGCTCTCTGGTGATGACTGCACAGCCTTTCCAGTCCTCTCAGGGGTACATGACAAAGAATACTGGCTTCCTGTCTTTCATTTTCCCTCACGGATACAGGTTGGACCCTTTTCAGCACAGTAAATGTGTCTCTGTCTGCAGGGAGGAGGTGCGAATGGGCCAGCCTGGGTCTCCTGGTGGAAACGACCTCAGCAGAGCCCTGCACCGCCTGTCGCTGCGTCGGCAAAACTTCCTGTCCGAGCGTCAGTTCTTCCAGGCGGAGCGCGAGAAGAAGCTACAGGCCCTGGCAGGGGCGGAAGCGGACAGAGAAGGCAGCGGCTGCAGCACGCCGATGGGCAGCGCGCTCTCCTCTTTCTCCAACCTGTCAGAGCTCTCCATCAGCTCCAGTGTTTTTAAGACCTTCCTGCCTGAGAAGCTTCAGATCGTCAAACCCATGGAAGGTAAAAATTTGTTTGTCGCAGCCCTTTATGATTTACTACAGAGCAGCTGAAGTGGAGCAGCTGTCCAGAGAAATTTGAGAAAGCAGCGATGTCACAGGGAAAAAAAAAAGTTTATTCAACTGCAACATTTTGATTTTCCATTTTCAGGCTCGCTGACGCTCCATCACTGGCAGCAGCTGGCCAAACCACACCTGGCCACCATCCTGGACCCACACCCAGGGGTCGTGACTAAGGGTTTCCGCCCTCTGGCTCAGGATGCTGTCTACCGCTTGTCTGACATGGAGGAGGATGAGGAGGAGGAAGAGCACAGAGGGACTGGTGTCCTGGAGAAGGGGGCGGCGGAGCAGGGGAAGGAAGAGGAGGATGAGGAAGAGGAGGAAGGCGGGATCACCTTCAAGGTGCGCTACACATCTACGCCGGAGCAGAGGAACGACAGAAAGCGTTCGGCATCACCTCTCCCTGTCTCACCTCTCTCCCCCACCATGCCGACGTCGTCCACCTCGGTCAGACCAGACCTCGGTCTGAGTCCTGCACCTCTTCGTGTCTCTGAGACGTCCAGCCTATCATCGCAGCCCATTCCAAACACATCTGCAGCAACTGTCCAACCACAGAGCCAGATGTGCACCTCATCATCATCATCATCAGTAGCAGCATCTTCCTCTGGTAAATGAAGTGTACAGTGAGGAGCTATAAGATGTTCATATCAGTTCCTATCAGTGCTGACTGTGTGTTTGTTCTTGTCATAACCTGATTTTGTTGTGTTCAGTCCAAAATCCAGGAAAGTGTCAGAGCTCCACCTTCTCCACCTACACCTTCACGACCTGCCGCATCCTGCACCCCAGTGACATCACACAGGTCACCCAAAGGTCAGCCACCTTCAAAGGATAAAGAAGCTTGTTATGTCATTTATACTTACATGTGCGAGGATGAGCATTACATTTTGTAAATGTAATCCTGTCTCAGGTAACATTAAAGTTCCCCTGAATGTCTTAAATGTGCCATTGTTCCTTTATCATCATGCTCACACACACCTCCTGTTTTCTCACCTTGTGTCTGTCTGTGTTTTTCAGTTCTCAGTCACCTCTCTTGGCCAACACACCCAGCTCCATGAGGACAGGTCCCAGTACCCCTGTGACTCCGTGCAGACTCAGCCTGGGTGACTCCTTCCCTCCCCGGCGCCCCCCAGCGCCCACCAGCAGCCTGGCCAAGCTGGTCCTGGAGAGGGGCATTTCTGCACAAGTGTCCACTGACAACCCACCTTCATCCCCCAGACCCGCACCCCGGCAGCCCCTCTTCTGTTTCCTCCCAACTACACCCCCTAACTCCCCCTCTCACTCACCCTGTCCCTCCCCTGTGCCCCCGGAGTCCCGCCAGCACCCGGCTGACAATTTCCTAGCCTCACGCCCGGCGGAGCTTTTTCTCCAGGACGTTTACGGGTTGAATCTGGGCCGCGCCCCGCATCCCGATCTGCCGAGCCCCTCCCACGAAACCCCACCCCTTGCCCCTTCAGGCCGAGCCAAGCCTGACCCTGTCAGTGTCGGCCTGGTGGAGAGGCTGCGGCGGCTGGGATTTACCAAGGTGCTCCACGGTTCAGAGTCGGAGGCTTCAGTGCCGCGCCAGGATTCTGCCACTTTTGTGTCGGCGGGCGGGGGGAGCCTATTGGACGGCCTGAGGCGCAACCAGAGCCTGCCGGCTATGATTGGTGCCAGAGCGGGAAAGTCAGCCGGTAACCCCACACCTCCTCCTCACCCCACCTCCCTGGCCCTCCCCCCGCCGCCATGGGGAAACCTTAAGGAGCGGCGCCGGCATCTTGCCTCCGTCTCCCATGTCCCGTCAAGTTCAGCCAAGCGCTGAAGAGGAGGATGGACTGGGAGGGCACATAGACCAGAACATGAACCTCCTCCTTTACACCATCCTCTTCCTCCTCTCATGTCTCCTCCTTTCTGCCTTTGGAGAGACGAGTCAGGGCAACGGCGGGCGAAAGAATCCCTCCTTTTTATGACTTTCATTTTAAAGCACAATTGAACTAAACTGACACCGCAGTGTCTGTGTGTGTGTAGACGTTTGCTATGATGCTAGCTGTTAAGGCCTTTACTTGCCTCGGAACAAGTGATTCAGCTCTGTACCTTCTCAGCCGCGTCTGAATTCCGTTCTGTAGTTTTCATGTGAGGCTCTGGATGTTGAGGCGCAGGTGGAGGAGAGAGGGAAACACGTAAGTGGACGACGGTGTGTGGAAGTGGATTGGAAGAGAACAAGAGGTATGAAGAGAAGAGAGAGTGGCCTCTGCATGTTTGTTTGTGAAAGAAGAGAAAGGAAGTGCAAGAAAGCGAAGGTGTAGAAAGAAGGACTGAGCATCCAGAGCCTTGCTTTTTCAAGGGCTTGTTCTGTAGTGGCCTGGAAAAGCTTTAGTCTGTAATAAAACTGCATCATGCCCATGACAGAGAAGGATTTAAAGACGTCTGTCACAACTATTTCTAAACAGAAGGGATTCAGCTTGCTTTTATTACTTGAGGACTAGAAGACTTGAAGTGCTCGCTGGCCTAACAGCGTACTGCCAGGCTCCCGTCGTATGCCATGCCTCTAACATGCCAACAGTATTAATATTCCAATCATTTTACAGTAGATCCCTTGTTGCACGGATGTCCGGTGACCGTCCACGTGCCCTGCCCCTTTTTCCTGCCTCCCGCAATCGCGCGCATGATACGTCAAAAGCGACCTTGACCTTGCAGGTCCCAGCATGCACCTGTCGGCAGACGGGTGGGGCCAGGCTGAAGGCGGGGTCAAAAAAAAAGAAAAAGTATCTGCCTTTTCCTTCAGGTCCTGTTGTTGTGTGTGGTTTTTAATGGTATGAGGCCTTATAAATAGAAGCCAGCACTGTTTTGATTTGCCCACGGGGCGTTCAGGTTCAGTCTGTTTAGAGGGAAAAACCACTGACACGTGATTTTTAGTTTTATTACCAGGACGTATACGGTTCACGCTTTAGCCAGCAGGTCGGAATATTCATAACATAACATTCATGGATCCAACCAGACTCCCCCTCTCAGTTACTGCACTTTGACTTTTTTTTTTATTTAACCATTGTTTTACTGACATCGCTATTTGAATTATATAGATTCTAACATGAAACTCTAGCGTATAACGGGTGCCTACTGTAACAATGTCGGCTAACATTTTGTCATAAGCTTTTAATACATGTAGCACTTCTTTTTTTTTTTTCTTTGGTTTGTTGCTTCTCATATGCAGAAGGGAATCAAATCAAGCCAAAAGTGTTCTTTTTCTTTCTGAAGAAATGGAATACTCCGGCTTACACGTGTGTGTGTATATGTGATGCATTTTGCGCTTATTAGCTGTGACATATTTAACTATGGAAGAAGAGCTTCAGTTTAAAGGTTTTATATGTTTGTAGGATTGGAGAGAAGAGGAAAGAAGACACATTCAGACTGTTAGATGAGTCGTAGTCACATTCTCAGGAGGTTCAGGTTTTTGTCGTTATTTGGCTAAAATATAAACTGTCCTCATGTCTCCCCTCTAAGATCATGATCCTCTGTAAACTACCTATGGGTATTATTCAGTTGCCTCTTTTTTTTTTTTTTTAAATAAAGCAATGGAATGGAAACCACTGACTCACACTCTGGTTTATTGTTACTCAGACTTGATTAAATAACTTGTGTGCTGCATCCTCACATGGGACAGATCTTAATGCTGTCAGAGCTTGAGGTGAACTGGCCGAGGGCAAAGTCCAGACCCACCCCGACTCCGCTCCCCACCCCGAAGGCGGCGTAAAGAGGCTGGGTGAAGTTAGCGCGGAAGGTGTGAAGGTGTGTCATGCTCTCTGCCACGCTGTAGAAAGCCAGCGTCCCTGTGGACAGATCCAGGTAGATGCCCAGACGGGGGGAGTAGGTGACTGGTATGTCCCTCTTCTCATTGGCGTGCATGGCTGAGCAGCAGGTGTCCGACAGCTCCAGGGTCCAGGACTGGGCGTTGTAGCCGAGCCCTGACCTGGCGTCTGAGCCCTTCCTGTTCAATGCCCCGTAGGCTACACCCATAGAGGAGCCGCGGCCTCTCCATTCCACCTCCCAGTAGCAGCGCTGGGCGTACAGGGGGCTCTGGCACACCACCTGTGTCCAGCCATCAAAACGCTGGGGAGTATCTGGGTAGGGCTGCGCTGCCCCCTGCAGGGTGGCTTTGGTATTACCCTCAGAGAGAGCCAGTCGTCGGTGGGCTGTGTTGGGGTCAAGGGTCAAGGTCACAGCATCTAGAATGAAGAATTAATCACAAGTTCTTGAAAAGGAAGAATCTGAACCGTCTCAGCCCTGAAACTCGTCTTAAGTCTGATGTTCTGATTGATATTGAGACTCACACTGCAGGAACTCGTCTCTGGTCCTCGGCTCTGGGGCCTGGATGCTGTCGATGTTGATCTCTCTCACTGGAAAATCCAAACAGTCCGTTCACGCACAAATCAGAATAGAAAAAACTCCGAATAGAGAAGACAAAAGGCCCGTGAACTCACATGCAGGGAAAGCAGGGGCGTGATTCATGGGGTCAGGGGTGGGCGAGTCCAAGAAGAGGCTGGGGTTAACTTTCCAACAAGGAAACAATGTCACAAACATTAGAATGAAAAACATCTTCAAGTGAACTGAACGTGCTAATTAGACATTCATTTACCTTCTGTTGCTGTTTCAGACAGAGCAGCCACCCCCCCTGTTGAGGGTAAACACAGTGCAAAATGTAATCTACATACTCACAAAAAAATCCAGCTAATCACTGGGCACACATAATTGTTTTCAGACAGATTTCTAGCCATACATGGGTTTCCTCCTGCAGATGGCGTGTTGTTGACCGGGGTGGCCGGGGTGGTGCCGCGGCGATGGGAGCGGAAGAGGCTGCTGATCGACGCCATCCGACTGAAACCTGACCAAGGTGGAGAGGAGAGGAAAGGACGGAGCAGAGAGATGGAGAACATTGCACAGGTTTTGCCACTTGGTGGCAGCAAACAGTAAGAATCTGAGGACTGTTTCGTTTAAAGGGTAGTTTTATACCTCCAGTTGATGCAGGAGCTGGAGCTGGGGGGGCTGGGATTGGAGTCGGGGTTGGAGCTACAGCAGGAGCAGCCTGGATCTGACTGGACCTGCTCCAGAGTGACTGAGACTCTCTGCGGCTGGGAGTCGGACTGGGTCTGGGGCTGGGGTTGGTCTCCCTCACTGTTTGGAGGATGAAAGGAAGTGAAACTAAGCAAGTAAATACCAAAATCTTCCAGTAGGGTTAGGGTTGCTGGGCGAAGCTGAACAAAACCTACCTGACTCCCTTTCATCTCTCCTCTGTCTGTCCCGAAGTCTGGGAGAGTTCGTGTTTCTTCTGTCTGCAGCAAGGCAGAAACATACTTTCAAAACACGCGCACACATTTTTACAACCCCCATTGCTGCGGGCGTGATGTTGTTTCAGGGCTTTTCTGTTTAGTTTAACAGCACACATAGTCTCACCTCGTGGAGTCTCTCTGCTCCTCACATCTTGACTTCTGAGGCCTATACCTGAATCATAAATATTTAGAATATTTCATATTTAACAAGAACATACTGAATTAGTTTGGATGTTGTTATTTACAGTCTAATGAATGTCAGTACCAAGTCCTCGTCTGTCCGTGCTGCGTGTTCCAACTGAGATACTGGTACTGGGTGTAGAAGCTGTAAGACATGAAAAGAAATCATGTATA
>JBBMJY010000017.1:8495430-8546121 GCA_037833715.1 Toxotes lorentzi | reverse complement strand
AAATATATATATATATATGATGATGCAGAGCTGGTAAACAAAAACAATAACACACCTGGTGAACGGCTGTTTGTGTTACGGGAACCCAAACCAGAAAACACTATAGAAAATCAGACATGAGTTAATGGAATAATGAGATTATGGAAACTGTGGTCCTGTGATGTGTTCAAAGCCAATAGGAAAACACAAAGCTCACATTTAAGTATCCCCGCTTTCGCTCCTGTGCTGCGGTTGGCTGTGAGAGGAGAGAGGAAGTCACTGTTAAGGAAGAAAGCTCAAACACAACAACGGAGAAAAACGTCTGAATGGACTTACTGTCTCCCAAAGTGAACAGAGTTGTGTCGATGACTGGAAGAGAACAAACAATAAGATGAAAAAATGAGAAAACATGAGAAGAAAAGAAGGTATGTGAAGGAGACAGGACAAAAAAAAAAAAAAAAGATAAGACTGACCTTGTTTGGTGATCTTTCCCAGCTCCTGGTTGCACAGGTCCTCCACTCGCTCCTTGAGGTCCAGGATGGCGTCTCGCACATGCTCAAAGGAAGCCTCTGGATTGGCCACCACAGTGGGCAGGTCCCCGGACTCCAGGGGACTGCACATGGACTCGTACGTCTGAAGGAAAATACGGCCTTTAACAGTCAGGACCTTCAACTATAACTTAGCAGGACACGTTTTCCGTGGTGGTACCATCAAATCTTGGCCTTTTGTGTGAGGAGCTGTCAAAGTCCAGTCTACCTGCAGGTATTGAATGTGGTCTTCGCAGCGAGCCAGGTCCTTCATCTCCTCGTCCCTCCTCTTCAGCTCCTTGATCTCAGCCTCCAGGCTGTCGACCACCTCCTGGGCCTGGCCCATCTTCTCCTGACCGGCCTGATCCAGCACCTCCTCCAGAAGCTCCTGCAGACGTTCCACTGAGCTCTGCAGCTCCGACAGCACCTGCTCTGTGTCGTCGTGGACCCGGTCTGAAGAACGCTGTGCAGGTGTGTGTGTGTGGGGGGGGGGGAGGATAATACAGTGACTCATTACACTCCCTACACAACACCCTGAAATAATTCTGATTTAAAGAGACCAACCTTCATCCCCTCCATCATCTTCTTCATGCCTGTGAGCTCCTGCTCTCTGTCTTTCAGTCTCTGCTGATTCTCTGTCTGCAGCTCTGACAGCACTCTCTACAGAGGGACACACAAAGACGACGACGTCCATTGACATTCCCATCAACGTCGCGCAGACAAAACACAAGCACCAGGAAACAGTTGCGTGTGACACAGAAGGCAACATGAGAAGGTGGAGCGTCATGCATGGACAGGAATGTAGTTAGGAATGTCTCCGGCCTGCCCGGAGCCGTCATTTAAGGTGGTTTATTGGAAATAAATAAAGTGTTCCAGTTTATGATCTGTTACAAATATTTAACCTGTGATCAGAACTAGTTCTACGTTATCTTACAGGGCCCCTGAGGGCCCCTCAGCATCCACACTCGCCTACCTGTTTCTCCAAGCGCTCGGCCTTGGTGGACACACACTCATGACCTTTGTGCTGGTTGCTGGTGCAGAGCCAGCAGACGAACACCTTACACTGGCGGCAGAAGAACTCCTGCAGGTACTTGTGCTGGGTGCAGATCTTCTCAGCCAGGTTTCCCGTGGGTGCGATGAGCTCATGCTGCTTCAGGGCCTTCTGGGTCTGGTGGGGCTTCAGGTGGGCTTCGCAGTAGGAGCTCATACACACCAGGCAGCTCTTGACTGCTGCTCGCTGCTCTCCTTTGCACATGTCACACAGCACTGCTGAGGAGGACAGCTTCCCTTTGGACCTGGATGAGGAGGAGGCAACCCCACGGGCGCTACGGATGGAGTCACGCACATCAGATTTGAGGGCTCCCTTGCGGAGCTGCTCCACAGCTTCAGCCAGCATGGTGTTCCTGGACAAGGAGGGCTTGGGGCAGAAGGTCTGGCGGCACTGGGGGCAGCTGTAAATCCCCTTGGGGTCGTCCTTGCTCCAGTAATCCTTAATGCAGGCCATGCAGTAGCTGTGCCCACAGGGGATAGTGACTGGGTCATTGGGGAGATCCAGACACACGGGGCAGTTAAACTGCTCTTCTGTCCACAGTTTACCACTCATGATGACGATGTCGGAGAAAAAGAAAGGAAGAAGCTGAAATTTCTAGAAATATAAAGCAGAGAACGATCCAGAGACGGGAGGAGGAAGGTTTAGCCTGCGTGGACTCACAGGAGGAAAATGCCGTCTCTCAGGTGAGAGGAGGGAGAGGTGAGCCGGGGCGGGGCCAGAGCCACCAGGCAGGTCTAGCGGGGAAAACAGGTGTCGATGGAAAACTGTTAAACACTGGCAGAATAAAGGTGTGAATAGACTGATCGTTTCATCACGTCACATGGTTCTCAACCCAGAGGTCAGGCCCCCTGAAACTCTGCTAAACAAATTACTCTTCTTTTCTTTTCTTTTTTTTCTTTGGGGTATTTAAATGAAACCATGTGTGGAGTTTAGAGGGGAAAACATCTGTTTTTGTTTAGGACTGAACAAAAGTCATAGTCATCTGAAATGTGGACAGGGACCCAATGAGAGAGTGCTTTGTGTAAGGGGGACCAAGCAAAAACACTGGGAGCCACTGATTCCATATTTATTTATTATAGATTAATTTAGGATTTTTATGCGGAATATTAATCTGAAAACAACAGCTGTCAGATAAATAAAAATAAAACAAAAGTAAAGTGGCTCAAATGCATCACTGGCCTTGTAAGACACGGGGAGAGTGTGTGTATCCCCTCAGTAAAAGTGGTCCACCCGGCCAGCAGAGGGCGCAAGTGTCTGAGACAAACGGCAGGAACACGCGGTTTATTGGACTAAATAGAGGAAAACAGAGTTAAATAAACCGAAGAGTTGTTCCGTACCAGTGCTGTTTATGCTGTACTCGTCGGGGAAGGAGTGAGAGCAGTTTTTGGGACTAAATGTCGCAGGTAATTAAATTATTTTAATCTAAAAACACTTCCCTAACGCGAGGCTGGCGGCGCTAGCTTGCTGCCAAAACTAGTCCCAGAGTAAATATGTTCCCTTCTCAGTAAACCTCAGTTTTTTTCAGCTATAAAAACAACATCTATATGTTCGTTGTGCCGTTGCGTTTTATTGCATGTTAAAAGCTGAGTGTTGTGGTGTTTTCCCCTTTTCCTTTTCAGTACCATATCACCGTACAGGAGGGGAGCCAGCTGCCTCCGGTGCACAGATGCTCCCAGTGCTGTGTGTTTTACCACTGCCCTCTGTGCAGTCCTCATATCTTCAAACCAGCACACAGATATAAAGTCCACAGACATCTGAAGTGTCACCTGTCAAGGGCCATTCATTTCGGAGGTGAATCGTAATGTGTTGTCTTGTATGTGAAGCTGTTCCCCACGTTTCATTGATTTAATTCTGTTGTCGTGTCTTGTTTCCATCCACAGGCCACAGCATCTACAAGTGCAACCTGGGATGCAGACCACAGGCTCACTTCCACTGCTTCTGTGCCAAACTGTTCCTGAATCGTAATCAGTTCACTCATCATCTGAATACGAAACACAAGTCCCTTCCCACAACGGATGTGTCAGTCTGTCCTGGAGTCAGAGCTGACGATGGTGATGATGATGATGATGATGATGATGATGATGCAGAGCAGTGTCCATCCTCAGGAGAGCCACCTGACGCTGATCCAAGTCCAGCTTGTCCTCCCGTCAAAGATACATGGACCTCGGATGATTCTCCAAACACAGAGGAGCCTCCAGTGACTGAAGGACCAAGTTTACACGAGTCCTGTCAATCAAAGAAAGAGCCAAAGAAGCTTGCGGTTTGCCCACAATGCAGTGTGGTGATGAGCCAAAGATGCCTCAGCATACACATGAGAATGAAACACTCCAGCAGAGCTGCAGGTGTTACTGCAAGGTCGCTCCTCAGAGGTCAGAGCCAGGGTCTTTTTCTCTGTACGTTTGTTTCTTTTGTACAATAAAGTTTAGTTTAAGTGAAAAGCAAAGTTACAGAGTCACATAAATGACACGCAGGAGGAATTTTAATTGTCTTTTTTTCTCCACAGATTACGTCAGCGTCCCGACAGAATCACCGCCAGCTGTTGGAGGATCAGAGAGTCACATCAGTCCCACTCGTAAGCAAGATTCAAAATTGTTTTTAGAATGTACAAGAAGTTATGGACTAAAACCTACTTTTTGTTATTTACCAGCAATAAAATGACAACACTATGGTGTCACATGAAATCCTCTCAGGTGGATAAAACATGCGGTGACAGCCCGTTTTTTTTTTTTCCTGCCTCACAGCAGTGGAGCTGGAGATCTTGACCCAGCTGAGAGTCCTCCAGCAGCAGCAGAGCCAAATCCTACAGCTGCTGCTGAAACTCACCAACACCAACAGCATCAGCGACTCCACCGCGGCTGATCTGAGGGCCATGTTCCCCGTCCCAGATGAGGAAGGACTCGCTACCGTGGAGCTGAAGCTCAGTGGAATCCCGGGCTTTAAAAATCGCCTTGTAATTTTATTTTTTAACTCCTCGGTTTTCCTTCAGCGCAGCAGTTGTAAGGATTATGTGGTGAGGGAAGATCTGAAAACTTTTTCATTTGCTGATTTGTTGGTTTATTTAAATCTGTGGTTTCAGATCAGCTTTTTTGGAGATAGCGACGGACTCCCTATTGATCAAACAGTACACAGGATACTGGAAAGGATGCTGTCCGGCACATTTGCAAAGAGAATAGACTGGAGAGGGAGAAACAACAAGGTGTCCTTTGCATCTTCATGTCTGAAGGAAGTTCTTAACAGTAAGTTGGCTGTGACACAGTAAGACCTGCGTGTAAAATGGCCGTTTTAAATTTGCCGTCTGTCCTTTTCAGGCGCGGTGAGGAGGAACAGTGTGTGTGCCAGAGCCGCAGACGAAGCGGTGGAGTCCGCGGTGAAGAAGTGGCTGCAGCAGGTGGGAGAGAGGGATGAGGGAGCAGAGGGAAGGGGTGAGGAGACGGCAGGAGCATCATTGATTTCGACATCATCTAGAGAAACGCTGGTGAGTGAATATTGAAAAGCTACAAACTGCAATTACTGTTTTTTTACATAATCATTTATCAATTTATCATGAAATTCATTGTACAGTAGAATTACTGTATTATTAATATATAGCCTAATCACAGCTGGTCAGTAGGTGGCAGTGTTGCAGCCTTTTTGTGTAATTACCGTCCATTCTGTTAAAAAAAAAAACTAATGCCAGGTTGAACCAGCTGATTAGAACAACTGTAAAATGATCAAATATAAAACTGTAAATCAGCTCAGTGTTTAACAGAACCAAACAAGAAGTTAATTGACCCGCAAGAGAGGCTCTAATCGGGCGATAGATTTCTGAAGCGAAGCCGGAAGTCCACGGAGGCGAAACCTCCTGCGATTAGCTGCTCCACCGCGTTTCCCAACCCCGCCGGAGTTTCGGCTTGATTTGCCTCATTATTATCATTATTTGGTTAAACTTATGAGGCGTTTTTGAGTTTGCCCAGATGTCAGATAAAAGTGTTAAACGTCCCGGGGTCGGGGTCGGGGTCGGGGTGCTGGTCACAGACTCAGCCCACCCTGGTTGTGTTCTCCTCGGAAAACGGAGGAGCGCAGTGGGTAAAGGGACATACCAGCTCCCCGGTGGTCATTTGGAGTTTGGGTAGGTGGATAAAACACTTCATTCACGAACCTCACGCTACTTAGCAGCGTTTATATGGGACACAAGGCCGTTTGTGAATGTTTAACACTGGCCTTCATTCATATAATTCAACAAATATCTCTTCCTGGAACAAAACATGCGCCTTTTTTCTGAAATTAAATGGGGAATTACAATTAAATAAATCCGTTTAGTCATTTATTGTTATACCGAATTCTTCCTCAGTTGTAAGCACATATTGAAACGTGTTGTGACTTTGCATTGCTACAAGTGCTGGCAAAATAAGAGTGCGATAACATTCATTTACTATATTTTCAAATGGAGAATGGTGAAAGGTGGTAAGGCAGTGTAATCATCTGTAGATCTGTTAAAGACAGTAAGTTATCTCACAGTAAATGTCCACCTAGTTGAGGAGAGTCATCTAAATATGTCCCTTAATGTGCAGAACATGTGATCTGTCCTGAAATGTGTAATGTTGTAAGGAGGATCTGAGTGTGATGACTTCCAGTGGATGTGACACACTTGATTCTATGTCATTGAAAGAGAGACGTGGGAGGAATGTGCTCACAGGGAGGTGCTGGAGGAAGCAGGGGTGTGCTTGGTGAATGTGCGCTTTGCATCAGTGGTGAACTCCATCAGACTGGAAGAGCAGTACCACTACGTCACCATAATCATGCAAGGACACCTGGACAGGAAGCGGTCAGGGGAGCCAGAGAACCTGGAGCCAGAGAAGAACGAGGGTACGTGGAGTGGGTTTGTAAACAGGGGGAAGAAAAATAAAAATCATCTCCAGCCACCTGAGCAGATGATAAGATGTGTGGTTCTTTCCCTCCCAGGCTGGACTTGGACGCGCTGGGATGAGTTTCCTCCAGAGCAGCAGCTCTTCCTGCCGCTGGCCGGTCTGAGACAACAAGGCTTCCAGCCGTTCAGGAAGACAGAAACAAACTCTGAAACTCAGCTTTGAAACTGAGTCATTTGTTTTGCAATATTAAGAACTGTTACAAATATAGTAGAAGATCAATGTGTTTTCTATTTAAAGAATTTAAGACTTTCCGATTGTCAGCAGTGATTTTATTCACATTTTATGCAAATAATAGCACAGACAAAACACACACACGAGCAAAAGAAAAATACAGCATATTTAAATATTTTATTCTTTCTTGGAAAATAGTTTCTGCTTTTTAGTTCCAGCTAATGTTGGTTCTACGTCACGATATACAGTGATGAAACCTCATAGGCTATTGCAGTAGGACATTTATGGAAGTCTGGGTCGTTCTCTCATACAGTTTTGTTCCACCTCACATCAGGGTGGCACTGGCGACACCCACTGCTAACAGCATGGTCCACAGGGTTGCAGCAGCGGTGACCACAGCGCCGTTAAAGGTCTTGTCGTGGGCGTAGGTGATGATGTGCAGGGCTCCTCTGTAGGCCTCCTCACAGGTCGGCTGGATCTGATCCTCTGGGAGCTCGAAGCCGAATGTCCCGTTATCTCTCAGCTCGAAGGTGTAGGCCAAGGGGATCCCCTGCATCCGAGCCCAGTCTCTGGATGAACCGGAGTTGGGGTCTGTAGAAAGAGTTTTTATTTTTATGTTTGTCATATGTAACCTATCCAGTAATCCTTTAAACCTAGTGTGATCAGCAGGGATGTGTGTACTTACATAACACATCAGGTGATGCTCCTACAACGTAGTTCCGCCCGTGAACCTCCCTAATGGCGTCTGCTGCAGCCAGACCCACCTCCATCTGAGGAACCACACGTTAGCTTTTTGTCAGGAGACAGATGCAGGAGGCTGTTCAGTCATGTGAGATGTGTAATTGAAAATCTCTCCACACGGTCCGTGAAAGTCTGATGCGACCCTGCGTCCTCTGCCAAGCTGAAGAGCGGTGGCATTGCTTGAACGATTTAGGAGAGCGGCCTGGCCTCTGTCTGCTAAAGTCCTGCTAAAGCCAGGGAAACTAATGGACATAATCCTGTTTTGCATAATTCTTTCTGGATGACGGCTCTGGTGGGTTATTACCTGCCTCAATCCTAACAACAGCCAGCCCCTAGCTTTCCTCTATCAATCCTTCACAGCCATCCAACCATTCAACTGCACTGCACATCCAACATTGTGTGTCTTCCTGTGGGCTTTGGGATCCGCATAAGCTCAGTTTCTATGGTAATATGCAGACTATTGTCTCTATTAATGTAGAAGCATGCAGTGATAATTGTAATCAGGGTATAAAGATGCATAAACACTGTTTATCCTGAATTGTTATGGAGAATATTGTGTGTGAGAAATGTTTCTGTGTTTGTAGATAGAAATACCAGCTCGTTGTAGTTGGGGGCGGTGAAGTTGGGGTGTCCGTAGGGAACCAGGAGCAGCTGGCCGTACGAGTGGATGGTGAGGAAACACAGGAAGTCGTCCTTCCGGCTTCCCACATACTGGGTTACGGCCTGGGCCTCCAGCTCAGACACAGGTTTTGAACCACAGTAGATGTTTGAGCAGCAGTCAGGTGACACCCCGATTGCTGCGGAAATAATCTGGGATCAGATATATTCATAACTATAATGTACACAGAACAGTTAGGTTTAAATCTGCATTAACACTCACTGCCCCAGTTGGCGTCAAAGTTGCGGTTGAGGTCTGTGCCGTAACAGTGGCAGCCCGAAGTTCCTGGCGATCTGTTCTTCCTCCACAGCCGATTCTGAATGGGTGGTAATGTTCAGTCAGTTAAAATCAGCTGCTTCAGATCATTCAGTCATTTAGTAATAACTCAAACTGCCTCTTAACATTGCACATCACTGAAATCCGGCCTTGGATTGCTATTGGATATTACTCTTCCATTCATCTTATTTTGAAATTTTCGATGATTTTGTACTCTAATAACTGAACTGTAGTTGGTTTTAACTTAACTGCCATTGCCTTAATTGAATATCATCCAATAATAATCATATCCCGTTCATCTGTGGCTTGAGCACAGAACCATGGAAAAAGTAATTTGCTAAATATCCATCAAATACAAGGACTGACTGTGTTGTCCTTCCAGGAGTAGATGTAGCCGTCCACGTTGAGCACCGGCGTGACGTAGAAGTCCATGTTCTTCATCATCTGCTCCATTTTCGGGTCTGTTTTGTATGTTTGCAGAATCTGATTTAAGTGGAGGGGGTGGGGGGGGGGGGGCAAAAAACATCAGGGACGAAAGTGATCTGGAAAAATATTCTTATATGTATTATATATAATGATATTTACTTATTTAAACTGGCTGCCTGTCTCTTACCTGTCTGACGAAGTACTGACAGAAGGCTGGGGCGATCCATTCCCTGGCGTGTATCCCACAGTCCATCCAGATAGCTTTCTTTTTCCCTCCTGTACTCAGACCAACCTGACAGACAAATTCAAATAACCTCTTACTTGTGTATTGTAAAAAATATATATATATATATATCAATATATATCAATAGACCCCAGAGTCCATCTGGTATTTGTTGATTTCTGTTGTGAAACAGTTAAATAATTGGATCACCTTAAGCAAACTGATAGTCCTGTTCTCATAGGAGCGTCCATAATCCTCTATGGTTACGACGTCAGGGTAGTCCCGTGCTATCTGATCCATCCATCCGGAGATCTGTAGACCACATCCACACATTAGAGAGAGAGTGTGTGTGTGTGTGGAGTTATCTGTCAGTGTAGAGTTGTGTGTGAACAGTGATCAGGCTTTCTCACCTCTGGCATGGGATGGTATTTAAAGTAGTCGTACCCCAGTCTGTTGCACACAAACACATGGTTTGAATAAAGGACCTTTACTTTTGGATATTTTATTATATTTTATTATTACTCACCTCTCTATCGTCGCTGCACCCACTGCTGAGATCAGCGCCACAAAGCTCAGTCCCACAAGCATTGTCACTTCATGAGCATAAAGCCCTTCTTTGCAACTGTTTGCTCGACAGTAAAGCCTTTATAGCAGACATCCATCAGATAAAGATACACCTTTGTTACAGCTGCAGCGCACACGTGACCATCAGGTTGGTTAATGTTTAGTCTGAGCTCAGAGCCTTGATCACTCTCACGTGCTTGTATTCATCAGGGTCATTAGACTGACAAACAGATCAAATCAAAGCCATAAACATGTAGACTGGAGCCACATGCTATTTCCTTATTACACTGAACTGCTGCGTAAGCTTCTTTCTTGCCTACTGTTATCTACCCTCCTCACTTCCTATATTTTTCCATTTTTTTTGGTTTTGCACGTTAATTTTTTCAGTTTATCAGAAGAATATGAGCTCAGATGGCAAGTTTTACATGAATGCAGTCTGTAATTAATGATGTGATCTGGAAAATGTGGTCATCTTATATCAGCGAAGGCACCGAGCTGGTAAACTTTTATTTTGGCGACTGACTTCTTTCCTCCAGCGGCTGTGGCTCTTGTTTGAGCCCGAACATATTAAAATTTGTGGTTTAACCTTGAGGAAACTTTATTTCAAAAGCACTTCATGAGTGATGTTCCCGTCTTTATAGTTTCTGGTGATTAGTAATTAATGGAATCCGTGGTGATATAAGATCATTATCTGGGAATGTGCAGAAAGCAGAGCAATGATGATGCAATAGGTCCTCTGACATTTAAAACACGTTAGAGTTTCGTCTTCATAATATACCAGAGGCATAAACAATCTTTCGTTCATCATTGAGGCAGAAATGAAGCTGTGCTCAGGTGGACTGATCTTCCAGACTAATTTTTGAAATAGCAGATCATAATTGTGTCCCTGCAGTGCATAGAGCACCCTGCTGAAGAGTCCTCATCGTGGTCTTGAGATCCTGCTGCTCACAAGGAGCGCTTGTGATGCAGGATTTTATTTGGATGTTATTTTATTCTTTCTTTCCTTTGAATTTTGTTGTTCTAATCCTACAACCTGGTGCCACTTGATGCCTTTGTGATAGTCAGAGCTGGTTTTTGTTGAGCTCTCATAAAAAAAAAAACACATCTGACCAGCAGAGGTCAGTACAGTCCTGAGATCAGATCAGACCTGCAGCCCATGATGATCACAGAGGACCTATTGCAGACACCTGTGAAGGACAGAGTGGGAGGAAATCATCACCTGGAGTTCATGAGCCGACACTGTTTTGATACAAACACAATCCAGTAAGTGTGTAGGTGTTTTTTTTTTTATTTTTTATTTTTTTATATTGTCGACTAAAAAACGTATGTAATCTGCTGTGCTTTCTAATCCAAGCTTTAGCCCACTGAGATGAATCACGTCGTGCAGTGTGCGTGTGCTATCTACACCTCAGCAGCTCGAGTCTTTGTTGCCGCTCCTTTGCTGACATGTGCATCGTGTCTCTTCACGACCTGTCTCAGCTCCAGCCCCGTATGTGCAGACAGAGGATGTGTGTCCCAGATAGAGAATCAAAGCACACATCACGGGCTGTTTCTTCATAATGATGGATGAAAGCACTAATGCTTTTGGATGAGAGAGGCAGGCCGCTCGGTTGCACTCAGACACGAGCTTACAACATTTCAAAAACTGTGTGTGTGTGTGTGTGTGTGTGTGTGTGTGCATAATGTTACCTTAACCCCACTGATTGCATCATAAAGTTTGGGGAACATGCACAGCTGAGATAAGTGATCATTTTCATTTTAGAGTTGAGTTTTATGCTCAAACGTTCAGTGTTTGTTGTTGTGTTCTTTCTCTTTCTCTAACATTGCATCAGCCGATCAACATTTTAAGATCACTCCAGCAGTTTATTCCAGCTTTGTTTTAGGAGGTGCAGTTAACGTGGAGCGTGCACGGCGTGAGGGAAAAGCTGCGGCAACATCTGGATGGAGGAGGCCCGGCAGGTTTCCGGTGCACGTTCCTGAGGGCCCTGGGTGTTGTTATGGGTCGGTGGGTGTCAGCTGGTGCCACACTGGCTTGGGTGTAAGTATTGTTTTTGTTGTTATCTGTTCCACACTCAGTTTTATGACTCTGAAAATGTTTGTATTTTGAAAATCCTTTTTCTTTCTTGCCGTTAATTAGATGAGAAGATTGATACCGCTGCTAATTATGAAGCTAGAGCTCGGAGGTGGTTAGTTTATCTTTGAGTAAATGTACACAACTAGATTGATTGTGTTTCATGTAACATAATCCACTGTCTGTGCAGCAGCTGATAATATTGCACAGCCATAGGTCAAAGTCATTTGTCCTGGAGGACAGATTGGTGTCCTCCAGGACTCTGCCTGAGTGGAATATTTTATTTTTTTTCAACATCAGGAATTTCAGCTGCACTAAAGTAAAGTACCAACATAACGGATTTGCTGGAGCAGGATGTTCTGACACCCTGGAGTATCAGAGAGTGAATAGTTCCCCATCTCATGCTGGTCATGACCTGTGTGAAGACCTCGAAGCAGAAGGGAGAGACTTTTGGAGTGACAATAATAAACCATTATCCCTCCCACACGCGCCAAGAGAATAAAAGCTATAGAGGTACTTGTAAAACCATCAGCAGGACTGACAGCAACCACCAAACAAATCACAAACACAAAGAGTGATGCCTTCCTCCCCCACAGCGCAAACAAACTCCCCTTCCTCCCCCGCAGCCTCCAGACATTTTTCAAAGCATCGGTATCATCTCAAGCGGTAACTAAAATCCTGAGGCGCTCTCGTATTGTTTCCCCCATAAACAAAGCCATCACGCCGCACACCAGGAGTCCCCTCACTCCTGTGGGTCGGCCAGATAGCCAAGTGGAAAATGGAACAGTTGTTCCACAGGCTCCAGGAATTTTCCTAGACGTCCCGCAGTTTAAAAGAAAGGATTTGAAACCGTCAAAGTTTAAACAAGACAGTGACATTCACATGGAAAAAAAAAAACACAGGATGTGTAAAATTTGTAACCACGGCAACATCCTCCGTAAATCACCCGACAATTTAGGTAAAGACTGCTGCTACCTTCCTCAAACACCGCGCATAACTGTGGCTCTTTGTCCTCCTGATGATCCCCCTGACATCCTGAGACACCTGGAGGTTGATCACTCCGGCCCAGAAATCAGCAGCATTCATTCTTTGAGAGACAGCTATTGTCCTGTTATCGATCTGCTGAGAAGAGGAGACCTGGGAGAACTTCCAGCAGGTCTGGGCTCAGCTTTTATGGGGCCCTTATGGAATAAATAAGTCTATTTGGGGGCCCCTGGCACTGTTTCAGATGACCTAAATGAACTAAATAACTGTTTTAAGAATTACTGCAACAGTGACGGTGGTGAGTTGAATGGAGAAAGAGAGGAGGAGTGTGAGGATGTGTGTGTGTTTGTGAGAGAGAGAGAGAGAGAGAGAGCTCCTCAGTTGCCTTAGCAGCGCAGCTTCATTCCTCCACAGTCCGGTGCTGTGAGCGGATCCTCGGATCCTCGCTCACCACTCCCCGTCTTCTTCATTTATTCCACGGTGTTAGGTTTTTAAAATAGCTAAAGTCAAGTTTGGGGTTTCTCCAAGTTTCTCAGCGTCCCCTTCTTCGGCTGTTATGAAGGAAGCGGCGGCGGCAAGTTGATTCCAGCGCGGCTTCGCGTTTTTAAACAGCCCGTAAGGTGTGAGAACCCCGGCACCTGTAGTACTGATCACAGCTGTCCCTGTCTCCAGAGAGGATGGCTCTGCAGGCGGCGAACGGGAGTGTGCTGGAGGTGTCGGTGGGCTGCGTGGAGCAGGGAAACCTCAGCGTGGAACTTACCGACTACAACATCAGCTGCTCGAACCGCTCCGTCCTCCCCAGACCGGCCCCCAGAGCCAGAGGTAAGATCTCCTCTCCCCTCCATCAAGCTGCTCCATCTCCAAGTGGCTCCATCATGCAAAAGGCAACATCTGGCCTCAAACAGATGTGTTATAGGCTTATTGATTTTTTTTTGTTGAACTGATTATCAGGGAATCTGTGTCTTAGATTGCTTTATTTATTTATTTATTAAAATAACCTGAAAAAACGCAGTTTTTAAAATAAACGTTTCATATGCGACAGTGAGTATTTCCTACAAAATAAAAGCACAGAGCTCTCCGTAGAAAAGATGGATCAAGCTTTTATTTCAGCCTGACAGTGTTAGTTTGCTTCTAATTACAAATCTGACATCTGTGATTGATTAGCTGCTTAAAAATGTAATCAGTGAACCTAATGTAGTTTGGATGTTTAGTAGCACTTTCCCCTTCATACCATCACCTGTTTTTCTCATTGATGTGCGACTTCCTCAGCCTCACTGTGTGCAGCAGATCACCAAGGAGCCCAGTTTTCTTGCTGCCTCTCTCTGCATCAGTGCTGCCACGGCCGGAGTGAGCAGCAGCAGCGTTGGTGCGTGCGGTGTGAAAAGCTGTTTTAATTCTCAGTGTTTCTTTTTCTCGCCTGTAATTCTCAAAATGCTGAGGAGATTAAACCCGCAACAGCAGAGGAGATAAGGCGCCTGAGCTTTGTCTTCTGCCTGGACCCCAGTGGGCTGATTAGGGAATGAGCGGCGAACGTGGGCCCTCCTACACACTGCCCCCCCCCCCCTGCTGCAGCTGCAGCAGTATGGAGAAAATGTCAAATCTTCCCCCACTAAATAATTCACAGCTCTTCCTCCTTCTTTGCTGCATTACGTTTATTGACCTTATACAGGAGGCAGGCATGAACATCAGCCGCAGTATAGGCTCAACTATCTCAAGAGCAAACACCAGGGGGTGTGTTCGGATGCTGCTGCTTTCATCCTGTTTGTGAGGTGACACACAAACACTCCTCTTGTATTTACCTTAGTCCTTAGTGGACCTGATCCTCCTCTTCAGGCCGTAGGAGAGCAAAGGAGCCTGAGTTTGCAGCTGTATTGTTTCTCTTAGATGTGATGCTCCAGTTCTGGGACAGGAAATTAAAGCCCCACCCCACCACTTGTGGATTTACCCTGTTAGATTCATTGAATTGGAAATTCATTGCTTGCCAAATGACTGCGCTTCTGAAAAAAAAAAGAAGTACTTTCATATTTGTTTTGACGCAGGTTTATTTTGTACTGTGGTGGGGAAAAAAAAAATCTATCTGAGCTCAAAGCACCCAAGCAATTAGAGTTGAAATGGAAAAAGTAAGCTGAAAATTTTTCACTTTACAGTTGATTTATTCAGGGAAAGAACTCCAATGTTCAGCTCATGATTATTTGCATTACCTCATGGATTCTTTACGTGATAATTCTGCAGTCTGCAGTGTAGAGCAGCTGTAAAACTCCCACAGTCCTAAAAAATGAAACCACATCTGACATGCATCACATTATAGTAATCATTGTGGACTCAGACAGAGCCCTGTTGATGTGGAGCAACATCTGTAGCTGCACCTTGGCTTCGCTCCGGACGCTCTCCATTCCCTGCTGATTCAAAGTGGCACTTTGCTGAGCTCACCCTGTTCTTTGGAGTGCACGTGCAATAAGTTATCTCGAAGTGAATCTCATAAATGTTTTTCAGAGAGGGGTGGAGGAGGAGGGCTCAGGAGTTTCAACAGCCAGGTGTCTTGTGGAAGAAATTAGCATCTCGTTCCCTTTGGGTATGTACACGGTGATGTAGCCTGTCATAACATGATCACGGTAATCAGATCAAATAATTGGGAAAGATTTGAAGCGACCTGGCGAGGCGGAACAAACATGAGAATATTTGGAGCATCCTCCTTCCTGTTAATGAGCTGCTGCATCCTGTGCACAGTCCAATCAACAGAAAGCTCTAAAACCCTCCTCTTATAGTGTCGATTTAAGGAATCAGCTCGCTCCATGAAAACTCATTTATCCCAGATCATAGCATTGCATAGTATGACAGCACCAATAAAGACCTCCTCAAACGTGTGCAGCACTCCTTCAACCATGCAATAGCTGTATCGATCTGTAATGCCCCGATCTGTAAGGCTTTATTGACTCACTATAGCGGAGGAATGGAGAGAGGCAGAGCTGCAGCTGTATGAGTTTTATCTGGCATCATCAGTTAGACTTGAAAGCATATGATGTGGGACTAATTTCACTGTCTGTTAAGCCTTAGTCATGTGACTCACCAGTGTGGTGTGGCTGCTTTACAGGGATCCCTCAACAACCGCCACGACCCCAGTCCGTGGCTAAGAAGTTTAGTGGTTCTGATAAGTATGGGCTGATTTCTACTCCTCTTACGAGGATTGCTCAGGGTCAGGTGGTCTCTGCAGTCCTGAGAAAGTCCGTAATTGCACAGGACCTGCGTCCCCTTTGGAAACTCTGCTCGGCTTTGTTTACATAATGATTTATGAGAATCAAGTGGAAAACACCGCGGCTGAATGTTTAATTTGTTTCGGAGAGATGCAGCATTTCTACTAGCTCTGAGGCGCTGCTTCCAGTGAGGCCGCATTGAAGTGTTTAATCGATTTAAACAAGTTGGAGGTCACTACAGTTAATGTCACTTCTTTTAATGAGTTTCTTGGTGGCAGTTTTGAAAGATCGATCACGGTCAGACGGCCCAGACTGTCCTCGATTGTGGTTCTCTGATGGTGGAACATACAACCTCTTGAGAACAGCTCCCCTCCTAACACCTTTATCACCCTAACATGGATGTACAGTTTGCAGGCTGCCTGCCCGTCTTCCTTCCTGTCCCTGTGTTTGCAGAGACAGCAGAGTGGACGGGGATTTACTGAATTTGTCACCCTCAGGAGAGGCTGCAGTGCAGTAACTCAGATTGTCGGCTAAATGCTTTTTAAAAAGACATGAGCTCACACCTACAGTGTGTGTTATGTGCCTTAAAGCTTATTGCCCAGTGTCTTCTCCAGTTTCCTGTTTCGTAGGGATGGTACAGCACAAACAAGCTCTTTCGAACTTCCAAAAAATGTCTTTTTAATGCAGGATCAATAGTATTCTCTCATGGGGTGATGTGGGGCAGAGACTAATTGAGTTGAATTGTGCTGACTGTAACACCAGCCCTCCTCATTACCGTGATAAAATGCGATGGGCTCCTACACAATGAGCACTATGCTAAATTGCTGTCAAAGGATTCATTAGTCACCACGTTTTTAAGCCCCAGTAACACAGTGTAGTCGTGCGTGGAGCACACAGAATATCACCGATTTCTTGATGACATTTAAAATGTATATTGCTAATAATGATGATGTAAATTTGAATTGAAAGTTAACATATTTCAACAGCATCTCACAGCTCAAAGCTAGGACACCTTGCTCGTAATGGCCCTGAGGGAAACGAGTTAGTTTCTGACTCCCACAAGTTCAGAACTTTTATTTCCTGACTCATGTCTGCTGCTTCACGGCTTCCTTTCCAAAGGGCTTTCTGCTCACTTGTAATTAGGAGGAACACCGGATTTGGACGGAGCTGACAGTCATTTCTAACAGTTTGGAACATTTCATCATCTCACGGGGGCCTCGCTGTGAAACACAGCCCCGTGGCGAAGTTGTGATTAAAAGGATAGTTCAGAGCTCCGGCTCCTTTTTCTGCAATCGTAACATTATCACTGCTCAATATTAATGGTCTTCTTGACGATTTATTCATGTCTCGTGATGATATCCAAGTCTATCGATCAAATGATGAAAAAATAAAAAATAAAAATGCTCCACAACCTCCAGTAAAAAGCTTTCAGACAGCTTTCTGTGCCACTAGGATACATAGAGTTTAACTAAACATACATAAGTCCCATTTAAGCAAGGTGCAGTCGTCACGCCTGAGGGAGGCAGGAGAACTAAAGTGAGTTGTCCTGCAGTCGTTAGGCTCAGGGGAGCCAATGAATAGATAATTCCATTTTCACTCGCTCAAGATCGAACACAGTGGGAGCTGCAGAGCCTGTGGGAGCTCCCTGCTTTGTGTTTGTGTCCGAAATCTCACAAGTTAGTGCTGATTATGAATATCTCACATAATTCTGTTGCGTAAATCAGACTTGTCACCTGTGTTGCCGAGTTATCCTTCACTGATCTTCAGCTGATGAAACTGCTCTGGGAGCCATCAGAGGATTTCCTTATCAAAAGAATAATTCATAGTTTGCAGGTGGCAGAGATGATTAACATGCATGCTGCTGTGTCCTGGGTTCAAATCCGGATCCGGTCCGCTTTTGTGTCTGCGGGCTGTGCTGCAGACCTTTAGACGTCTCCCGTGTCGCCGTCTTTAATCAGAGGGCTCAGTCAGCGCAGCACATGGCCGGCCCTGACCTTGTCCTGTCAGATGCTTTCATTCTCAAGCAGACTCGCCGTGACAGGCCGGTGTGAGTGAAGGGAGCATCCCAAAAACGGGCTGGGCCGTCCTGCTCTCACTGATGCTCAGCTGACGCTTCTTTTTCACAGACCGAAAACGTTCTGTCGTGTTTTTAGAAGAAGCATGATGGACTGAGTAATAGCTACTCTGTTTATTCAGTGTAACAAAAGAAACCACATCCAGTGTTATTATCTGAAATAATATCAATAAACAGCTGCATCCATGGACAGATTATGAGAGAACAGACCCTGGACACAGGCTCGTACTCCCCCTTCCCTGCTGCTTAGGAGCCAGACTGTGTGGCTGTGCTCTTTGTAGTCACTTTGTTTCTGTCTGTGCTCATTTTGCATCATTTCGTAGTTGTTTCACTTCTCCTTGTAGTCATTTTACATCTAATTGGCTTCATTTTGTGTGTCTTTGTAGTTATTTGACATCTTTTTGAAGTCCTTTGGTAGCTGTTTTATTATTTCAATCATCTGTTGGTTCTTAGGACGAGCAGCAAAATATTGAGTTACTCTCTTTGCTGTTCTTTAGGCATCTAGATTCTTATTTCCAGTCTGTTATCCTCATGCATTGATGCTATTTTGTTCTCTTTCACCTTTCTCCTCTTTGTCTTTCTTCTTTTATTGTTGGATTTGTCGTTTAATATGTGGGTTGCTTGAGAGATTGCAGGGTAAAGTGCTCCCTCCCGCATACAGATGAAGAAAATGCTCATTCTTGAACTAATTTTCCTCTTTAGGATCTGGGGGAAGTCTTTTGTCAACCAGCCAGCTCAATTAACACACCAATCTTCTCCTGCCTCTCTTGTTTGTCCCTCCACTTCTTCTTCTTTGTTTATTGCTGTTCCCGGGAACATTAAACATTTTTCGTCTCTCGCGACGACAAGAAAAAGATCCCGCTCTCGCTCGGACAGATTTTATTAAAAGGAGTTGGTGTTTCCTGTTTTATGTCCATTAATTCGAAGCTGTGTTCTTGATAATTCACTTGTGCCAACCTGCTTCCTTCCTCTAATTAATCAGCTGGACTACGTGGAAAAACAGAATTTATAAATGATGTCCTGTCTCTGTCTCCGTCTCTGTCAGAGATGGACTCTCTGCGGATCCTGCTCTACTCGCTCATCTTCCTGCTCAGCGTCTTTGGCAACCTGCTGATCATCGTGGTCCTGATGCTGAACAAGCGCATGCGGACCGTCACCAACTCCTTCCTGCTGTCGCTGGCGGTCAGCGACCTGATGATGGCCATCTTCTGCATGCCCTTCACCCTCATCCCCAACATCTTAGAGGACTTCATCTTCGGGGCCTCCATGTGCAAGACCGTCACCTATTTTATGGGTGAGGATGAATTTGCTCTTTCTGTATCAGTACATTCAAACCATTTCCTGTTTTTTTTTAATAAAATAAGATTAAACAAATAAGATACTGCGTTTTAATGAGCTTTAGAGGTGCTGGTAGCTGAATTATGTTACCATTAGGTGAGTCTGGCAAATTGTTGCTCCATTTCCTGTCTTTGTGATTTATATTTTATAGCTTTTATATTAGAACCATCAATCTGCTGCTGCTCATAAACGTAGATGTGTTTTCCCAACTTCAGAGAGAAATGTGAACTGATCAGGACCAGCCGCAGCCAGATTAGATTTTTGATTTGAGTTTGATCATTTTATATAAGAACGAGCTGGCCATTAGGTGGCCTGGGTTAACAGGTGTTTTATTATTCTAACCTGGAACTCTGGTGTGTTTTCATGGCCGGTAGCTGATCAGAAACTGTGCTCCAGCTTTAGAATCCTGCCTGAAAATTGCTCCATATCCAACAAGAGCCTGTCTTTCAGAGAGGCTTTTTCTCCGGGGCGACATTTTAGCCTGTCAGAAGGTAACCATCGCGCCGAGAGAGCTCGAACAGTCACACATCTTCAGGAGTGTGACTTAGCGATGAGCTGGCTCCCATCAAGGCCAGAGTCAAGGTGCCACGTGAGGCCTGAGTCAGACTGAAGCACAAGAGACGGCAAAGGAACTGAGAGCCGCTGCAGTGCTTTGTCTCTTCGCTTCACTTTGAGCTCTGAGTGGTTGAGAAAAGCTATTGAATGGTGAGGTCCGCAATCCTATTATTGTCTCAGAAATGTGATGCACCATCTGTGAGAGCAGGCTCGCCGAATCTCCTTTTCAAGTCCTGGGCTCTCTGAGCTGTGATGAGGAAGTAGAGGGCAGGTGGGGGTTGGTGGGCCGGGGGGGGGGGGTTATTTGGCTGCTGCGTCTTATTTCATGCTTTCAGGGAAGGTAAAGGCTTCACAGCTGATAATGAATGATTGTGACACAAATGTATTCAAACCATATGAATGCTGGCCTTTCATTAAACAGTCCTTCGCTGTGGATGTGATAAAACCTGCAGTAACACTTTATTAAAATGATTCCAAATTTCATTTGGCTGCGTTTGAATTAGTGTTTCAGAAAATGATGTTCTTTCTGCTCCAAGAACATTATCAGTCTTGGGAGACCATAAACACAGCCAGGTCTCCTCTGAGCCTATCATGAGCGAGCCGAAACCAATCAATACCGAGGATCATTACGACGATCCTCGCCCATTGATTTTGCGGCGCAACCTGCTCGGCGAACTCATCTACTCATCTGTTAGCACACGCCCATTAGACATATAATACACCATCCGTCTTTCTAGTCGACCCGTTCGCCCGTGCATCCATCCATCCATCTGCCCCTAGCTCCATAATCATGTGAATCATAGCCCCTGTGCTGTTTTGGTGGCAGCTATGAGATCGATGTTGTAATATTCGGTGTGTGCGTTTGTGTGTGTTTGCAGTCTTCAATCACATTTATGTATCCATGTTTGTGTTTTTGTTGCTGGTCCTATGATGCAATTACCAACCAACTTAGCGGCTCAGTCTGTCTGCTGCCCCCGAGGTGCAGTTTGCATAATGTATTAGAATTAGAATTTGTTTTTTTTCGTGGCTTCCAGCAAAACTTTTACAGAAACGGCTGCGAGAGCGTCTGGTACCTATAACACATTAATTCCAGTTGTGATGTTTTATGCCTTTAGGGCTTCTTCAGGGCGACATTCAGCTGAGAGTGAGGTGGGACCTCAGAATTAACAGGCGGCGGTTTCAGCTCAGGAATTTAAACCTTCCCTCTCAGGTTGAGATGTACCGAAAGATCCTCGACCGCAAACAGGTTTAATGAATGAGAGGAAGGATTAGAGCGTGTTCATCCTGAGAAGGGAAGGGGGAGAGTGTGAGCGTAATGAACTTGGCAGCACCTGGATCAGAATCACTGCAGAATCTCCCTCAGCAGTTATACCGAGCTGCTGGCTCTGCTTTATTGCTTGGTGTTTAAATAGCGTATGTAAAATTAAAGGGAGGTTTATGAGATTCACTGGTCATGAAGCATTTTAGCCACAAGTCAGAATTCACCCATAGAAGAAGAATACAAGTGTGTCCTCTTAAGGCACTGCTGCTTAATGTGCATGCAGTATTAATGCATGAGATATACATGCTGCTGCAGTGGGTTTTACTGCACCAAGATTTTCTCTTTTGTTTTCAAACTCTTCTTTAAATGGACAAACATATTGGTCCATCACGAGTGCCGATCTCAGATCAGTGTTGCCGTCCCCTGGCAGTAATAAAACGGATGGTCGAGGGGACCTGGGCTGAAATGTTGAAAGGGTTGATGAATTCGGGGCCCCGGCGCCCTGGGACGAGAATCGAATCCCTCAGACAAGACGCTCAATTTCTTTGGGCTGTCTGTGACTACCTGCGGCCGAGGGTCATCAATTGAAAACGCAGGGCGATCAGTGCTATACATCACTACCCTTCAGTATGAACGCGCACAACCTCCAGCTATCAGTCCTTTTAAATGTAGGGTTTGAAAACATGGGCCATTTGAAAACCTGTGGCTCAATTCCACGCAGGCTTCACGCTGTAATGGGGCTCTACAGGCCCGAGCTGCTCGTCTTCATGTATCCCTGCCCTGAAAAAACATGTTTTTTTTTGGAAACCATGCTATGAATGCGCTCCTTAAATAATGCTTCTTCTCTTCCTTTCGTCGCCTCGTTGTTTTTTATTGTTTCTTTCGATTGCTCCTCTTCCTTGCCATGCTGGAAAAGAGAGAACGAGATCAAATTTCCCACCTCTCTGCGTTCCTCATTTCAATCAGTAGAAGCTGGCGCCGTGGCTGGGCATGACTGCCTTCAAGCATCAACAAAAGACCCCCCCCACACACACACACACACAATCCACCCCCCCGTGTGTGATTTGGTCTTTCAGTGTCTGTGCTTAGCACTTGAATGAGACGCGTGGGTGTGAGACTTATTGTGCGAGACTCGGTACGGTGCCGGTGCACTGTTAAGATCTGTATGTGTTGACTGTGCCACCCACCTCCTTCTGCTTAGCCGGAGCTGGCTCGGTCCTAGTTGACCGGTAGTTTACAGCGGTCAGCAGTCAGTCAGGATTGTGTCACGCAGCGAGTGGGCTGCCTCTCCATCCGGTGCTTACACCCTGAGCCTACAGACAGTGAGAACTCTTTATTTGTAGATAATCTTAGCCTAAGTTTTAGGTGATGCAAACAGGAAGTATGATGTTATGCTGTGTGTTGAGCCTATATTTACTTACATTTTAGGCAAATTAGCACCATTTAACCTGTGCTGAATTAGCTGGTAGCACTTCCTGTATACAGTGTACTCATGGATGTGCAGACAACTACCACTGGATTACTCTGATACTGAAGAAAGCTTAAAAATATAATGATTTCGGGGCAAGTTCTGCTTTTTAAGGTGGGTCTTTTTTTCCCAATGATTTCTAAGCTGTGGATTTATTCATGATGGACATCAGAGTATAAGATGTCCTCTGGTCAAATTATAATAACTTTAACATGACACACACCTGTCTCTTCCACATCAGCCAGTGTCTTTGCCTCATCTCTCTCCCTTCATGCCTCCCTCTGAAACTCCCCCGTGTCCCCTTGCGTGAAGTGAGTGATCCCAGTTTGAAGGCTGCATCAGTGAACGTAGAACTAGAGTTACAATATGTAACTATAGTTACATATTGGCGGTTACATATAGGCGGTTTCGGTTTGGTGTAGTATTCTCTCAGGTTTCATGTCAGTGCAGCAACAATCAAAAAATGACTCCTGCTTGCAAACAGCTGATGTTCTCATAATAATTCATAGCAGAGTCTCCGACAGCTCGCAGAGCATAAAAGGCATTCACATGTCTTTTTGGGACGATGATGTTCTCTTTGTTCTCGAGTCTCACTACGAGTCAGCTCCTTTGTTCTATTAGTGAAGGAATAAGATAAAGCCGTCGTCTGCTTCTATCAAACTCCGCATCACATCCCACACCAAATCCGCACGGTCCTCTTTCTTCTCTAGGTTGCCATCCACTGATCTGTGGGTTTTTAAAGTTTTGCAGTTGCACTCAATCCTTAATCTTTTAGCCTGTGATAACAAAGCTTTTCACAATAGAAAGGAGTAAAGATTTTAGCGATAGTTTGCAGGAGAGGCCGTCGTAAAAAGGCTGATCCAGCAGAGGGACAGGATAAAGCAGGAGCAGTCCACCACTCAAACACTTAGTATGGCTCCTGTAAATTGAATTGCACCATGCTCACATGAGTATGCAAAATGACTCCCTCCCTTGAGTGATAACGCAAAGCTGTGGTTTAGACAGGACAAGCTCCTCTGTAGTGAAGGAACAATGAGCGGGGATAAATTATGTGACGGTGGATTCAGGTTGTTGCCTCTCGTAAATGACGGAGGATCAGTGTGGTGAGTTAAATCCTGGGGGGGGGGGCCTTTGTAGCTGCCAGTGACACACAGGTATGGGTTTATTAATGCTACTTGTCTCACCCTCAGAACAAAGGCTGTTGCACTGAGCGAGCTTGCTCCCCCTCTGCAGATTATGCATATTCATACATGCAAATATAGCTTCGCCTTGGATTGTCTCTGAAGGAATTCAACCCGTGTTGAACGCTATAGAGACAGTGTCCTTGGATAATAGAGATTACTGTGCCCACGTTTGTAGAGTTTATTTTTTGCAAATAAGCTTTGCCATTTATACCTCGGCCTCAGCCAGCTCTCTGAATGTTTACCTCTCCCCTGCAGGGATCTCCGTCAGCATCTCCACCTTCAGCCTGGTGGCCATTGCCATCGAGAGGTACAGCGCCATCTGTAACCCGCTGAAGTCCCGCGCGTGGCAAACCCGGTCCCATGCTTATCGCGTCATTGCCGCCACGTGGGTGGTGTCGCTGCTAATCATGGTGCCCTACCCGGTCTTCAGCAACCTCAGGTCTTTCCCCAAGACCAACGGGACCGTGGGCCACATGTGTCGCCTGGACTGGCCCAGCCAGCAAGCTGAACAAACCTGGTGAGTACTGGTGGGATGGTGAGGCCTCTGCTTTTTCTGAACTCTACAGCAAGTCTGTGAAAACGTTTTAAAGATTTCATTTGCATGACAGTAATTGGGTGGACGTGCCTCCACAATCATGACAGGGATTAATCTGCATGGCTTGGCTCCTAAATAAGTGGAGAAACTCCCATTTACGTTCAGCGTAATTGTGTAATTTACATATTCATCGACATGCAAGACAAGCAGAAAGAAGCTTCGTTGTTTTGAGGCAGTCCGACCACTTTGCACTGAAGGCTCTCAGTTAGAAAACAGATTGCATGCTGATTTGGTCAATTTGAAAATATCTCAAATTTCCCCGTCGTTCTCAGAGCGCTAAATGGAAAACAGGCCATTTTCTCTCCCTGTGTAATCCACACCAAAATGTTTGCTGGCAATGTGTTAGGTTTAACTTGTTTCAAGTTTCTGTAACAGGGATTAAGAGTATAAGGATCGAGCCCATGGGCAGAAGCTGTAAAGGTGGTTTTAAGATGATAGAGGTGAGCAGGCAGATCCTGTTGAGACTTAATTAGAGGCGGTATGAAATGGATCGGCTTTCTGGAAAAGCAGGGTTCATTCCAAAAGACGGAGGAGCTGGGAGAGACGGCGGAGACTACATCATTAGACCGAGATACTGCAGATAATGTGTCTGCCTTCAGTATCGGTGCTGCGAGGTTCCATGTTACCACTTCTGCCGTCATTTTAAAATAACATGATTGTTCTTGGGCAGAGAAATGAATTACTGCTGCTGCGGTCTGGAGCCATCCATCCACCTACACGCCCTCTGAGGACCAATAGATGCTTGTTTGTTCACCCCAAGTGGATGGATTTGCAGTTAAGGATGAGACATGTTAGACATCTTGGGACATACTACTCAGGGGTTTTCTTAAATCAACTCTGGGTGCTGCAGGATGCCGCAATTAAAAATGAAGAAGAAGCTGAACGTGGCAAAACCTTGTACATCTCTACATGACAGCCTTTTGTGGTCTGAGTCTCTGAAGGATTCATTTTTCTCCTAACTGTCTATCAAACTCTTAAGCTTCACTGGGAAAGACGAGGCAGTGGGAGACCAGTTAATTAGTCTGCTCGGCTGAGGAGGACGAGGAGGAGGAAGAGGAGGAGGAAGAAAGTCGAGGCTCAGATGTCAAAAGTCCAGATGTGTCACGGAGTACGAGGACCTTTCAAGTTTTAATTCACAGTTTCATCTTCACCCATCATGACTGTCTTTTAAATTACACTGAAATTAGGGGTTAAAGCTTAGACTGCGAGGAGGTAACACCTTTTTCATCTATGGCACCTTTTTTTTTCCTTTTCACCTAATGAAGCAGAGTTATCGAAGCATCCAATTTTAGACTGAAATCACAGTCTGAGATGAGACGGCAAATGATATCGAGACACATAAGAGCCATCAAGTTGGGTAACGAGGCAATTTGGTCAAGTCAAAGACAAATCTGATGATTTTTAAGTTTTAGAATTAAAAAAAATAAATCTTTTTGTTGTCTTTACCACAAAGAGTAGGTTCCACAGGCCCACTTCACATTGATTCCAACTTTTTTGGACCAGTGAAGACCTCTAGTCCGAGTTAGTCCAATCAAGAAGGTCCCGTCCAAGTTTATAGACCTTTGAGGACAGAGCGTTTCTTTGTAGTTGTGTTTGTGGTGCAGAAATGTGATAATCACTCAGCTGATGTGGGAACAGAGGGAGCTCCGTATGAATATTCATCATGTGTTTTTTTTCTTCCATGTGTCGCTCTGCTACAGCTCCATCCATCTGGGTTTCCCCTCAAGGAAAAACACACGGAGAAATCCACCAGCGTTCGCGCGTTCCTGCCCTCCTACGTGTTCACTTCCTGACAGCTTTTGTCCAGCAGATTTTGGGTATCAAACCGGCAGCTGATGAGAGGCTTTTTTTGCAAACGAGAAGTGAAAGAGAGAGGCTGTGCTGGAGTTCAGAGGGTTGGCCCGGGTAGACATTAGAATATCAGAGAATGAATGAAACCCTGTCTCTTCCTCTCTGCCGTCGCTTTCATGTGCTCACTGATGTGCGCCACAGATGTCGGCGGCTAAGAAGAGCGTCCTCTGATTACAGCCAATCAAACGGGAGATGCGGCTGCAGATGGTAAAGATTTCTTACGATCAAAGTGACGTCCGGACAGGTTCTCCATCTTATCCATTCATGGCTCACTCTTTGTAGTTTTCTCTTTTACCTAAATAGGTTTTTATTCATGCGACTCACTGATAAAGATTCTTTGTTCTTTACTTGGTTCACAACTTTTTTTTCTTTTCTTTTCCGCGAGATATCATCCACCCAGGCACTCGAGGGAGCCACGATCGTTATTCTTTCTGCGCGAGAAAAAAAAAGAAAGAAGAAGAAATGGCACATTTATGAAGAGAAAACAGCTGAGTACACAGCCCGAAGCTGTACAGAACGTCTCTGATGGCTTTATTACAGCATATTTAACCGTGTTTGTTTGGTAGAATGTAATTTCATACAGCAAATGGCCTCTAAAAAAAAAAAAAAAAAGAAAAGAAATAACCATGTTGCTGTCGTGCTGTGTTCAGATGAAGTCCTGTTGTTACCATGTGTCTATATGCACTGTGTTACTGTGTAAACTCTCAACATGTCAAAAGGTCGCTTTGATAAGGTTGTGTTGAAAACCTTTCCTGGTTTAAACAGGATGGCTGCCTCCTTCTCAAAGATAACAGGCCACAGTGTGTTCGCCCTGCAGCAGCTAACTGATCCGACTGGTCTAACTAACCCACTTCACTCTGCAAACTCATGTTTGGATACTGTACGTAATGTTTTTCTCCAGTTCCTTGTTTGCTGATCCGTCTTCACAGTTTTTCAGATAGTTTTCTTTGAGGAGCTGCAGAGTCTGAAGTGCTGTGTTGGTTTGTTTGGGCTGATTCAGACTCAGATTGCGTTGTTACTCTTTCTCTGTGTGTGTTTTTAACGCCTCTCTTTTTCCCCCCACTCTGGCTTTTTTTCAGGTATGTGCTACTGCTGTTCACTCTGTTCTTCATCCCGGGAGTAGTGATGATTATAGCCTACGGTCTGATCTCTAGAGAGCTCTACCGAGGTATCCAGTTTGAGCTGAGCCAGAACAGAGAGACCGCCGGTGAGGCTCATCACCAATTCAATCCAAACTGCGAAAGGCTTTTTGTTCACATTGATTTGACTCATAGTGGAGATGAAAACATCTATTCCACTTTTTACAGACCTGTGCAAACAACAGGAAACCAGGATTCTCTTAAAGTCCAGTAAATATCCCCTGCTGGGAATAACACATACATGTAAATTTCAAATTAAATACACATCTGTTTGAATGTATTCCTTAGTGTTTTTAATCTTCCTCACTTTCTAATGGGCTCAATCCACCAAATCCAGTTTTCTAACATCTACACAGGGAGATTTGTTTTGCCTCAAGCAGTGAGTGACATATTTCGTCGCTACCTACAGGTTCTGCACCTGTTCCATCCGAAAATACACTCGGCTGAATGTCTGGTGCATACTGTTAAAAATCTTCCACACTTCCTGTTCCCAAGCTACTCTCGTTTTATGACCTTATACGTATGAATACAACAGAAGCAGAAGACGTGATAATACATCTAATGTAATAATACACTTTTTTACGTGTGTGAGTGTTTCTCCGTCTTCTTATTGGTTTGTTGGGTAACACTGTGGCCCTGACTCTCCACAGCCCAGAAGAACGGAGTAGGCAGGGCCATGGCAGGCTCCAATGATGACGATGACGGCTGCTACATCCAGGTGGCCAAAAAACCCTCCTCTGCTGTGGAGCTCCCCACCCTCTCTGCCTCATCCGGCGCCACCCAGGCCAAGACCGAGCGCGCCCGCAGTAACACCTCGGAGGCCAAGCTGCAGGCCAAGAGGAGAGTCATCCGCATGCTGATGGTGATTGTAGCGCTCTTCTTCATCTGCTGGATGCCCTTGTACACAGCCAACACCTGGAAAGCCTTTGACCTGAACTCGGCCTCCAAAGCCCTCTCAGGAGCACCCATCTCCTTCATCCACCTGCTGTCCTACACCTCTGCCTGCGTCAACCCCATCATTTACTGCTTCATGAACACGCGCTTCCGCAAGGCCCTGCTGTCCACCTTCGCCTGCTGCTGCTGCAGCCGGCTCTGCCGCCGGTGCTCGTGGTGCAGGAGGAGGGAGGGAGGAGAAGATGGCATCGCCGCCGCCTCCATGGCCACGTCGATGGCCACCTCCATGTCCAAGTTCAGCTACACCACCGTCAGCACCACCGGCACCTGCTGAGCCTTGAAGGAGAGCTAGGTGGGCACATCAGAGGCTGATGGGCAGCGGTTACTGAGTGCACCATCTTTTTTTTTTTTTCCTCCCAATGTCCTGTTTTTCACTCTTCATCTTAATATGCTGTGAGTCATGTGCTGAGTAATACCCCTGCCCTCGTTTATGAGGTCTTTTTAAAAGGTCTCGTTCAAATTCTGCGTGCATGGCTGCAGAATGCAAGGCCCGGGAAAAAGCGCCGTTTCCGTGTGGTGACATTCTTCTTCTTCTGTTTAATTGGCAGCATCCGCTTTGTTGCATCCTGAAGAGAACATCAAGTGCCTGTGCTCTTTGTGCGGCCTCGTCCCGGTAGGTTGTTCGCCGGCCGAGACCCGCGTTTTAGTGAGAAACTGCACCGAGAATACAAATCCTGTGTAGATTCAGGCTCCATGTTCCCATCATGCCAAAGGTTCATTTCTGACAGAGACACGCTGTCGAACAGTGTAATGGATCAGTATGGATCAGCTGCTTTTGTGGTAAATGTTGTTATGGGGCTGATTCTGTTGACTCAGCTCTGTAATGACGGGATGCTTTTGACCCTTTTGCAAGAACCGCTCCTGTGATTCAGGATGATGAGGCAGGCCAATCTTTGTATAAAGATAAACATCTGAAGGCTATAGTTTAGCATTTTCTCCCAGCATGCAGAAACAAGACGGCCTGGATCAAACAGGCTCCGGTCAATGCTGCTACAAATGTACATTGAATACAGATGCAGATGTTAACATGAGTACATGAATCAGGAGGAAGAGTGCACACAGTCCATCCCTGGAAGGCTGAGTGCACCTGCTTGTTGCTTCGCTCTGCCCCTGCCGCCGATGGCACGGTAAAAGTGCTTTAGTCAAACACACCTTTTCCGCTCAATTATCTCTGTGGCTCTGTGGTGTCTTTTATGTACTCTCTCTCTCTCTCTGCCTTCCGCTGCAGTGCTGCCAATTACTCTAAGCATTACCTAAGTACAAAGCCCCCGTTTCCAGGCTCAGACTAATAATTGTGCACAAGTTCTTTATAAAGAACTTGTGCACAAAGCATGTAGCTCACAGTGAGCTACCAGGAGAAGTGAGGAAATCAGACACTAGAAAAACGGAGGAGAAAAAAGTAGATAACGTGGAATAAGAACAAAAGCAGTAATAGTAATGAAACAGCGTGATGTGAGACTATTGTCCCACATACTCTCCATGTTGATGTCCTCCCATCGCCCAGCACTCCCTATCCCTGCAGCCCCCAACTCGGTCACCCACCCTTTTCTCCTTTTCAGAGCAGAGGCGTATGAATACATGAATGACAATAGTGCGTGGGTGACCAGTTTACAGGTGGGGGGCAGAGGTGGCGGTGAGTTCGGCTCACAGACAGACAATTGGCACATAAAAATCCCCCGCAGAGCTTTCTGTGTAAACACTTCGTCTGGCGGCTTCCAGGCAGGAGACAATGGATCCATGTCTTTGCCAGCGCTTGGTGCACTGGATTTATTTGTCTGTGTGCACCCTTTTTTTAAATTTTATTTTCCGGATGCCTGAAGTGAAATTGGAGCCTATAGTTTAATGAAAAGCAAACAGCTCAGTACGTTAAATGACCGTAGCTGATTAGGACTAATGAAGATAAGCCTCTTAATCCAGATTTAGTATTTCTACAGCCGTGGCCTGTAGATTTTCAGCTTAACAAAATAAATCTCTGCTCGTGTGCATTATGAATGAACTGTGCAAAAACTTGCGGGCAGCCTTGTTATGGAGATTTGCTTTTGATACATTTTTCTGTTTGCTATTCACCTCAGCAACTCAAAACGAAGTCAATGCTACAAGTTCTCGTTTCCTCACTTGAGGATATGCTGGTCATTTTGCATTGTTAAGTCCATCCATCAGCTATATCCCAGGGTTAAAGCGGGGCCGGAACGATCCGGAACAGGTTCCAGTACCTTTTGATTTATAAGTAAATAAATCTGATTGGCAGTTTCATACATAATAACGTGAGGCGAGCAGCCAGACGTTCCTGCCAGCTGATGCCTCCCTCAACAAATGAGAAATCCATACAGTTTTTACCTGTCGGCCTCTTTACCAGCCTTCCCCATGTGAGTCTGTCTTGTGGGGTGCCACAGACCTGGCCCCAGAAACCCCACACAGTAAGGCCCCAAGACCACCGCCACCGCCCTCGGATTCTTCACACCACCATGTTACAGCAGGCTGCTGAAAGCAGTAACTCCTACCATCACACATTAAGTTTACAGGAAACTTAAAAAAAAAAAAAACCAAGGTAAAAATGCTCCTCCGGGGATGAGTGATCTAATTCTGACCCCGTCCCCAGAACAATACCTGATGCAAATTGAAACTGAAATGAGACGGAGGCACGGGACCGTGCGCGCGGTCGGTTTCTCTCTTATCTCTACCTCCCTCAACCGGAATCCCATTAGGTGCTCGAGGCGGCGCAGAGGGAGGGTAAAAAAAAAAAAACACACAAAAAAAATGAAAACCTCATTTGCCTCTTTAGTTCTTCGCACAACATGTGGAACGAATTTGGATCGTCTCGAAGGAAGTGACAGCACGAAACACAAAGTGCAGCGTCATCTTTCAGGAATGTCAGTGAAACACTAACCTCTTCGTATTTGTGCTGACTCATTTGTGTCACGCGTGTCACTTCTCAAAGCTGAATATCAAACCATTAGTACTCATTTAATAGTTTCTAGAGACCCCAGCTAACAGATGATGTGCTCTTTAAAGCTGCTCATTATGATTTTGGTCCTCCTCCTCCTCCTCCTCCCTCTGATGGCGAAGCTGTCCGTGTTTGTGCGTCTACGTACGATGAACGTTTACCAAAGCAGTTTTCAGGTCTGCTGAATTCTTTTTTCTTTTTCTTTTTTTAAACCTTGCCACATCTGGTGCCTGCTTGTGCGACGTTGTAATAATATAAAACACGTAACTATCTGTTCGTTGAACCAGGACCTCTCGTCTGTGAGAGAGTTTTAAATGTGAGGTTATCGATGTTTGTGACGTTTTGCTTTCTCTGTATTTACTGTATGATATAATTATTATGATGCGGTCTTGTTATTGGCTATACGTACAGTATTTTTCATGCCAAATGTCCATTGTTTAACAAAAAATAAATATTGGGGAGAAAAAACATGTTTTGTGATAAATCAGCAGCTCAGATAATAAAATAGCAACAAAGAATGGCAAGTCAGCTTCCCCAGCGAATCACTCTCTGGTATGAATCAAAGTCCTTGGGGTGGGTGGGGGCGGGCCTGTGGGGGTGGGAAGCCCTCAGGAAGTTCAAACTCGCATTTCACGGACGAAGGATGAGGAAGAGGCTGAATGCTCGGGAGTCATTGCCATGGCAACACACCCGGGCCACAACTTTAATCTCGTCGTCGTCTTGGACCAGAAAACGGAGAAAAATACACATTTCTTTTCAAGCTATCCGTCAGAGACGTGGATCTGGCCCTGTGTGAAACACATTTTGGTTTTTGTTTTTTTTCCCCTCAGACGCAGGAGAAAAAGTCCATGCAGGCTTTTTAAATATTTTACACAGCGCACAGTGAAATACGCCGTGTTTCCTGAATATTAATGATAGGAGGGCTGTTTACTGGAAGGCTGCTCTCTCTTATAATGTATATGAGGAATTATAACTGTTTGTGACAGAGCGGTTCAATGGTTTTATAGTCAATGCATTTTAACGTCTTTCAGCTCGTTGTTTTGGTTTTTGTTGCAGCTTCAACATTTTGGTTCACTCTCATCGTAGATGATAATAATTGGTTGTTAGTGTAGCGTTGTGTTTACAGCCTGCGGCTTTAAGGTAAAACTGAAAGCCTGAAAATACAAACGTGACCTACCACGGCTGTGAACAGGGACGAGGGGCCACTTTCACCAGATCCGCCACATGAAAGCTCGCCCTCTCGCTCGTTGTGGTTTTCATCTCTGCGGTGCTCCTGAAATGCTTTTGTGAAACAGGCTCCACGAGCATCTGGAGAGAGAGAGCTGTCCCTGGTGGTGTCCTGGTCCCCTTTTGCTACACCATCCTGCCTTCCGCCACAGGGTTCAGTAACGGAAGTCAACAGCGGAGAGTCTATAGTAAATGTACACGGCTCTCTCTGTTGCATCCCCACCCCCAACAGAGCAGCACAGCCAGCTCATTTATCTTCTTTCCAACCTTGTACCAGGTATTCCTAATGACTTGTCCCCACCTCCAGCATATTTCTCTCCATCCCCTGATGTTCCTCTTCCTCCTCCCCATGTCCATTTGCAGCACAAACAGAGGGAATGCTGGTCTTTTCGACGGAATAGGCCTGAGCAGGAGGTTAAGGCTATGATATGCCCTATGTGTCCGCAGGGGTTCGGTCATTTAGGATGGAAAAGAACATATAGCAGCAGGATCTCTGTATCCAAGCAGCCTGAAGGAATTCCAAAAAACTTCAGAGGTGCTACTCCCTTTTACATTTCATCCTGTATTGTACAATAAATCCCTGTGTTGCTCTGGATGTTGCTGCATAGCTGATTCAATACAGCATTTAAGTAATGTTTCCCCATTTCCAGAGGCCGGAGTGTATAAAGGTATTTTCAGCTGCACACACGGAGCGCTTTTGTAAAGGAAGTCGGTGTGAGCTGTAAAAAGCCTTCAGGGTGTGAATTATTCTTTTTTTTTTTCTATGCAATTCATACACCTTCCCGTTTGAGCAAAACACGGGGTGCTGATGAAAGGTGCTTTAAACCCAGCGTGTCCAGGCAGGCTAATTTATATAAGTGCGTGACATGCAGCCTGATAAATCGCGTTCGAAGACGCCAGAAATAAGTTGTGACAATCAAGCTGTCATTCTCATCCAGCAGCTTGGAGCTCTGATGGCTTTAATGACTCCTATTACCAAAGAAGGATGTGCTAACAGCGGCCCATTGTGGGAAGGAAAACCTTCTAAGGTCAACACAGACAGATTTATTCCAACAATCACTGTGATACCCTTCTGTTTTTCAAAGTTCTTCACACTGGTGAGGGGCGAAGGTTTGTTTTTTTTTTTTATTTGCGTGATATGCCATTTAGTTGCTAAGTAACCGCAGTGAAAAGAACAGTCTCCACAGAACAAAATCTGACATGTTGCTTATAAAAACACATGAGCTGGCTCTGGTTGGTTTGAGACCGTGAAGAGGGGAGAGGGGATGGCAGCGTTTGAAGTTAATATTTGGAGCATATGGCTTGGAGAGCATGGGAATGAAACCCTGCATTGCATGACAGATAGATAGATAGATAGATAGATAGATAGATAGATAGATAGATAGATAGATAGATAGATAGATAGATAGATAGATAGAAGCATTTTACTGCAGAAAGTAATGACTTGGCCTGTGTTATGGGAGCTAATAGTAATGGCACTTGAACTAAACCATCTCCAGGCCAGGACCAGCAGCTTGCCGCACCAGAGGGGAAGTGTGAAGAAGTGTCAGTGTAACAGGTTTATGCTCTCGTCTTTGGCACAGTTCTTCTACTTTAAGTGTTGGTTCAAGATGTGTGTTTTGAGTCGATTCGTTTGCTGTTCATTTCAGCATGTGTCACTTTAACTGGAGCCGCGTACGGTTCAAGCTGACCAGAACAAGACAGCTCAACTTTTCAAGAACCCCAACCATCAGGGGGGGGAAAAAAGCTATTTCTGTGATTGATGCCTCGAGCTTCAGTCTCAGAGCCAGTGACGGGCATGGGAACCCAATCAAATTCAAAATGAACTTCAGAGAAAATGACTGCCATTACCCATATGCTTTTTTTTTTTTTTTTTTTTTATGCATGAGATTGATCGATTTATTTATTTTTCTCTCTCACACGAACGTTCTGCTGTTTCGTTGAGGAAAGCTCTCACATGAGTGACACAAGCAAGTCCTCGTCAGGGCTTTGAAGTTTTACTCAGAAGGAAAATGGATTCAAGTGCTGCACTGTGGGGCAGAAGAAGGGAGCAAGATAAAAAAGGTTTTTTTTGGGTTTTTTTTTTAAAAAAAATCCTTAATGTGAGGAGCTCTCAGGGTGTCTAATATTCCCCCGCTGTCACTCTGACTTTCCCATAAGAAATATCATCATTCTGCTGTCTAATTAAAACTGCACTTTAGAACCCAGCTGAATTTGACTGTTGATGATCTTCATGAGCAATGAAGCAAAGGTGTGCTTTATTAAGGTAATATGGCTACAGTGGCTCCAGAGACGAGGCTGTTTGGTTATTTGGAAACTATTTGCGTATTAGCTTCATTCCACCATCTTCTTTTATGTAACCCTCTTTACTACATGGTGCTCTCCGTTTACTGTGCGTTCTTTTATTCCCACAGTGGAGAGGAAAAAGCAGCGTGCGCGCCTTAACGATGCCGCAATGTCGCATTTCATACATGCAAACCTGAGAGTAATAAATCTCAATTTACTGCTCACCATGGAGTGAGGTGTGGAGGGTGTGTGGGGAGTCTCAGCCGCTGTTATGCATTTCAAACCCAGCTGATAAGCGGGCCAGGAGAAATGTGTGTGGTTGGTCAGATGCAATTTGTTTTTGATGTAAACCACAGTCACTGGGGACGGAGCAGAGCTCGGTCAGTACAGATGAAAGCAAGCGTAAGAAACGACCCTCAAGGAAAAATCCACGGGCACTGACAAATAAATCAATATCCATGATGGACCCATAGCTCATGGTATCTACAAGTAGCTGCACAACATTAAGGGACTGTTTTCTCAATAACTGATAATGAGTGTTATCATCATGGTCTTCATTAAGTCGATCATTACAGCACCAGTAATCATTACAGTGACAACAAGGAGCTCACCAGTGGCCTCGTTTGTGGAATGATCTCCTGTTTAATTTGTTCATGCAGATAATCCCTATGTTAAGGTACAGGAGTGTCAGGAACGTGGCTCACAAGCTCCAACGTAAAGCTAATTTCATCCCATCCTGACATCAGGACGCTTTTCTAATTAGGACTGGATAAAATAATTACTGAATGCAGCTGCTCAGCCAGCTCTATTACAAACCTGCCTGAGAAACTGAGCGCACATCAAACACCAAACACCATTTCCTGCGCGGTTCACACTGGGAACACCTCAGGTTTCCATACACACTCATAATTGGTTGGTAATTTGATAAAGTCTTGCCTCATTTTGATTATCATAATGAAAGGAAGGTCAGAATTATTGCTGGGAGCACAGCTAGGATTCGAACTCTCGTTTTAGCTGGCCACGTAAACACGGCAGTTTGACCGCTCGCGCCGCGTTAATGATGCTGCGTGTCGAGAAAGCAGCGTGTGATTAAACAGAGAGCCGCCATCTATTAACAGCTGACCGGAAACAAACATTTCACTGTTTATCACTCCAGCAAATCATTTTTTATTGATAAGGATCGAGGAGGATTTGAGATAAAAGTGGGGCCATGATTTAGTCTACCTGTGCTAAAATGTTTTGTCTCTAACCCTAACCTGTATGTGTGTGTGTGTGTGTGTGTGTGTGTGTGTGTGTGTGTGCCTCACTCTCTCCCAGCTGCTTGATTGCCAATCTGCCTGCACACCTGCCATCCATCAGCTCATCAGCCCAGCAGTCTTTAAATCTCGGTTCGTCATTCAGCCTCTGCCAGGTTGTTGTTCCTGCTAGTTTGGCATC
The DNA here is from genome assembly GCA_037833715.1 of Toxotes lorentzi. Classification (NCBI taxonomy): domain Eukaryota; kingdom Metazoa; phylum Chordata; class Actinopteri; family Toxotidae; genus Toxotes; species Toxotes lorentzi. Next base: position 8,510,039 of record JBBMJY010000017.1, on the reverse strand, counting down.
AAATGCACATCAAGTTTTTCTTTCTCCTTTCTTGTATTTGCTTTACGGAACTTTTGTTACCCCGTGCCAGCTCCTCCATCTTTGTTCCCCGCTCAGATCAGCCCTGCCATTCACCATTTTCCCCTCTGCCCTCCACCTCTTGCCTTTTTGTTGGAGCCCTCTCTCCCTCAGTTCAGTCAAGTCTGATGCTGCTAGAACTCTAGCTGTGTGGCTAAAAGCAGTTAAAGTGCATTGCCGCTGGCTCACAGCACAAAATATCCATAATAGGATTTCAGGGTGTTGGTCAACGCCAGTGACTCAGTGGGAATCACATTATTAAGACCAAAGACATGAGCAGATCAGTCTGATCCTGGCAGTAATATCTGGAACTGTGGCACTTCTCTGTGCCTGCGTCACGGCTGATATCTCTGTTAATGGGAGAGAGAAAAAAAAAAAAAACATGCGACTCAGTCACAGTGCCCACATCTCCCACATTTCCTCTGCTTTCTCATTTCCTTCTGGCTCCCTTTGCCAAGGCTGCTGCACCTTGGAGTCCAAATTGAGGAGGAGAGGAGAGACATCATCTGTCATCCTTGCTGACACCTCATTATGAAAATGGCGATTTCCGAGGCCACGCCACATGGCACGGTGGCACGAGGCTGCCTGCTGCTGGCTCAGTTCGCCGAGAGAGTCTGAAAGCCAGCAGGGGCAGTCAGGGGAGAGCGCTTTAGAGAGAGAGTGTGTGTGTGATGACAGGAACAAAGAGAGGGAGGAAGAAGAAGGAGAAGAAGCACAGGTGAACATACTTTTAAACTATAAATCAGACTGGAAATGACATGGGGTTTTTTTTTTTTTTGGCTGTTACATACAAACGCATGCGGACAGCGCTCGGGCACAGAGGCTGAAAATATCACACGTGGCTCACAGCTCCGAGAGGATTTCTCAGATCCGGTCTAACGCAGCCCCTCGGGTCCAGATTGCTTACTTTTTCCCAGAGATGAATGGAGTTGATCCCTGTGATGTGACCCATGGGTGCCTTCAATTCTGCTTGGGTAAAATGTCACAAACATGGCAATGTGTCTAAGTGAGGAGGAGATTTAGGGGCTTTTCTTAGAGTGGCACATGAAATATGAAGCGCAATTTAACTCTCCTCTCTTGGAAACATCATTCTGCGACTGGTCCAGCAGAGAGGTTTTGACATGAGCTGCCTGGCGGGATGCTTGTCAATCATCCTGACAGGCACGGGGGATTGAAAGTGAGGAGGGGGGGTCACGTGAGCTGGAGGTAGAGTGTTTGCAGGGCTCATGGCACCTGAATACATGCATATGAAGAAAGTGTTGAAGGTGGGGCACTCCCTCTGGCAACTGATGTTTCGTTGACCAATGTACAGTGTCCCTCTTGTCCCCTGTGTGTCCTCTCCAATGGAACAATCAGTCCACATCAGTCCCTGATCCCAGGGAATGATATGTAGTAATGACTGGAGCTTTTTAAGGATGGAGTTTGACATTTTGGGAAATAGTTTCCCGCGAACTGCTGATCAACATCTGCTTTAGCCGCGTTAGCATTTGACACCTGACACCTGGGTCACATGGCAGAGCTCTTATTTCACTGTGCAAATGTTTTTTTACCTCTAAGGAACATCACGCTAAAGGTTAGGTATGAGCCTGACTGTATTATTCAACAGGCCTTACAGTATGTAACTCTCTCAAGTCAACAAGTTTGGTTTGCTTTAAAGATTTTCTCCACAGGTCGTAGCACGATGCAATGTGTCTTACCGTGCAACAGCTGCAAACTCAGATCAGACAATAGAAACTAATCCCAGTCCTGTGGAAGAAGTCCCCTGTCTCTGATGGCCGGCTTTTCACCCTGCCTTTGACCTTTGAGCAGTACTTCATCCAAAGCAGTGCTTTTCCTCATCAGCTCTAAAGTTTCCACGGAGGTTTTGAATGTCTCATGCAACCTGTTTGCACAGAAATAAATTCCCGCTTCGGACTTCTTTACCACAGAAACAGACCCGGAGCCTGAATATCTGTCAAACAGCCAAGAACTGCAGCTTCCGCTGAATGTCATTGTAAGGAGCAGAAAAAGACAGTCTGAAAAATGTTAACAGCCAGAGAAAATCAATCTGACCGCTTCAAAGAGTCTGACAGGAGGGAGTGAGTACGTGACTGGGATTTCCGTTCTGTTCTGCTCAAGTATTTTCGCTTCTAGAAGTGAAAAGGCACCAGAGCAGAGGACACTCTTCTCTCCCGACTCCTGTCTTCTCTTAACATGAGTCCAGAAACGTTTCATATGTGTGTGCAGAGGGGAGGTCATTATTCATGTCATTGCTCTGACACTGATCTGATGTCATGAAGTGAGCCTCGAGCGTACATTTTGCACATCACATATGTGCCTTCCTGTTTAATGTTTATTACCAACACCTATCTGGAAGCATCTCTCCCCATCTGGCTGTGACAAAGACGTACAGAGACGACAAGAGCTTTAATTACACTGAACGCTGTCGCCATCTGCTCAGTGTGTGACTATAGGTACTGATGTTGCATTATTTTGCAAACATACCATATGTTTTATGTGTAATTCATAGGCTGTAGGTGTAATTGTCTAGTTTATTTTGTCCTTATATTAGAGTCTTAGCTTTAATGTGTGGGTGTTTTCTCGCTTCCTGCACTGTTTTTTTGGGGGAGGGGGGGAGGTTTTCTCTTTTCTCACTTTAGTCAAAAGTGAATTTCCTTTCTGGCAACAGTTAAGCCTTTATAAACTGCTATTCTGGATCATATTATCATATTTTCAGTTGATAGGGTGACTTGTTGAGCTGGTTTGTCATAGACCCCTGTTGTTAGCCTTACAGTGGGCTCCTGTAATGAAGCAAAGACTCTCCAAAGGATGGGAAAGGATGGAGGCATGTGCCTCATATTCACAGAGAGCTGCCAGTTTCTCATCAGCTTCAGCATCACAGTAATAGCAGCTGTGTCAGGCCCCATTTCAGCTGCAGTTTCAACTCTATTAGAGGAGCTTTCTGTCTGCGAGGTGCAGGGACGTTTCCAAAGTGATGAACCATTTATGGAAACGAGGCAGAGTCGAGTTTCTTTTTTCTTTTTTCTTCCTCTGTCACTCCACCTAACCGTGAAAGATTCCGGTCTGAGAGCGGAGCGTGAACGAATTATATTCCACTCAGAGAAAAGACTTTGAACTGAAAGTTTCTTAAGCCTCATGACTCTATCAGCTTTCTCTCTGTATTGTTTGCTTCTTTAATTGTCTGCCTGCCAGGCTGCTTCCAGCCCTGTACTATCCTAGAAAGACAGAAAGGAGTCATTTCTCATTATTTTTTAAAGGTACACAGAATTTAGATGTTTCACTAACACAGTTTGTTGTGTGGTGATCATCTAACTCACACAAGGAGACTAATTACAATTTACTCACCCTGTAAACTGACTTGTTAATCTGCTCTATTTTCCTCTGTATCCTCAAAATAAAGGTACCTGATCCTCAAAGGTTTTTCATTCAGTTATTCTCCGAGGGCCTCAGAGAAACACTAAATCCCACTGTGGGACTGTTGAGTGATGATTTAATCTCATTCCTTTTCATGTCTTTTGACACTGATTTATTTATGAGAGCCTCTTTGGAAAGAGTTACACATCAGACGACACTAAAGACTGCAGCTTTCTGCGTCTGCGTGCCTGCAGCACTGCCAGTAGCTTCCCACTGCTCGCCGTGCTGGAAGTGAGATCACTCTCAGGTAGTCGTGAAATAAATGAATCCAAGTTAAGCAAGCCGAGGGGGTGTTTAACAAAAAATACCCTCAGTCACCTGCCTCAGTCTCTTAAGCTGAGCTATCACTCACAGCTTTTGGATCTGAGTGTTGTGTGTAATACCCCCTAAGATAAACCAAGTTAATTTAATCTCCTGCTGACTTCAGCTTCATATTTAGCGTACAGACGCCAGAGAGGTATCAAAGTTCTCATTTAACTCTCAGCAAGAAAGCAAATAAATGTATTTCCCAGAATGTAAAACTATGAGCTTTCCTGGGCACCTAGTTAAAACTAAATTACCCTAATCATAACTATAAAATACCCGTAATATATTCTCTGTTGTGTTAGCATTATTAAAGAGAAACTAACGAAAAGGGTGCGGTGATTATTTCGTAGTTGAAGAGCCATCTTCTCCGTCTGCCTCCAGGCCAAAGAGCTCGTGATTGATTTGGAGTTGAAGGAAGTTGAAATCATTTTTAGATTAATGGGTAATTTACCCCCCATCAGTTATCCCCCAGGAAGCTGTCGAGGTTGTAGAGGGGGAGTGAAGGATTTTAAGTAAATGCTGAGAAACAGCAGCGAGGCTGTGATTCATAAGAGCCACTTGACCCACAGAAACAAGAGGAGCTTTGTGTTTGTTTTTTTTACATGCAGTTCTTCTTGTCTCTCCACAACAAATATTTCCCTCTGCTCTCTGCTCCTCATCCCTTCCCTGATTATAATCAATGTGTGTGGGCGCTGTGGGTTTCTAAAGTGTTCGCACCCCTTCATTCCTCCGTGCCCTCCGGGTAATCAGGTAGTCGACGGTCGACTCCACACTTCAACGCCGTCCCGCATGCCGTCACACTCACCCTGTAGGAGGAACGCATTGATTTGAAATGGCCTAGTGTGTTGTTGTTGTTGCTGTTGTTATGTGTTGTAATCACAGAAACTTATTTCAAGTAGATCCATTTCTCCTCCACCTTGTTGGCATTTGATTGGTGTGAGCCAGAGTGGGAACAAAAGTCACCTCACCTCCCTCCGCCCTCCTCAGCTTCACCTGGAAGTCTAACACCAGTGTGGTGTTTCCACAATAAAACACAAAGACTTCAGATGTGACGGCAATGGAAATGCCCAACTTACTGAGCCGAGGTACATTTTGTGTAGGTGTGTGTGTCAGTGGACAGACTGACAGACATTATGTGTATTGAGTGTGTTCTTTGTGTGGATCTGCAGCAGCCTCTTCCTCCTTATCCCTCTCTTCTTCTCTGTTTTTTTTTTTAAATTTATTTCTTTCCTTCTCCTAGACGTGTGAATGGCTTGCCTGCGTCTGCCTGCCTTGTGTAGCCTGTCTTCTTGCGATATTGGGCTATATAATTAAAATTAGACTTGACTTGACAAGGCAGCTGACGACGGTGACAACAGAGCAAAGCACATTTTCGCCCCCACCCCCACCCCCCCAAGGGGAAATTTGCATGTTACAGCAGCAGCAGAGACAAGTTAAGAGGAAACAAATAAAAAGCTTTTTGAACAAAATAAATAAAGAAAATGAAAATATCAAGTGGAACAGGGAGTGGAGTCTAGTTCTGTTCACCATGATGTGGAAATATATGTTAAGGTGGGAATACAAATCCAGAACAAACCTTATAAAGGTTGACTTTTTGAATTACCTGCATCCTGAAAATCAAATGTCACTCTACCAGGTGATCTGACTCCCTGTGACTGACCTTTAGAAAGCACACGTGTCTTGATTGCGATTATGTTGTTCTTCTTAATGCTGAGATTCTCTGTCCTCAGTTGGGAGGAAGGTGATGATAATCTCATCGTTAATGAAAGAAAATGGCTTCATTATTCGTCCACATCCAAGAATACAGAATGTCACCAGAGCATGTTGAAGAACGGCGGTCCTGTTGTTTCTATGAGGTCTCTGAGGTCAAACCATGTTGACCTCAGAGACGCTGTCAGTGCCATCAGTCACTGATAGCACATACTGTTACGAATGATTAAAATGCTTTAAAGAAAAAAAAAAATACAGAGGCAAAAGAGTGTAAAGAAGCTAGAGGAGCAGATCTGCAGTGAGTGATATCTGCTAAATGTGTGGTGCAGCCGGGAGCTTCTCACAAGCCATCTGGCTATTGTGACTTTTTACAGATTCTTGGACACAGTAAAAAAAAAAAAAAAAAAAAAAAAAGATGAGTTTATGTTCTTCCGGCATCACTCACCTCCCATAGTGTCAGTTTATTAGATAGAGCTTCACACGGACTGAGAATATTTACAGCTTGCCGGGTTTCATTAAAGTCAGCTCATGTATTGTCCATGTTTCTGCGTCTTCTTCTTTAATTACCACGCAATGAAAAATCTCTTAATACAACATCCAGGCCGATGATCATTCCGAGCCACCTGGGAAATAATAATTCTCATAATTCCTGTGTCAAACCCTTGTCCTCTAGAAAAATGGGGTTAACTTTGTCACCTGTTTTTTTTTTTTTTTTCTGTCTCATCAATGACAAAAGTCATTACAAAGAAAAAGCAATCACAGCTCCCTCCCTTAGGATTGGGATGTTCACTGTAGGCACAGAGACAGGCCGACATCCATGAATTATTTTCAGCACATAATGAGCTCCAAATCTGATGTGCTGCAGTTCGTGGCACTGAAGAAAACCTGCGGCTAGAATATTAAGCCACCTGTGAGCTGACAGGGTTAAAAAAAAACAAAAACATGACTTCCACCTGCTGCAACACTACTGATAACTGCAGTAGCCCAAAGCTGATGCATCACATGTACCTCAAGGATGTCAAGTGTGTCAACACTTTGTATTTATTCAACTCAAATCAAAAGAGAAATGAAAAATACCAATACTTTACAATCAATGTTAATTAATTTCATCTACTAATAAAAAAAAAAAAGATAATTGGAATTTAACCACTACTGAATGATTAATGTTGAAGGTTCTTGCTTAGCTCTTTGACTGAGAAGCTATAAGAAAACACATGCAGTGGTACACACACAAACACACGCACAGAAACTAATCTTATGGCATTAAAATTTAATGCGGTTCCACAAGATGTGGTGGCTCCAGGAGCTTGTTCGACGGCGTGCAGAAGACGGATGGGAGGTGACGTGTGTCCAGGGGGCACAGTGTAAGACTGCAGAGTCACTGGAATTCAGCAGTGTGTGTGCGTGTGTGTGTGTTGCACCCTGCTTCTGCACTTCCCTCAGACAAACAAGGATCATGTAAACACATTATTCTCCTTCACTCAGATGTCAAGTTGCCTAACTCCTCAAAGCCACATGCACCATAGTAACCCCAGCTGTTCTCCCTGAGGCAGCAGCAGCAACAAATGCAGCCTGCCAGGAGTTTGTCACCCCTCCAACTAGCTGTTGCAGCGGGGCCTTTGCTGCAGAAGAGCCCGGGCGGCGGATAGACGGTGTGCTGGGCGATGGCGCTCGAGGTGTCAAATCACTGAAGCGCTTTGGGAAGAGTTTGATGCCAGCTTGTTCAATAAATAAGCCACGACTGGAGAGGAGAGTGGGCAGCAGGAGGACGAGGTGTGGGAGGGAGGCTGGCATCACCCAGCATTCAGAGCACATGACAGAGCACAGACTGGGCTCTTTGGTGTTTGGTCGTGTTTGATTTAAACACAAGCCCTGTATGTATATGTGTGTGAGAATCATGTTTGTGTTTCCTTGGCCTGAATAAAGAGTCCTTAAGATCTCCAGATGAAAGCCATCATTTCAGAATGTCCTCCATCTTGGATTTCAGACTTGTGACTGGTGATGCTGGAAATCCGTTTTATGAGCAGGTTTTCCATTTAGCTCAACATGTGAATTGTGATCTCAGCTTCACCTGACATGAAGCTATGAGTATTTTTTCAAAAGTGCATGTGAGTAGTTTGAACGAAAATAAGGCCAGTGTGTGAGCAGCTTTCGTTTAGATACAGCAGATGGCTTTAAATTGGATCCTCATTACCTACCAGAAATATCAGTGTCCTTGTTTGTTGTGTAGGTGTTTCGATCTAAAATAGAAAAAAAATAATAAATAAATAAATAAATAAACAATAATGGCTGTTTGGACATGAGCAACCGAGCACAGTAACAAGTATTGTGTCCAACTTGTATATGGTGTAATGGCATAAACAGTTTAGTTCAGGGACATGATCCAACCATACTCCACTGTTAAAACTCAACATTTCTTGAAGCAGTACTGGATTCTGGGTTTGAGGATTTTGTGATTGGGGAAAATGGTCTGTGTCTCATCTGTAATGGATTCCACCCTGTATGATTACTGGATATTACACTGCAGCTGCTAAGAACGAACCAAAATACACTAAATAACAAGACGCAGGCTTCGTCTCCTGTCATGTATTTTCCACAGTATTAAAGGGTTTTAAGGTGGATTTCAGGCTCCAGTGGACATGGATGTCAACACCCAGAAAGCCTCATGAGAAAAGTGAAGATGAGGAAATGTGTGTGTGTGTGTGTGTGTGTGTGTGTGTGTACTCTGCTGTGCGAGACTGCATGAAATGGCAAAGGCACAGAGAGGAAATTGCAGTCGAACCACTTAACGTCCAGACCTGCTGCTGGAATAATTTGACTGTTTGGAAAGTGAGAGCATGTTAACGTGCAGTAAAGACCAACCAGCAGGTGATGTTCTTGTGAATTAGTCTTCTTCTTCATCTCTGTAGAGTCTGTGTTTGTTGTCCGAGGAGAAACATCATGTAGACACATCCTGCCATCTGTTGAAAGTTTAATGTGAGTGCAGGAAGCAGAGTGAGGCTAACATGGTCCTCTGGCTCCACCTAGGGGCTGGAACTATTTATTGGTTAGTTCTTGTTTTGCGAGCCTCTAATTGAGTTTTACACTTGATGCAGCACTCAGAGTGAGAAGCATCTCCTGAGTGGAGGAAGCTGCTCTGGTGGAAAGCGAACAGGATCAGAGAGGAAGAGGAAATGAGACATGATGGGTGCTGTTGAGGGTTGAGGCGTGACAGGGCATAAGGTAGCTCCTCATCACACCTCCTCCATGAGGACGTGTGGTGGTCTGGATTCTGAAATGTGATGCCACACTGCCCTCTGCTGGTCAACATGGCTGCAAGAGGCCTGCAGATGCTTCATGGAGCCACAGTGTTGATTTTGTGTTTATGGGTTATGACAGAATCACTGACATTTCTGAAGTAAAAATATCATTATTGTCCTATTTTACGCACTTTATTCATCTTATTATTGATTTCATCATGTCGTGTTTATTTATGGTTGATAACACTGGGGAAAAAAAGCACAAACACCAGTAATGTTTAACATAATTTATATTTATTTTCTTTTGAACAAAATGTTAATAAATGTATTTGTTTTACGTCCGAAAAAGATCATGACTCGTGGGACGCATTTTATAAATAATTTCATCCAAGTCTTTTGTAGAAAAAAAAGAAAGTAAATTAGCAAACTAAAGCATCTCTAGTATGACAATATGACAACTTTATCATAATTTTTTCTCTATATTTGAACCCTTTTCTCAATTCAAGCTTCGTTTTTTTTGTTTCTTTTTATTTATTTTTTTTTGTGTGTGTATTTTTCTTAAGACCTCTTCATCTCGTCTTTTTAACATCCAACTTAGTCCTACTCATCAACTCACACCACTGCTTTAGACAACAGAAAAATGCGGCAGAAATCTCAAAAAACAGACAAGAAAACCAAGGAGGCGAACGGAAAACACTGAGATTCCAACAATGGGAGGGCGGGGGAGGTTTGGGAAGGGGAGGCGGCCATTTTGGGAATCCCACATCCTCAGGACGTATTTACAACAGAAAGGACAGGGGGTGGGGTTTGTGGTGGTGGTTGTGGTGGTGGTGGTAGTGGTGGTTTAGGGGAAGGTGGGTGGGTCAGTTTAGGGTGAGGTTCGTCTGCATAGATCCACAGGACTCAGATCATGAACAGCTAGAGGTCGATGGGACGGAGCACAAAGTGTTGGGCCTGTTACATCCGCTGCTGTCTTCGAGGGAATGTAGTTCTCGTCAGCACGGTTTGTTAAGGAAAACAAACAAACAAACAAACAAAACAGCACGTCACGCAAGAAGATATCAAGCAAAAAAAAAAGGGGATCAGAGAGTAAACCGAGGGGGCGGGGCTAAAGCCTATGAACCGCGTCTTGAAAATCCAGAGGCAAGAGTAGACTTGATTTCCACGTCACATCTCACTCTGATGCTGTGTGTGTGTGTGGAGAGCAAATCAATGGTCATTACGTGATGTGAGGCGAGGTAAGGTCAAGCTGTTACTGGGGAAGGGAGGAGGCACTGATACTGATCTTTAGAGGCAGCCAGGATGGACCACAAAGAATTTAGCATCCTTTAGTTTTACTAGTTACCCGTGGTGTTTTTTTTCCTGTCCTCTCTCTTGCTAAAAAGGGGAATTTAAACTCTTCTTAATCCCTGTGTGACCTGTCTTCGTGTCAATGTGCACTTCACTAGCAGCAGCCATGCAAAAAAAACCAAAAACAGAACAAAACTGGATGGATCAGCCCTTTAAAACTCCTCACACTCCTCGCACGCTGACACTAACACAGCCCTTTGCTAGTCTGTGAAAGATAGTGGTTGATCAGCTTGTCTAAGGGTGATTAAAGAGTAGACACACTGATTGATTGATTGATTGATTGATTGATTGATTGATTGATTGATCTAGGTACTGCAGAGTTGAGACGACAGCAGTGAAGAGGCCACAAAGTAGGACACTAACACCAGCTGTTTTTTGTTTACTTTTGTTTTTGTCCTGTATGGCTCCGGTGCCAGGATCTGCCTCACAGGGCTAACGCAGCAGAGAGGCACTCAAAGATCCGGGGAGAGGTGTGTGTGCCTTTGTTTACATTTGTTTACAAAGACACTTTGTTTACATTTACCAAAGGATGTGGTTTAGGTGGTCGCACATTCTCAAGCTTGAGAAGAAACTGATAAATCGGATTCTTGTGGATAAATGAGGCCCCTGGTGTTTTGTCTTCCTGCAGCTGTCCTCTAGTGTCCCTGGGACGTCCCTGCAGTCACATGCATGACAACTGTAAATTCCCGCTGTGGCATTAATCCGAGCCACTGGGCTGCCTGTCTGTGACGCCGACACTACCGTCTGAGGTAAACTGAACGCTTTAGAAACCAGAGAACGCCGCTTCCTGTCCAGGAGCCCTGCGCGGTGAACAGGAACACCCTGTAATCATGAGCTGAACCGTCACTACCTTCGGCCCCCCTAACTTGCTCAATGGCCCAACAAGTTAGAAGAGAGGGCGCGTCAATTCTCAGAGCACTTAAGGTCCTAAAACGTGTGTAGGCAGAGGTTGAGAAAAGATCTAGTGGGACAAAATACGAGCCGAACATCAGAGTATAGAAGAACCACGAACATTTTGTTTTCAGAGACCCACATGAAGGGATGGATGAGCTGGTCCTGGCAGGCCCTCGAGCAACATCACAGACAAGGTAGTTAAAGAAGATGCCTCTGAAGTGATGGAGAGCAGGAAGTGGAACACAGTTGATATGTCAAAACATTCTGGCACCTGAAAATAATGCAGCAAAAATGTAAGGGTAATAATGAGCGAGAGTGCACACTTCATCGATGTCCATTTGTCCTCTGACGTGCCATCCACACACACACACACACACACACACACGCCGAAAACAGAGGGGGAGGGTGGAGGGAAGGGAGGAAGGAAGGGAAGGAGGGACAATATGCTAGAAAACATTTGGATGGAATAGAAACAATGAGCAGGTTTCAAGTGGCAAGAGGTCAGTACTTTATGGGGGTGGTTCTCAAACACCTTGGTTCATCGATGTCCAATCCCAGCACCCTTAGCTCCAGTTAAAACCTTCCCACTTCCTGTAGTTGATGGTTCATCTACGGCAGATTGTAGAGGCATTTCCAGCATGTCTCGCCAGTCGTGTCCCTGGCAGCCATGACACTGTAAAAGCCATAATCCTCTCGAGCGAACATCACTCTTTACAAGCTCCAGCCTTGATTCAACCCCAAGGTTCACTCCTCATTAGAAGCACTCTCCTCTGGTGAGAAAATGGCAGCCATGCCCACCAACGTAGAATTATGGGAGGCTGAAATGATGATGACAGTGTGTAGGAGGACGAGGGCCAGCAGGCAGATCTTCAGTCGCCCGCTGCACAGTCTCGGGGTGGCGGCGGAGGTGACCGAGGCCCCCTCGGGCTGGCAGGAAGAAGCAGTCCTTTTTAGTGTCCCGCCCGAAGGGTTGTCCATTTTGGAGTCCCATCGGACGTCGCAGCACTCCGCCTCAATGTCTGATGGATGATCTCCCAAGAGCCCTGAGAAACAAATGACAGTTTGAAAATAAAGTGTAAGCATGACTGATATAACAGAGACATGATCTAATACAGCCCCTTAATAAAACACTTCAGACTCGGAGCCCAACAGACTTTAATGCCCCAGCGTCCTGTAAATGACCGTTTGTGTCTCCTCAGCAAAAGTTACAGCTTCTGTTAATAACAACAACCTAATTAGCATTGAATAGTTTGATTGCAGCAAGGTGATTGTTATCTCATCAGCACTGACCCCCCCCCACCCCACCCCACCCCTTTGGACATTTTTCAGCTCTGTAGATGGATCAGACCCGGCAGACCTCAGTGCATTGCTCTAACCACAATGTGAAAGACCAGACACTCTGACCCTCGGCTGAACTCGAATTAAAGTCCACAACCGTGCAGGGGGTGACGCACCGCTGCATCAGTTGATGACTCTGGAAGTCTTAACTTGCTGGCGTGCAGAGGCAGCTGTCCCTGCACTCATCTGCACAGGAAGAACCAGACTGCTGAGAGAAAAGCTCGCTTAGTTCTCACTGAAGTAAGAAACAAGGTGGAGAGCAGTTTAGCCGATGAGACCAGATGGAGGACAGGCCCTTCTGGCATGGATCAACCAAAAAATTAAAAAAACAAAAAACAAAAACAATAACCCAAACTTTTTATTAAAGGGCATTAAAGGTTATCAAATGACAGACAAGCTAAATTTGTCTTTAACTGCTTGTCAAAATTGTCTTAAAGGCAGTTTTGACTGCTCAACCACAGTTCACCAGGTGTTTTAACTCAGTGTGCCTGATTAGACCTCATCTCAGGACCATGCAGAGGCTGTGTTTGACTGACACCTCCCTGACTTCCCTGTTGGTTTTTGTGCACCTGTGAGGGTGAGATTAAACCTGTACAAAAATGACTGTGTTTCTTTGAGCCGTGCCCTTGACTTAGGAAAAAAAAAAAAAAGTCCAGTCAGCAAGTTGACTGTGAAAAATGAACTCCTTTAAGAGTTACAGAACTGGTGTCCAATCAGTGGAACCGGCTGCAGGTGTGGGGTGTCCTATAAAAACCACTCAGACAGCTTGAGTTCGCAAGAGACCTCTGCTGATGTGAACCATGCCTCACGAAAAAAAAAAAAAAAAAACAGATCTCAGGAGACTGAAGAAGAATTGTTGAGCTGGATAAAGCTGGAGAGGGTTGCAAAGTCATCTCAGAGAGTTTACTACTGTATCAACTGCAGTAAATATTGAGAGACAGGCCAAACTCAATTCATCAATGCATTGTTCCAATGTCCTTGTGTGAGCTCGGCTGTTCTCAAACACACCACTAGATGTCATCAGAAAGCCTTTAGAAACGGCCCTCTGTTTCCCTGGAGGAATACCATCCAGTCAATATGGAGACACACACTCTGCATGAATGAATACAGTGCATCCTTTTATAAAATGCTATTCACTGACATGAATTAATTAACTATGCAAGGCCCACACATGCAAACACTTTTTTGGGGGGGTAACACTGGTCAGTGAGTTGGTTTCACCTGTGCAGATGAAGCTGGGGCTGCCGCCGTGGATCAGGTCGTCGTTATCGGGCAGGATGAACGGGCAGCTCTGCTGAACCTCCAGGCAGTACTGGTGGCACGGCACCTTCTTCTGACAGGACCGCTGGGTGGTGGGGAAATACTGAGCACACAGCCAGGGCTTGTAGGCCGTCTGAGGGGGAGGAAGAGAAGAGACGATGGCATCAATATATTCTGCTTCATGATCCAGTTGAGGTTTTGTGAGAGATCATGTGGCTGTGCTGGGACTTAGACCCCCGCACTTGATGCATTAATGAAAGCTCAGGAGATATTAGCCACGGCTAGTCTGCTAGCAGAGCTGCTGAGATGTTGGATCACTCTTACTGCAGAGAATTAGCTAACAGTAAACCATGCCAAACACAAAGACATGATTTGCTTATTTATGGGATATGAATAATGAGAGGCTGCTGCAGCAGGATATGTAGAACGTTTACAATAACTCTGACATTAAGAAAGAATAAAGGCGATAACAAGTGGCACCACATAACCTCACCAAATTCAAACTCTCTGTTCTCCTCCAAGTTAAATTTGCTGTGTTTCACTGAGAGTTTCATGGTGTAATACAAAATGCACAGACTTATGTGCATAAGGAGACAGATGGTGACATGTAATAGCCAAAGCCTCAGGCTTGGAGAGCTTAGCAAAACAAAATGAACCAAGGGCAAACCACAGTCTGGATTCATTCTCCTTTTTAGCAATTTCTTCTTGTGCTTTTCACTGGGATTAACACCAGAGAAGGGAAATTACAGCAAAGAGCACAGACAATCCATCATATAGAGACTGTATGACTACAAGTAAACAGGCAACGTGAGTTTAGTTGTAGTTTTGGAGCATAAAAAGTTCCATAAACTCTTCATGTGCCACTATTTCAATTCCAGTTTTATGTATATAGCACTTTCCACAAACAAAACTGTCTCAAAGCGCTTCACAGAGACCCAGAGCCTGACCCCAGATCAGCGCTTAAGGCGACAGCGGCAAGAAAAAACTCCCTTTTAACAGGAAGAAACCTTGAGCAGAACCTGGCTCATATGGGGGACCCTC
>JBBMJY010000017.1:8470703-8495330 GCA_037833715.1 Toxotes lorentzi | reverse complement strand
TTGAGCAGAACCTGGCTCATATGGGGGACCCTCCTGCCGAGGGCCGGGCTGGGTGAAAGGAGGAAAAGGAGGGAGACAGAAAGGCTGGGAATACTACTGAATATACTAGTGAGGAGTACATAGTGTAAATGAGTCCCTATGCTAAACATTATAAACAACCTTATTTCAAAATTGCACTGCCCCTCAATGGCAGCCATAAGAACCACTTGGGAACAGGACCTAGATTTTACGGATGACGCATAGGGACTGCTCGACACTGAAACTGCTTTGACTGCCACACAGAACTAGATGGAATATTATGTATGTAGCCACACTCCATTATTGACATGATAGTATCCATCACAACTCTAATTAGCGGCATAGAGGCACCGAGGCAGGGAACTGGAGGAGCATGAGCCTCACAGAGTGACTGACACTGCCACTGCTACAGGCCACGATGCTAACATAGCTGTCAACAATGACTAACTCAACTTTCTGTTTGAATTTGTCCTTCATTTACTGCTACTCGTGTTTCTGGGTATGCAAACAACAACAACAACAACAACAACAACAGCTTTTATCATGGTAGCAGCTCCTATCAGGCAATGTATGCCCTGTAACAACACAGTGTCAGTGAGAGATGCAAGGAAAAGATTTGTCCACTGAATAATAAAAAAAACCCAGCTGTTATTAAGTGATGAAAGGTGTTAAGAGAGTATTTTGACTATGTGACACACTCAGGTAATAGAGGTACAACAGCCATTTCCAAGTCATGAATCACAGACAAAACAAACCATTAGTGGCAATCAGGTAATTATCAAAGTAGGGGAATAATAACAATGTTCAGCATTAACAGAGTTTTACTCATACAAAGGCAGTGTTTTCCCGATGACGTGGATCACTCCACCATTTTTACACATCACATCGAGCTTTTCGCTTGTGCAGCACCTGCAGAAACCTTCATCGCAAAACCCAAGGAGAAAAATGTCACAACCGAGCACACCCGACACACGCGGTTAATTATCCCCTTGTTTGAACTGCAGGGGAACATCTGTGGCTTGACGTTGTGATAGTTAACTGTCATTGTGGTTTGGTTAAATTGCACCCAGCATTGCCACAAGGCTAAAAGGGGTAAATCTTCCACCCCTCCTCCAGCCTGCCTTCCATCTCTGAATGCTGAGAAATCACACAGGGGTCTGATTTGTTTCCTGTTTAGACCGACATACAGAAGATAACAAACACTGCACAGGCAATTAGAATAATTAGAATAATCTGATTATGGTGGTGGTGATGAGGATGGTAATGATGAGAACAACATGGACCCGAATGCTTTGTGAAATCAGACATATTCCAGACGCCTGTGACTTCATGTTGATACTGTGCGTGTGTGTGGAATGTACTGTAGTGTACGAGTTACATACTCCAGCATGTTTTCCAGGAAATAAACTCATCCTTCAAAAAAAGAAAAAAAAAGAAGATGATCAACAGTGTGGCTTTGATGTTTTGATGTCTCCATTTTATTCAGGGTTAGGGTTAGGGTTCATTCAAACCATAGCGACTACACCTCCTTTGTATGTTTGAGGGTAATTTGGATAAATCACATTGACGGTTTGATTCCCATGATCCTCTAATTTTTAGAAGGTCTCTACAGCTGAACGCGTGGAGGAGGAACCGGCTCAAAGGCCAAGATCAAAATCACTCCCATCACTGATTACATGTGCGGTTTCGGAGTTTGGGGTTGTTCTGTCGGAGCTGGAGGTGTTAAATCCGGCTTCCTGTCTGTGCAGATGGCTGCTGTTTAATTCGCGATGATTTAGCATAAATTCTTGCCAGCGGTGAGATAATCCGTCTAGGGATGCCGCGGCTATCAGAAAAGAACCAAAACAATACGACCGCAGACAGGAAATCTGGGTCCTCCTGAAGATGTATGCTGGCAGTTGCCAAGGTAACGGCTTTTTCTGCTTTTCATTAGAGCTCAATGGGTACTGCCCCACTCTCTGTTGGTTTTCTGTTTGTGTGCACACGTTTAAGCGTGCATCCAGGTCTCTGAGTGTGTGTGTGTGTGTGTGTGTAAATGTGTGCGTGCGTGTGCTCAGCGTGAAAAAGGAAGCGTATGAGAGCAAATTGAGTTGGTCAGGAAGCAGGCCTGGAGTCTGATTTGATCAGTCTAATGTGTGATCAGTGTGAATGGGAACCTGGCACTCAAAAAGCCTCTGTCGCCATGCAGCTTAGTCTGGTTCAAACAATGTACTGAAGCCCAGAGACAGACAGGAAAGACAACAAGCTGGCAACTGTTTCCACCAGGGCTTTATGCCTGCAGCTGATTTCAGCCCCGGCCTGGCCATTTGTACACACACTGTTACATCTGTCCACACTTGAAATCTTCAGTGTGGACACTGAAGATGCTTCAAGCATCAATCGATCTGAAAAATATTCTCAAATCGAATAGTAGAGCAGCCATGTCTCAGACGTCTCAGGATGACAGCTCCTGGAAATCGGACGTACAAAGCAGCTCTTCCTCTCCATTCGCATGGGGCTTCCCCTCACCATCCCCGTTCACACGCCTATCATCTGACACAGAGAGCACTGTGGGAGGGCTTGTCTGCAGGCGAGAGGAATCACTCAGCTGCAGAGCGTTCGGTAGCAAAATGACCCCGATGTTTTCCCCCAAAATGTCAAACTATGGATTGGATGCTCAAATTCTGCTCTTCTGGTCTTGAGTGTAAACTCATAACAGCAGCCTGTTCCTGAACTGTACTTCACAACAAATAGAGCGCCAGGTTAACTGTACTCTTGCAGGTTTAAGCTCCCGGGTATGTAAAAACTTTACCTCAACACGCTGTGAAGTATCAACACTCACTTTCTTCCCAGCAGGATGGTGTTGTGCACACACACACACACACACACGCGGCAGCTATAAAGTGGAATGACAGAGACGGCTATAAAAAGCATATGAGTCAGCTACAGAGTGAGATCCCAGTTAGAAGCTGAATGACACAGATCATTACCACTCACAGAAATCATGGCGGCGGTGGAACAGGAAGTGGCTCTCACACTACCTGGGCTATTTTCAGATGTGTTTCTTGGTTTGATGAGAGCCGTTTTTTTTTTTTTTTTTTTTTGCGCTGTAATGTACTGAGTGTGCAAAATATCAGATCCAGACTAAACAGCGTCACAAAGACTGGGTGGTCCAAAAAATGAAATGCAATAAGTGTGCATTGATGTCCACACTTATTTACATCCCATTCCCAGGTGATGTAACGTTTCCAGTCTTTTCCTAAAATGGATCAGTATCTGTGGCTTGTTTTTCAATAACTCCCATTACTGACGTTTAGTTTAGTTTAGTTTTTTTGTGCGGTGGTTATGAAACACATGCTTCTCTGGCTCCACAAGCACTTCACTCCACTGTCTGTGCAACATAATTTCTTTTTTTCTGTTATTTGACATTGCAGGTTTAAAACACTACTCAGAACTTTTTCTATTTTTAAAACTAAAATTCACAATTCAAGTAGAAATTCACAAACGCTGACAAAAAGCTTAAAGTCAGTTTCTCAGAAACGTCTGTGAGAGAGAACAATGTTTAAGGCTGGAAAACAGTAACCAGAGGCCTTGATTAGCAATCCATCAATTGTATTGACAGGCTTCCAGAGGCTTCAGGAAACCTTGAACCTTTTAACTAGAAATGTCCTACAGAGCAACACGGCATTATGGGACATTGGAGCGTGAGGTCTGACTGACGTGAACCAGGAGATTTTTATGATCTCTGTCTTCTCTGCGTCAGCTCCTGATCCACGTGTGGACGCGGGGGAATCAGATCCACCCATCAGGACACAAAGACGTACGCTGCATCCGTTTCCCTGAACTATGTTTTGTAGATTAGTTCTGAGAAAACATGATCATGAATGTGTATGACAGGATTTGTTTTCAGCCTGGTTTAGCACGCAGACTCGGCAATGAATCGGTTGGTTTTCAAATCAGGTGGATCTGAGAATTGGCTGCAGAAATGAACCCAATTTAAAGCAAATATGAGGTTGTTTCCCCGGTTTTGGTTTCATGTTGAGTAGATAAAGCCTTGCTCTGGTCACAGGATCCCTGTTGGCTCGACTCCAGCTCTGCAGCTCTCTTCTCCAAAGGTTTAAAGAATTCATTTTTCAGCTGGATCAGAGCTCGGGGAGGCTGCTGAATAGGTCAGCGTGGCTCTGCTCTCTCTATCGACGCAGAGCCTGCTGACTGCGGGAGGCTCGACCTAAGCCCGGGACATATTGACTCAAGCCCCCCCCTCCAAAGATGTTGCTCTACGATAAACACAGCCAGATAAATGCCGAGCGGGGGCTTTGACACACAAAGAAGAATCAAAACAAATCAGACAGAGCTCAGCTGCACTGGCCGAGCTTCACTATCATCACACCCATTCATCCTCAGCTCAACGCTGCTCCCTAAAAATCTTCATCTCGTGTGCCTGGCATTTTAAAGGAATAGTTTGACATTTTGGGAAACACTCTTATTTGCTTTCTGCAGGGAGTTAGATGAAAAGATCGATCCCATGGATCCTATGGAGCTGTAGAGCAGGGAGGGCATGAATACTACGAGCAGGGAGAAACGGCTGGAAGTGGAAAAACAGGACGGAGAGAAACAGTTTCAGCACATCGTGTCCTGTAAAACTATGAGTTTGGTATCTGAATCTGTTTTCACTCAGCCGCTCTGACTGTGTGTGCTGACCCTCTGCGATTTGGCGTCAGAAAATCACATGTGAGATGAATGACGTCACTTACGACCCCAATAAATGACAATAATTATCAGCCAAGTGTTGGCAGAGCGATCAGCCTATAGATTTATTAGGGTGAGAGGAAGTGGAAATGTGAAAGGTCACCATGTGAGTGATAGAGGGCAGATAACTGTGGGGAAGACTGCCATCCTTATGTAACACCGTCAGTGTGAGCAGCCATTGCTTAAGAAAGGTCTATTCACGAAACAGGGATGAGGATAAACCATGTAAAATATGCTGCTGTAGTAAAAAGCCATTGAATGTGCGACAGGTTGTGTTCCTACATCATTTAATCCCCAAAAAGGACCTAGAGAAGGGAAGACACCTGTAGCACGCCACATACAGAAGAAACAAGAAGTCGCAGACATAATTCATAATTCATAAGGTTTAACCCAGTGGTATATAATACTCATCGAAGCCATCCAAGAATGTGAGGTTAAGATACAAGGACAAAATAGAAGTTAAACAGCCAAGAGGCCCTCCGGTCCGCCCACATCTCCTCCTCCTCCTCCTGCCACCTCTGCAGTCAACATCGCTGCCTTGAAAACTTAACTCCTCGCGTCTCAGGGACATATTGAGGCGGCGGTCGAGTGCGAAAGAGTATGGTTAAGAAATGAGCTAAAGCCCGGCGATGAACGTTCCCCGTTTAACACCAGCCGCTGCAGATGGAATCGAACGCCGCTGAAGAGACGGCAGAGGGGCTCTCGACTCAGGAGCCCACTCGGCAGATCAGATGTGAGGATTTGGAGGGGAGGTCACGCAGGAACATCAGGACATGTGGGCGCATCAGGTGGCTCTGATAATTGTTGGACATCCTCTGTCTCTTCTCGGAGAAGCTCTCTCTCAGACAGATCACTGCCGACCATAAAACCTATCACCAGACAACAATGTCGATAATGGACCATCATTCAAAACTCTGGATTAGGTTCAGTGACAATGTTTTTAAAATAGCAGCTTTCTACAGTATCTGTACAAGGCAACTACAGTATTGTTAAGGTTGGGTAAAGATCGTGGCAAATAAACTGTAGTTAAGGTATAATTAGGGTTGGCAAATAACACTTAACACACTACAACAATCTGTGATGCTCGCCTTAATCATCAAGTCATCAAACCCTGAGGGGGTGAAACTGCAAAAGCAATCCATGTGCAATGCACAGCAATCAATAATATGGCAGCTCAGATACAGGATACAGGTTTCTTGTAGTACGTGCAGCTGGCTCTAAAGTCCAGATGCTGTTTCTGGTCTCTCTCTCTCTTCTCTGACTGACATGGCGAATATGAAACCACATCTGTCTGCACAACGTCTGGACTCAATTATGCAACATTCAAACGATCAAAGTGTCCCAGGTATTAAATTAGACAAGTGAAAATCCTTTTGAGAACACGTGTAAAATGAGCTCCGTGCTCCGCTCGCCCCCTGGCCGACCCAAGGAACTTCCTGGGTCTTTCTTTGTCTGAATTCTTGCTGTGGTTGAAATAAAAACCACCACACAAGGCAGTTAATCTTTGCAGCCTTATTAGAAGTCTTTGGTGATCCTCTGACTTTGCCTCAGTGCTAATATTAGCATGCAAACACACTAAACTAAGATGGTGAGCATAGTAAACTGAAGGTGCGCTCAACCCCAGAGGCTCAGATGCTGAGTATCAGTGCTTCCTGCACAGACAGCCGGTTCTGAAAACAGAGGTTATTCCATAAGAGAGCAGCATTCATCATGCATCAGGTTATTTAATGGAAGAAGCTGTATATGTTGCATGTTTTTTGGTTTTTTTTGTTTTTTTCCAGAGGAAATAGTGCTGTTAGGCAAACAGCCTCGATCTCATAAATAAGACTCATACCCGGTGACTGACAATTCATTTAACGGGACAAACGTCGTCCTCAATCATCCTAATGGGCCACACGGAGCTTAACAGAGATTCAAACATAACCTTTTACCTAGTCCACTGTATACATGCAGACCTGGTTTGCAAAGGCTTTTTAAAAAGGGCACATGAAGAGAGAGGTACCTTACTGGGGAATAAGGGGAAGGTTAGATAATCCCATTAGTGCCAAGTGGCGGGGAATTTAGATGTGATCATCTGAAGGCAGCACGCAGGATATGTCAGCTACCAAGTCATCAATTTTCATATCTGACACCACCAGCTAAGGACAAGGCTGCGGAGTTGCCCCCTAAGCAAGGGCACAAACCCTCCACCCTGCTCCCAAAACAGCCTTTCTTACATTAGTTCCCTGTAAAAAATAATCCAGAGGTATTAGCCCGACCCTTAGGTGTTTCACAGGGCAAAAAAAAAACCAACATCCTGCTTGCAACGTCTTCATTTTCTGACAATTATGAAGCCAAAGTAATGAATGTTTTTATAATTAAATTTTGGTTGTTCCATCATTGCCTAAACAGGAGAAACAGCTTGGCAGCTAAATGGAATTCATCTCCAGGGAGGATTTTTTTGGTTTTTGTTTTAAAAGAATGTGTCATTTATAATCTGTGCGTCTTCTTTGGGACGGCATATAGTTTCTAATCTTTACACTAAAGCACGTTTGAATTTGAAGCCGTGAAAATATGGCTTCGTATGTTCAGTGTTTCTCTGCAGCGTTTAATGATTTTAATCTTTGGGGATTTCTTTCTTTCAGTTAATCTCCTTCATCAGGACTTCGTGTGTTAGGGTTTGATCAGATTTCTTTATCAGTGACCAGACTACCAAACCAGCTGTCATCACATCTGATTGAAATTGATTCGTGACATCACCTTGTTTTAAACCAATCAGAAAAGTGACAGAGGAAAACAAATTCCGGAAACTCTCAAGTGGAAAAGTCTTCAAACACATGCATTTATTAAAAATGTTGGTATCTATGACTGAATGGCTTAATATGAGAATCCTGTTTCCTGAATGGAACCGTTCCCGTGAGCAGAGATGATGTATCTGTGTTTTACTTCCCCCCTGATTGACGTTACTGTATGTCAGAGAAATGGAGAAATGCCACAGAGGTTAAATGAGGCCTATTAAGTGGGTAACCCAGTTCGACCCCTTCTGCCCGGTAAGGTTTCTCTCCCTCCTCCAGCCCTGTGGTTATCTCAGGTGATCCTATCTGTTAAAACAACATGGAAGCGCTGCCGTCCCCTCTCTCTCCTCTTCCTGCCTCATTAGCATGCTGGTCAGGGATCTGCCCATTCATAAAAGAGCTGTCGTGGAGTGGGCCAGGCATCTCGAAAGGGACAAAACCCTTTCCAAGGTCAGCATTCACAACCGCCGCAGGGAGGCACAATGGTGGAAATCACACGTGAACGCTTCCGTGTGCGGCTCTCTCTCATGCAACCTCGACAACCTCATACAATGCAAACCATCTTTGTTCATTGATGCACATCTACACTGTTGCCCGTACGTGAGCCACAGATGCTGACAGATATGCATGGCGATATTGTCCCTTCACTGATGAGAGGACATCAGGTATTGTCCCTCTGATGAGACAGATACGTTGCTGTTTGATTGACTTAATATTCCGGGCTTGTCGCTGATTTCTGGACTTTTGTGAAAAAGGAAATTTGTTCCTCCAAGCCTCTTCCAAACCATAAGACAAGACAAATAACTTCACAAGCTTCCACCAGTCCATCTGAGACCTGATATCCTTGTTGTCACACATCATTTACTGCAGAATTACATAACTGTCCATATCATAAGTGAAGAGGTAACAGATGAGGGGAGTGCATCTTAAAATTGGTCTCTTTCTAAACTGTACATGCCCTACACACATTCTGCCAGCTTTTATGTCACTATCAAACAGGTTCAAATGTAATATGATGTCTTCACTGAGCCCGAGCGCTGCCCTATTTTGGTCAGAGGAAGCCGCCCGCTATCAAATGAAGGATGAGTGAACGTGGAGGGCTCGGTGCAAATCAATAGGGATCAACCTCTTGGTAATGCTGCCACCCATCCCTCCTGGCTCCAAAAGAGCTCAGATCAATGCAGATGTGTGCGGTTGACAAGGATCTAAAGAGGGAGGACGCTGTGGACGCTGTCCTCCTTTTCCACTTGCACACAACACCGGCTAAGATTAGACATTCAATTGGACCTGGAGGGTGGGGGGTGGAGACGGATTTGTGCACAGACTTGTCAGGGACTGTGTTTTGAAATGATTCCAAAAAGCAGAAGTAATAATAGAAGTCACAGTAGAAGCAGGTGGTTGTTCAGGTCCTGAGACCAGTTAATTCATGTAATGGGCAGATTAATTGATAATAAAAATAATGGTTAGTTGCAGCCCTAATAACAAAACTTTTTGCATTTAGCTGTACTACACCGACATGAACTCTATGCTTCATGTGAACAGGCTCTAATAATAGTCATGTTGTTATGTTGCTGACTTTTGGCAGCACAGGTAGGAAACACTGCATTAAACTATGTGATTACAGAGCTCAGACCCCAGGCCTTTGTTGAATAACAGTTGTTTTACTGCCAACGAGCTTTTTGAGAAGCCAGGTTTGTTTTGGCTTCCTTGTTTCCTGTGAAACTACCAGTGAGTCTGACATTTTGGTCCACACTCAGCATAAAAAAAAAGAAAACAAACTAATAATAATAATAATAATAAAAAGAAATGCTGGGAAATACTTCTGCTTTCAAGTCAGTATTAGTGCGTCGGCACAGGTTTAAATGTTTCGAGCCCGGCCCCGCTGTCAAGATGAATAGTGGGTTTTCACAGAGTCAGATGATAGGGGCTCCCATTGTGAGGAACAGCACACTGGCCATGTCCACTGTGTGATGTTTCACCTCAGGCTAGAGGAATCAAAGCACCACCTGCGGACCACAGGACCCACTCCTGCACAACAAACGCTAATCTCCATGTCAAATATCCTCACTTGAAATGTCAGAGATCTTCTGCTGGCAAACACAGGCTATACCTGCCTCCGCTGAGCCCTGCATGTTGAAGTGAGGTATTTGTTTAATGTTTTCACACTTGCCACGTGAGTGTACGCTATAATCTTGCCATATTTACAGAGATTACATAAACATCTTCCTGAGCAGGCACACAACTTGCACTGCTAGGCTTCCCTAAGGCAGGTAGCCATTAACTCAACAAGAGCTCGACATTATCGCTTGAGTCACGCTGCTCTTTCTCTAACGCCGCCGACCGCATATGCAAGACTTCTGCAAGCCTATAATCAAGAAGGTGATAGAGAAGGGTCATTGTTGGAGAAATTAGCAGCTTGACTAAATGACTGTTTTCCCTCCAAATGCCAAGAGGTGAGCTCAGAGAACAGCCAGAGGATGAAACGCCAAATAATGTGCAGGGCCTCGGTTCAGCAGAGGTAAAGAGAGAATGTCACACACGGGGGGCTCGGGTGCGATGCACAGCCGAGGCGTCTCATCAATGGGAGGGCTCCCACAGTGGCTGATAGCTGATGGCTTGGCTGTTTCTTAAAGAAAAAAAGAAAAGCTGCATTCATCGGCAGCCCCTGGCATTTGCTGTGTACCATGATTGCATATTGTTAAGCTGGCAGCCGACCAACCTTGAAGTAAGGCTCTGCAGTAGCTTAGGTCGGGCTTTACCAATTCATTAGTGGAGGCCTTAAAACCCGATGTCATGTTTAAACATAAGATCCAGTAAAGTACAGCCTCCTCCAGCTCCTTTGTGTACACACCCAGAGTGTGTGAGTGTTTATAGATGTAAGAATGGGAAGTCTACAAATATATGAACGCTGGAATTACCTTTCCTAAAAAAGGCTTTGTCAGGATTAAGACACTGGACAGCGAAGAGAATTTAAAAGAAAGAGAATCGTTGTTTGATGAACACACTCACACACACACAAAAGGGATTCATGTTGTCTTTTTTGTGTTTTTTCCTCTTCTAAATGTAAGCTAGTTTTCCTAACTAGGCCCTGCTCATGAGCATGTGGGTCTATTTAAATGCATTGGGTTTGTATAGGCAGGCAGATGGCCTGATTAGAGTCGCGGTTTTGACGCCTGTGCCTGAGTCTCCGACACTGGTTGGGTGAATGGAGGCCATCAGGGATTGGCCAGGGCTTCTGTGAATGGAGCCGGCGAGCGCCATTCAGCACCGCGGACAGCTCCGCGCTGCCACGGAGTTGTCGGCGGTGCTGGATGCGGCACACGGCAGCCTGCACGGGCCGGCTCCACACCTCGTTTCCCGGACACCCACAAGAGCCCACTCTGACACCACCTGGGTCTGTTATGAGCCGGTTAACAGCTCATAACAATCGAAGAGCGAGTCTGGGCCTAGCTGAAACGAGGCCTGGCTGCGGGCCTGGTAATGGACACACACACAAGTCGAAGCGCAAAAAGCCTTCCGCCACATTAGACAGGGAAACCACCTCTTGACTTTAATGAAACGCTCTCGATATGGAGTGGGGCGGCCATGATGAACACCTGGCGGACTGCGACAACGCACACAGGACACAGGGCTCTCAGAGTTGTTTGCATATGGCAGCAGTCTCCTTCCTGCTCGTTAAAATGTTATAAACGCTGGGCCATAAAGGCTCAGGAAATTCTAACCACCCCGTCTCTGGGTTATCGGTGGTTAATCAGACAGGATTATGAGCTAAAGCGGCTTCAATGTCAAAGAACAGAGCGAGAACTGAAACCGGGGCAGATTGAGAAACGGCTCTGGATGCTGAAAAGACACTAGCGGGGCCTCCATCTGCACATTAGCATGGGGCCTAAACACAATGAGGAGATGAATGAACATGAGGCCCGGAGCCGGGAGTCTCCTTGAATCTGTCATCCGTCTCCATGGCGACAGGAGGAGGAGGAGGACCAAAACTGGCATCTATCCGGGCCCAAATCAACAGATGGCCACCACATCACCCTCCCCTCCAAACAGCCCCCCACCTCCCCTCCCCAACACACACACTCCCTTCCCTTTCTGCAGCCTACCTTGCAATGCTCCATGCACGTCCTCACTGAATATGCCCCCGGCTCATATTTCTGAGTCAGGAGCTCAAAGTCCTCGTATTTCTCCTGGGCGTGCTGGTCGTAGCGCTGGTACGCCTGGACGCACAGGCTGCATCTGGTCGTGTCGCCATCGCCGAGCACGTCGAGGCTGCAGTTCAAATTGTCCGGACTTGTCGACCCGTAAAACAAGTCCAGCAGGGAGTAGGAGTTACAAAAGGAAAGGTACAAATCGCTCATATTTACAGCCCGCGTCCCCTCTTTGTCGGAAAGGCCCCTGCACAAATGGTCGGCATCTGCGAAAGCAAAGCAGTTCTTAGATAAACTATCCTGGTGGCAAGTTTCAAGCCGCCACAAATGTTTGGTAGAGTTTCCTATAAAAATAGCATCTGGGTTTCCTCTGAGGCTGCTGTGTGCTGAGTGGGTCTGGGGTGAGAGGAGGTGGGAGGATGCGAACTTGTCCCGGGTCCGGGCCAGTTTGGCCTCGGCGCAGAACCACAGGTGATCAGAGAGGAGGATGGTTAAGAACAAGAGGGATGCCAAGGACAGTCGCCATCTCTGCGCCCTCTCTGAGTCGGTGAATGGCTTTTGGTTGTCGCGGGGGGGCTCTAGCCAGATTTGGAAGCCGTCGTCATCTTCTTGCTGCCAACACGTCCCAGCACCCCTGGTCATATTTTGGGAACCGGCCGACTCCACCGTGGGGGCTCCTCTGCCGCAACAGTCATTGACGTGGGGTCCGCTTCGCGTTTTCCTCCCCTCAAGTGTCGGGTGGTGGGTTGTCCCGGCTTGCCTTTGCGATCAGCGGTAATTCCCATTAAAATGAGCGTGGTTCGGGTGGGAAATTAAACGCTGGCGACCACGGGCCGCATCCTCCATGGCTGACCGGTGAAGCCGCTGTCCTCCCGTCCGCCTTGAGCTCGGCGCCGCGCCGCTCCGCTCCGCTCCACTCCTCTGCGCAGCCTCGACTCCGTTTTTAGAAACCCTCACCGACGCGTTTACGTTTTCCCCGGCCTCGGTCGTGCAGGGACAAGGGCGCTATCCTCTTCCAACATGGCGAAGCTGTCTGCCTTTGTGTCGGCGGATGGGCCTACAGCCTGTAACAGACCTCTTTTCTTTTTCAAGCCCTCACCGTCTTCATCTCTCTGCCGTTGTCAAGTTGCCGCCATGTTCGCCAAGAGACGGTGTATTTGCAGGAAGCCGCGTTAGGGCAGCAGCAATAACCAGCAGCACTTCCGGTCCTAACATTCAAAATAAAGGTCACCCTCGTCCTCCCCAATACTGAGAAAACACCAGTGTCCCACCCACCCACAGTATATACAGTAGAAAATATGTTGTGTGTCCTCCTTTTGTGAATCCAATTAACAGCTCTTGTTCTATTAATTTCCATTTGCTAATGAACACAGAAGAGTGTGACTCCGCCTCCCAGTTGTACACCTGGTTGCCTCCATGGTTAATTAGCATGGCTAACTAGTATACAGACTCCTCTGTTATCCTGTTTTAAGGTGTCGTTTTGTTCTGTTGTGTTAAATGAATGGGTCTTTAAATTCAGTCGGAGAAGAACAAATAGAGGAAGTAACGGTTGAAAAAGAAAGAGAAAGTAGAACCCCACAGACAGTAAGTTACGAGACACCTGCATAGCTAACATTAGCTTAGCAGAGAAGGCAACAGCTAACGATTCAGCTAACTATTACTGTGAGTGGTGGAAAGTAACTAAGTACATTTACACAAGCACTATATAAGTACAATTTTGAGGTACTTGTACTTTACATGAGTGTTTCCATAATATGCTAGTTTATACTTCAGTTCCACATTTCAGAGGGAAATATTGTAATTTTGACCCCACTACATTTTTTTTTAGCTTTAGTTACCATTTTACACAGTAGATAATAGAACCGGAAACTGTTCGAGCTTAAACCAGTGGTTTCCAACATTTTTGTCTTTTTATAAACAGGACTGTGTAGTTGGGGTCACTTTTCAGCTCCAACATAAATTAAATGAAATTTAAATGTTCATGAAGCTCAGTCATTGTTCCTGTGGTAAAATAATGGTATCTGGTATGCATGCAACACAGAGAGACAAGAAGAGAGACAGAGATGCTGAAAGCTGTGGCCAGAAGACGGGGACATGATCTGGAGACACAGATGATCAGGTGAGAAAGTGGGATGTGAATTATTATGAAATTTAGCACAGCACAAGCCGTTTGAGAACTGGCCTACTGATGCATTTATAAATGTGTAATGTTTAGCTCAGGAAGCAAAAGAATTTTTAATTGAACATGATATAACACAAATAATATAATATTTCATATAAAATGTGTACAAACAAAAACGTTATGTTGCACTTAGAGAATCTACATGGTGTTTTATTTTAATGGTCGCGTCGCCTAACATCCGGCATTGTGCTGCTCTCTCGTGCTAATTTGACAAAGCCTCTCCATCTCTGACGTTATGCGCGCGCACCGCCGTTGCCGCATCCCTCGGTACGATGGCATGTCAAGTCAGAGAGGCCGCGAAAATTTCACCAGAAATATTGTAATTGTGACTTCAAAATTAAAGCCGGTGATGTCGATCCTAAAAATAAACATAATTTCAACCATCTGTGTCTATAGAACAAGAAAAGAAGAAAAACACTCGATTAAGATAAAACAAAACAGCTGTATAATAGATATAGAACAATAAAACGTGCTGACTGGCTTTGGAGAGTTTGTAGTTTAGGCTGTTTTATTTTGAAAATGCAGACTTATCCTAGTCTGGATTCTGGTTGGCTTGACTTCAGACCAGTCAGGCAGGTTGGTACTCACCTGGTTTCAGCCTCAGCCAGGGAAGATGCTCTCATCAAAAGAAAGGAGCCTGTCCCCTCTTTAAGGACATCTTTTTATTTAAGGCGTTGAGGTGGAGAACAATAGCATTAAATATGACCTTTAATAGAGAAAAAAAAAACAACCCCAGCAAATAGTTCTTAGCTTTTATCTATAGTTTGCTCATGTTATTACTGACTAACTATCTCTTGTTACTTAATAATAATAAATTGAATAATAAATTAATAAAAGTCCAACTTTTACTGATTCAATTGGTTTGTACAACACTTTATCAGACTATGATGTTGGTCAAATGTCATTTATTTATGGACTACATGACCACATATTTATGAGGCAGCACATGGAGCTCAGTTAACTGTTGTTTCTGACTGAATTTCTTCATTGAGGGTGGGCCGTGCTAATTGCTGCAGACGAACCTTTCCCTGCTGCCACGAGCCATTGTTTGGTCTCTACAGGAGCTCATTTATTTCAGCTGAGTGCATGCAGCCGCTGGTTGTCTAGGGGCTGCTTCCAAACCATTTGTTTCTGCTTGTGTCCAGTGCACTCACCGGTTCCAGCTCTCCAATGGCTACGGCCCAGCCTAATGAGAGCATTTATCCCATTAGGACATGGTATTTCTGCAATGCTAGCTTTCAGCGGCTGCTTTGCGCTGCTGCTACTGTTTTCATCTCCAGATCCTTCGGACTGATAATGTGCTCATGTGAGCCCTTTCAGAGGACCAGTGGTTGGACTTTTAAAGACTAGGGGTTGTGCTGCCATGACACAATGCCACTCACAAAGCCACGTAGTAATAAGCAGTACCTCTAATTAAAGCCTGTCACTCAAACACTCACTCTGCATCACCTGGAAATAGTCCAGAGTGGGCGACGAGTGCTTCCAGGGGCACATGTTTTTTTTTGTTGTTTTTTTATTTTTATTTTTAATCAGTAATGAAGACAATTTTTCTCTCAAACATTTCATACATTTGTGACTTAGGTGACAACTTTTATCACCTAAAACAGTTTCTGAACTGCCACAAATGTTGTAAAAGTGGAACTTAAATGAATTTGTTTCACAGTGATGTAAAAAATTCTAAATTAATTCCCCACAGGGAACTCAACAACATGTCAGTGAGAGCCATTATTCACACTATATGATTAGGAACAGGTACCTCATCGCTTTTACTTTGAAAATGTATTCATGCGGCATTTATGCACAACAATGCCCAGGACACCACAGGCAGATACCTGCACCCTCGAGGCGATGGTAATGAAGGTTATAAGATATCAATGAGTCCCAAGGTACATTGGTGACATTTTTGAAGACAGGAAAACATGGCCACATCTTTGTTGGAGGGCCTGGAGCTGAACCGGTTTTAACGTACTGACAAAAAAAAAAAAAAAAGCTAAAGAGATGAATCAGCTTCTGTATTTGAATATCTCATCATGAAATTCTTTTGCAAGTCCAACTTTCAGGGCAGAAAAACCAATCATTGCCTCCCCGACTCTTATAGTGACCCATTCATTTAAAACCACTATCAAGCTGCCTCACTCACTCATTAAGAACACAAAAGATAAAACTCATTAAGTTTGTATGAAACCCCTGTGAAGTAACCTCCCTGTACAATAAAGTGCAGTGGTTTGGATTGTTTGGAGTTTTTATTGTTCAGCTTTTATTGAATAATTTATTACTAGTCTTATTAGGACATGATTCAAATGCTAGCTAAAAAAGATGATTTTCCTCCAGTATCACCTGAAGACTCATCAGACCAAGTAGCTATTGTCATTCATCAGATACCCTGCTTTGATTGAATCAGTCACCCATGAGTCTCTAACAATCTTAAACTTCTTCCTAAAGCACCGTCTCAGAGTCCTCAAATCCAGGAGTCTTGTCTCCTCTGTGATGATGACATGAGAGACCCCTTCCTCCAGCTTCTGCACAACTGTGCCTCCGTGATAGCGGAACTCCAGCGCCCTGATGTCCAAACAGGTGGTAGGTATGGCAGTTTCCGGGTCTCCTATGTCAGCATAGCTGTCAATGTAAACTCTGAAGGGTCTGAACATGCTGGTGGGAAGGTCGTCCCAGCTGTAACGCTGCTCCACCTGTGCGACGTTCACGGCCGCAGAGGCGTCCCCGCTGCCGATCCGGCCGAACACCTCTTGTAGCTGCCGCTCGTCTGTGTCCACGAAGTAGCTGTCGCCGTAGCTGTCGTACTCCTTGGCAAAGTGTTCCCTGGTGGAGGGCGACATGTGGATCATGTGGCGTGGCTGCCATGGGACCACTTCCCTCTGGTCCAGGCACTCTAGCAACCAGGAGGCCCAAACCACGTCGTGCTGGTTGGACAAAATCAGGTTCTTGACCCGCATGTTCTCCACACCGGCGATCACGCAGTAGGTGTCCCGTCCTGGGTTTTGGACAACGATTCCTCCACACCTAAGATGGAAATGATATCAGTTATTTGTAAAAGGATACTTTCAGTAATAATATTAAAACTGCTATAATCTCAAATGACTGTGGGTATGTGAAAGAGCAGCTATTTTCAGCAAGCAAAAAATCTCTACAACTGGTGAACTCTGGTCTTATATTTGTCATGTCATGAAACATGACTCATTCACACATTTCCCTTTACCTGGCCACCCCCTTTTCAAGCTCAGCCTTGGGGTGATTCTCAGTGCCATTCAGGATGCAGAACTCCACATCTTCGAACATATCTGTCTCCTTGGTAACCCCAGAGAGGTCCTGAGGCTTAAAGTGGTCAATGATCCCCACCACCTTCTTGGGTTTAGGTGCCAGCTTGCGCTTCTTCTTTTGCGGTTCGTCATCTCCGATGCGAAGGTGCCGCGAGGCGAGTTTCCCCGACGCCTTGCTGCGGAACTCGTCCAGCTCTGCCAGAGTCATGCACTGGTGCCACTCCTTGTCGTCACGGATCTTCTCGATCCTGGGGAAGCGAAGGGTACAATTGGTTTTATACATGTCGCTTCCGACTATCTCAGCTGCCTTGACTTGGATGATGACAGAATTGCAGGGTTCAATGTAGACTTCTGGCTTCTCCGTTCCACACAGGATGCATGCCGGTGGGTCGTTTTTCCGGTAGACTTTCCAGTGTTTTGCTAGCTTTAAACCGAGGTCATACAGCTCCTTCATGGTATAGCCGGAGCCGATGCGGCAGAAACTGTGGAAAACTGAAGGCTTCTCGCCAAGCTTCGGAGCTTCAGCAACAGCACACAAGAAGTGGGACATCATACCACCCCGTCTGCCTTTCCCCCAGTAGCCGCCAACAATCAGCAGGTCAAGCTCATCCATCAAGCCATCAACATACTCTGGCTTTATTTTCAGCCATCCCTCTCCCCGCTTGTCAGGTTTGTAGATGGATAAGGGATCCTTCACCATGATTCCCTCTTCTCTGTTGTCTATGGCGTCATTGAGGGCATTCACCACCTCCTGCATGGTTCTAGCTTCGGTCTTTGGCACCAGGTGTATTCTTCCCTTGGCTGGAGTGAAAACTGTCTGAATGATCTCGTAGCGCTTCTTCAGTATTTCCTTGCTAAGCTTCTTGTCATTGACTAACAACACATCAAACACGCAGAAGCATGTCTGTAACTCAGAGTCATCCATCAGCCTCTTGATGTCGAACTTGCTCCCCTTCTGCATGAAGGTCTCTGTGGTTGGGTTGTACGCCATCATCTCACCGTCGAGGATACAGTTCACAACATGGCTTTTAAAAACGTTGTGGATGTAAGGAGTCAGCGAGCCCTCCAGCGGGGATCCTCCAAACTGCTGCGTGTATTCAAAAGCATTTCGGCTGAAGTATTTGTACACGTCTCCGTCTTTGTGCAGCTGAATACGCTCCCCATCCAGCTTGGTCTGGATGTAAAAGGGGCTGTTGCCCATCTGTTTCTCCACATTGCGGATGTTAGCCATAGCTGCCAACATGGGCTTGAAGGCAGAGAACAGTCCAATGGAGACCTCACTCAAAGACACAGATGGGTTGTGGAGCTGCTGGCACACCTTGTTCAAGTCTGTGTTGACATTGTAGAGCTCAGCAGCATCCGGGTGGAAGACCTGGAGAACAGTTTCTTTGCTGACCCCGAGCTTCATGTCCTTCAGAATCATCCTGATGAGCCATTTTTGCTCGAGAGGTGAGCTCTGGGTGATGAGGTGCAGAAGACTCTTTTTCACAAGGTCCTTCTGCTTGCTTGCATTGTTTACAGCCACTGAGTCCAGAAAGTCATTGACTTCTTTGATGCTGAGGTTTCCTTGGCTGGTGCATCGTTTCTTCAGCACAAAGTACGCCATGCCAGCAAAGTCTCCAGCTTCTCCTTGAGATGTAGTCGGAGCTCGGTAGTTCAGCAGTTTATTGGCCTCTGGGCCATTCTTTGGGAGGCCTAAGACATCGATGTAGAGTTTAGCTAACATGCTCTCTTTGATGCCATATGCCATCCGCTCTCGCTCAAAAGGAGGAACTATGAGACGCATAGCTGGGTAGAAAGAGTCTGTTGTTTTGGGATTGTGTTCGTGGAGGGCAGAATGAAACTTCCTCCACGAGTCAATGAAATCTCCAAGGATCTTGGATTTATCTTGACGAAGTTTAGACTTCTGGATCTTCTCTAAAGTGGTACAAAGGTGAAGGAAAGGAACCTGTGCTGCAACAGATGGCTGACTAGCTGCATCACATTTGGAAGTCCCCTCCATGGTAAAATCTGTAATACACATCAAAGATAAAAATCAGCCCGTTAGTGGTGAATAACTTGATTTTTGCAGTTTGGCTAAAGTTCATTTCTTTTCAATAAATTAATCAATCATATAGAACCGAAATAATGAGTCATTTAATCAGGCAGTCAATCAAAAACACTCTGATACAGGGAACTGATTCTGCAATTATAAAATCATTTCTAAAACAAATGGGCAGCCAAAGCAAGGATGCTAAAACGGGTGACATGAACACATTTTTTTGTGTGGGTTAGGAGCCCAGCTGCAGCATCTAGAACTAAAAGTTCAAGAAGGGTTGATCCTTCTTGATGCAAAACATTCAAAAGGAGGAGAATTCTCCACAGGATACCAGTCTGTAGAAAAATAATGGGCATAAGATTAAGGTGTTTACATGAGAAATATTGGTCTGCTGCAATTAATTCTGATCGAGGGAATTAATCCAGTGTATGTAGTGACAGTGATAGCAGAAGATGAATGAATGAAACCTACCACACAAGTAGGGGGAGCTGCAGAGGGCAATAACTTTAGATGGCTGTATAGAAAGGGAAGTGATGTCCAATGAAGAGCAGGTGACCTGAGCAGGTGCACAGGTGCTGCTGATTGCAAACAGTCCTGCACACACAGTTAGCAGACAGCACTCGGCTTACCCTCATCTATTGGGATGAATCTTTTTAAGAACGAAGCACAATCCGAAGTTGTGAGAGCTACATGCAGACTGGAGTCAGGTGTACATGCTCCGCGACCAAGGGTGTAAATGGGGCCACAAATGAAAACAGACTTTCCACAGTCCTTTAAAACGTTATAAAGGAGAGTACAATTATTCTTGGTGTGCTTGGTTTTTGTCCCTACAGGTAGAACTATTCTGGTGATGGAGGTCTGGAGTGAGGACAGTAAAGTCCAAGAAGTCTGCCCAAAATGATGGGGACTGTGGCAGCAGGGACACAGCGTGTGAAAGCGTTAATGAAGCGAGTGTCCCTGGATATGGAGCCTCCAATCATTACTGTGGAGATGCAGAGACCAGCTGCGACACCAGGGTGGAGGGCGATCGGGCCACCGGGGGCAGCCAGGCTGGAGGACTGCATCGACTGGGCATCAGCTATGGAGATAGAGCGGTCGATCAGCTGATCCTTCTTCTGCAGGTCCGATTTCAGGTCGTGGACATCCTCCCTTAAATGTGAGTACCGAAGTTTGCAGTCCACAGTCACACCCATCATGTCAGACAGATAAGCTCGATTCGGATTCTCTGCGAGCCATTTAATATTAAATATATAGATTAAACGTTTACATTAACTGTAATATCTTCTACGTTTAATTGTGCGTTTAAATGCATTTCCATTAACTGCTGTCAGAGAGAAAACTACCACAACGACTCCGCCTGATTTTCAAAATAAAAGTATCTGTTGACATATGACGTGTGTGTTGTCCGGGCATGTCTGTCCCGATAAGTTAAGGACGTTTGCCAACAAACAAGGCAGTATTTAGGATTAATTTTGATTTCAATCTCGTAATGGCGGCTTAATTTGATATTCGGCTCACACAGACAAAAAGAAAACGTGAATGAATGAAGCGTTTAACGATCACCGCGCTTTGATTCTGAAAATAGACCGAGAAAGTTCTCCAGCTCGATTTTAAGAGCAGTAACGATACACAACAGCAAAAAAATACTGCATTATTAAATAAATTTTACTGTTACCTTGCTCTTTGTATCCTCCAATCAAAAGATAGTGAGTGTCAGACGTCTATCGGTGAACTACATGTCGAGAACATCCGTGTACTCTCAATAGGGACCTTCAAGGAAATAGTTCCTCTGGAAACAGGAGCGGAACCTTTGTTTCAATTCGATGTCGTTTTCTTGTTGTTAGTATTTTTTTTTCTTTTAATTTTTGAGCTAAACTGGAGTCCCACTTTAAAGATCTCACAATTTGTGTATTTTATCTGAAAATGAGTTATTAGATCTGTCATTAATTAAAACATGATCTTCCCTGTAGATATATTACTGTTGCTCTTCTATTCACCAGCAGAGGGCGACAGTGAAAAGCTGTGAGGTTGTTTACCATCCTGGGCCTGGAGCCCAGTCAGTTTGTAGTAAATTTTCTTGAAGGCTTCTCTCTTCACTGTGTAGATGTTTTTGAAGGACATGTTTGGATCATTTTAAAGGTTTTTCAGGTATTTATAACAGTCAAATGCTGTGTGGTGAAACCACATATATTTTTATTTGAGGGAGGTAAATGTGCTGCTTTTGGTCCTTGGTCCTCTGTGCGGTGTTTGAATGGCCTCCATATCTTTGCACATTTCCTCCAAGTGCTCCAGTTTCCTGTCACATGCAGCACAGATGAGTGGGGCACCCTAGACTACCAAAGAAGTGAGCTTTGGGTGTAGTTTCTATGATGTTTTACTATGCACTACACAAGCTGCAGCTCTTGCCGTACCTTCAGTACTAACTAAACCAAAAGTCTGCAGAATTATTGGAAGAATGAGGAGACCACTTGGGACAACGGTCAATCAATGACGCTAATATTGGCATCTTGTCAGTTATTGTCTAATACTCTATAGCTGCCAGTAAAACCAGGTTTAATATGACAAAACAAGCCTGTTATATACATGTGCCATGAATTAGTAAGATTTTCAATTACTGACACACGTGACCTGAACATAGTAGCTGTTTTACTGTGTTGACATGTAAGGAATTCGGTCAGTTAAGGCTGCTCAAGCCTATTTGTTACCTGATCATGTTTGGAAAACAGTCTTATGACCTTTAACCTTGTGCTTTGTTTCCATTACAAACTTGTTTTGACACACACCATTAGGTGCTCGCTGGTGCAAGTCCAAGTACATGCTATTACTTGTATAGTAATGCGAAATCATTCCAGTGATGTCTTGTTCCCAATCAGAAGTATCTGAGGCTTGTACTCACGTAGATTGCAGAAAATGCTGGTAACATTCCTTGGAAAGGCAGGGTGGTTTCCTCAAAAACAAACAGTACCTGATGCTTGTTTTGCAAAAACGTGACAACGGACTGTAGGATATGTCAGCAGTCATATTTATTTCAGTAGTTCAGCACTTTTTGTGTAGTTTACTGATCTGTTTGGATGGGAACATCCGTGTCTTTGAGCAAGACTGAATCCCGTTCAAGCCAGAGATGCTGCTCAGTCAGTGACCCTGACCTTTGACCTGTGTGTGTGTGAGAGAGGAGGGAATTTCATACAGGGATCCAAAAAGTATCTCACTGGTAATTTAAATTAAAAAAAAAAACAAAGGCTTGCACAGAGGATATTTAAAAATCAAAAAGCCTTAAATTTGCAAAAAAAAAAAAGTAAAATCAAATGCACAACTGCATTCTGTTTTGGCTGTTTTTAAAAATATGTTTTGTTTATGTGGGAGTAAGGCCACCCTGAAAAAGGGTGCAGTGGTATAGATTGTATCCGATGAGTCTGTATTCAGCTCTTCTTTGGCTTCATCAGTCAAATTAGGTGATGTTTTCTGCTTCCTGCTGCCAACAGGGGGCACACTGTGTCTGTGCAGGAGGAGCTGGGCAGCATTGAGCCCTGAGTCACACGCCAGCCAGGGTTGTTTACTTCTCTGCTGCTGCTGCTGCAGTGGAGGATCCTGGAATATGTGTGGGGACGGAGGAGGTCCATTTGGAGCTACTGTGTGCTCCAGCAGATAACCTGCTGTGTTTTCACTTCACACACAATGCAGTTCAGTGGAGAGGAAAGCTGACTGACTGGCTGTTTACTCTGTATGTCTGCTCACAGTATGTGCATGCACCTGTGCTGATGTGGGAGTGAGTGATGCCGTGCAGGCTGCAGCATGACACCCCCTACCCCATCCCTCCAACACGCACACACACTCTGCAGTAAATGGCCTGTCATGCAGCAGGCAGGGGAGTTACATAAGCCCTGCTGGATGTGCCGCTGCACTGCAACGAGCAGCGGCCTACAAGACAGTAAACAACTGACGTCACTGCTTCCGTGGCATGCATCAGCTCGCACCGGGACTGAGATGGAAAGGGAGGGGGAGGAGGAGGAGGAGGAGGAGGAAGGGGGGTGTTTATAGTGTGCTGGTGTAGGACTGAGTGAGATTTTGGCATGGAGGCACAGAGGGAAAGAGAGAGAACTGGGCCGAGTAGAGCTAAAATCCCCTTCGACATGGCCGATGATTAAGCAGAGCGTCAGCCTCCTCATTCAGAGAGAGCTGCTGGTGATGTGTGGCTGCAGAGACAGTCGTAAACACTTCCCGTCCCCTGCTGGTTGCTGACACACTGAGAAATGTGTTTGCCAAAAAGCTTCCCATTGATTGTTTACACTGATTGTGTACACGTTTTTGTAAAAGGACACTGACGTGGAGAATCCAGGTAAATCCTTGTGATTTCATTATTGTAACAGAAAATGTGTGAGAAACCTGTTTGTTGGAGTTTGAAAGACACATGTAGGTAGAAGTCTCATACTCAGAACTTCAGATCAGGACGTTTTGGCCATTTTTCTTTTTAAACTCTATCCCTTGCGAATTCCCCAGCTTTATGGAAGTACAGTGCTAAATAGCTGGAATGCCCCTTTAAGCATTCAGATGACTGAGATATGGACTGTGGCTCAATATCATGTCCGGATTACATTATTAGAAGTATTATATTATGCTGCAACACCCGATTGTCCCCTCTGGGCATCAGTGAAGACTCACCTCATGTTGCGTGGAACACAGTAAAATAAGGTATGGCATGTATTTGTGGAATCCGAAATATAGTATAGTGCACCAGCTGCAGATGGTGGCCCAAAGGCTAGAGCTGACATACATTCCTGACAAATACAGTGTGTATGTGTTTTCAGTACAGTATGTACCTACATGCCTAATATGTGTTCCTAGCAGTTGTTTTATAAACAGAGTGGGGAAAAAAAAATCACATACTTGGCAAAGCCGCTTTTGATGCACCGTCGCCTCGAGGCACGATTGAACTCCTCACCACACATAATCTTATGCGATTGTCAGGAGAGATGAGGACAGGGAGATCCTGTTCCCCTAAATTGCAGAACACAAAATATTGTGCTGGGCCTTTTTTCAGCTGGCAGGGGCGCACCAGACAGTACCCAGTGACCTTCGACTAAAATTAGATCAGCTTCACACATCGCTGCCATTCCACACTGCGATCTGCCCCCCCCCCCCTTTTTTTTTTTTACCTGTTTAATAGCTGTCTGTCTCTCCCCTCCACTCCCTGTCATAACATGCTGTGTCATAACAGCTCTCTCCCTCTCTGCTGTTATGAAATGAATTTCCGATAAAATCCCTGACCATTCTCTATTTTCATCAGACCGACTGGACTGGACCAGCAGCTGACCTGTGCGGCGCACTCACTCGGTTACATCATGTGACATAATAGCAGCGGGGGGGTCGAGGGGTCGCCATAGCAGCCTTTTGGTGGGGGGGGGGGGGGGGGGGGGGGGGGGGGGGGGGGGGGGGGGGGGGGGGGGGGGGGGGGGGGGGGGGGGGG
>JBBMJY010000017.1:8445356-8470603 GCA_037833715.1 Toxotes lorentzi | reverse complement strand
GGGGGCATGGGGGGAAGGAAGGGGGGGGGGGGGGGGGGGGGGGTGTGGGGGGGTTTTTTTGGTCCCCCCCCCCCCCCCCCCCCCCCCCCCCCCCCCACCACACACACACCGGTGTTGCTGCCCCTCAGTCTTGGTTTGGCTTAAAGCATGAGATAAGAACCCCTGCAGCAATAAAGTGAAGCAGATGGAATCACAAAGAAGGTCAGGGTTAGATTATGACCATCCAATATAAAAAAGCAAAAGTGCGCTTTAAGTAGTGAACCAATGAGTTCACTGATTATGGGCGTTTACTAAAAACTGGATATAAGTTCCATAGCTACATGGACTTTGTCTGGAAATGTGTATTTATTCATGGGAGACTTGATCATAAGCAAGAAATCGCAGCAGAAACTCTGCACCTTGTGTCTGTTATTAGGCCCATATAAAGGTAAATACTCCTCATGTTCTGATATCACTACGCCTACGAGTTAAGTCTGCTGTGTAAAAACCCTGGGCTGTCACGTAGTGAAATGCTGTCTGTAGAGACTGTTATCTCCTGTGGTCTCATATTCAAAGTGTTTTCTTCAGCCTGAAACACGACACCTTACTGTTAACATGTCACATCAGAGGCTCAACGCATGCAGTATCAGCGTTCACGGAGAACTCGTCGTGTGTGCTATCACCACTGCTGCTTCAAGATATGGAGCTCTGCTCAAAAACAACTTGTTACATAACATTCAAATGAATGACCTCGCAGTGTTTTATTCATTGACTGATTGATTGTCTTTATCCCTTTAAGGGGGGAATCTGGCCTGATGGTCCTGGCACCAATCATGCCACTGTCTTTGTGTTGCTATGTCAACACAAAGGACTGGATTCAGATCATTTATGGTGATTGATTTCTTCACCAGAACACTTAACATGCACAGTGGGACTCTTTATAAATCACCTATAGGCTCTTGTTTTTTTGCTCACATGTTTTTTGTTTTCTTCAGGCCAGGGGCCCTCAGTGTGCGGTGCCAATCTGAGACACTCGGCGCTCTCCATAATCCAGTGAGCAATTGGAGCAGCTACAGTCTGGTCATTTGTAAACAAACATTGCTCACAGCCTGTCTCTGGTTGTACTGTCTGTGTGGCCTGGAGCAGCAGCGTCTGAGTGTCTGCACTCATCTGCTTTGTGGAAGTGCAAGACTGTGCACGTCCAGATCTATGATACTGTGTTAAAAGTCGTAAATGATGAGTATCTTTACCATCTGACTGATCATCGCCTGCACCGAGCTAAAAGGCTGAGTCAGAACTTCATCCACCTTAATGATGCAGTCAGATCCAAAATACATTTTCTGTATTTATATATATATATATATCTGTTGTTTTCCTGTAAAAAAAAAAAAAATTATTACTCATCTTTAACTTCCAATCAAATGTGATTTGGGTGAACGAGCCAATCCGGTGATGACTGCCCTGCCCATGAACGTGTTAGCTATACTTTTTATTTTGATGTTAAATACCAAGATGAATCAATTCCTTGTATCAGAGAGCAGGTTTGTTGTACCAAAGCTACAGTTGGCCGTTTCAATAACGATAAGCTGTCTGAAACCCTGCTCGCCTCCCAGCTCTGGCTCCGTCCTCAGTGGGACAAAAACAAGTGTCAAGTCCATGTTTTTCTGGAAAAAAGAGAACATTGGACGTTGACAGCAAAACAGTTCTTCTCATAACACACCATGCAGGCATGTCGTATTTAGTTTTGTAAGCACGAGGCATGAATTTAAAGGTCACGCTCTGTTTACAGCACACTTGCCATTAATACTAACATAATCTAGTGTTTATTTTGTTTGATGTACACCTTAGTCTGGCCCATCACAGCTACCCACAGGAGCCATTCTTTGGTTTTTTGAGCCGGTCGTCTTACTTTCAAGTATTTTGCACCTGCTGTTGATGTCAGGCGTGTTTGGATGTTCTCTTCTTGGCTTCGTTTGTGTGTTTGTGGACAGCACAGAGTCTATGCAGGTCGCCTGCAGTGGGACGGTTTGCTGGATTTGGTTGTAAGGTTTTGGGTACTGCATCTTTGCGTGCCACCACTCTCCATTAAGCCCCTCTGAATGTGTGTTTCCTGCCGACTCTGTCCTGTTCGGTAAGCTTGAGCCTCATGGCTGGCATGTTTGACGGATGATTTACTTGGCTGCCATGCACGCAAACATGCCCCCGGTGTGACCTCGGTTTGGCGGGGGTTGTTGTGCTGCTGACTAAGATTCCTATAAGCACTAACCCATTCCCGCTAATAGGATTGGGTCAGGCTTCAAACTCCTGCAGACAGCTGCTGGTGAAAAGTTCATATGGGTCATATGGGAAGCAGTTGCATCGTGGAATCATACTCCAAAGTGGTAGAAAGAATGAAACTCATGCTGATATGTTTAAGTGGAAATCTTATGAGCCACAGTCCGTTGATAGCCGACGTGGTAAGTGACAGACTTTCTTGGGGGTGTTTATGAGCAGTTTGACCAACACCAGTGCGAGGCTGAAGTGGAGCTGCATGGGGGCAGCACACGATTCAAAGCAGATGGGTTCCATGAATAGAAACCTTTGGAAAGAAATATTGACCCCGTCTGTGCGTC
The DNA here is from genome assembly GCA_037833715.1 of Toxotes lorentzi. Classification (NCBI taxonomy): domain Eukaryota; kingdom Metazoa; phylum Chordata; class Actinopteri; family Toxotidae; genus Toxotes; species Toxotes lorentzi. The sequence continues at coordinate 8,468,012 of JBBMJY010000017.1, read as the reverse complement.
AATAACACACAAACATATAACGGAATCACGTCAGTGGCTCGTTTTCAGCAAACATGAGGGGAAATTTCCATAGATGAGGCAGACTCTATAATGGTAACACACTCACACTGGTAAACAGTGCCTGAGGTGTGTGTGTTTCCATTTTGTGTGCATGTGTGTTCAGTATGTGAAACCTTAGTGGGCCTTTATCTTTGTTGTGTGACCGTAAAAGCCTGGTTATTGGTCATAAAAGTGCACGCGTCAGGACACAGTGAGCTCAGACGGGGTGTAAGACCTTAACACACGCGTGTGCACTGTGCCTGTGTGTGTGTCGTAAAGCTTAGCAGTGTGTACACAAGGCTATGTTTCTTTATTTGAGCACAGTTCGAATATGCCGTGTGTGACACCAAATGGGCCATATCATTAAGCTGTTTGTCTGCGTGTGAGTCAGTGTGGACATTTGTGTGTTTGTGTGTGTGTTGCGCTGTGGTCCAGGTAACAGAGGGACACGTACTTTCTGACAGATTAAGCCTTACATAACTCCACATTCCACTCAGCAGGTAAACAAGCACCAGGACTAAGGTCAAAAGCAGTGAGGCACCGGCTCGACTACGGAGCCAGACAGTGGAGGCTGAAGCAGATCTGAGCCTCAGTGACCCACATGCTTACAAACTCAAGCTGTCATTAAAATCTGCATGGTTTAGAAAGCTCAGCAATCAACAAGCACTGTAAACATCCATTTGCGTAGACAGTTAATTGCCACTGTAGTACAGTGACAGTCTCGGCTAGAGGTCGAGGAATGCTGGAAAATGTTTTGAAGTCAGAAATATACTGCAGACATGGCAGAGGTGCCCTCTATGGTCTCATTGTAGCTGAAATCTTATAAGGAAACACTGCAGGAGGAGAACTGCTGCACAGTTAGAGTAGAAGTAGGTGGAGAGAGACAGATGTTTCAGATAATGTATTCATTTCTGTGCTGCCAGGAACCCATGACTTGAAAAGCTGTTGCGTCCTGCAGCTGAAACGGTGGCTGGTAAAAGGTTAAATGCCAGGAGTTTGATTTAGACTCTGAGTAGATGGATTTAGATGTTTTTCCTCATTTGGCAATGCATGGAGTACAAAGACGTTCAGAGAAAGGTTCACAAAAATCTGGGTTTTAGGAGGAATTTGAGAGACGCACATGAAGCCTGCACTCTAACAGGAATGAGCATGAAATAATTCCTGTCTTCATTGATGCATACACAGCACCGCAGATACAACAGATAAACTTTATTGTACCCTGAGGGGAAACCGGGCTCAGACTCGGACCTGATGCTGTTGAAAGGAACATCAAAACAGGCTTTAACAGACACAAGCAGACAGGTTATATTACAAGACAACAAGCTGATTACATTAATGTTAAATGCACAGATGGTCCTCATGCTGACATCCACATTTAAGCATTACCCATAGTGTTAAGGCTTTAATGCATACTGACACAAATCACATTTTGTAGGTGTTTAACCTAAAGGCTAAGAGGAGGCTCAGGTGCTGGTTTCACAGATCTCCTTTACAGATGCAGGATTCCCCGTAATATATTTACAGAGATGAGATTAGAGGAATGTATGGGGATCTGGACTTTGCATGTCTGGTCGGATGTCTTTGTTGGATGTTGGATGTCTTTGCCATACGACTGTGTTCAAGTTTGACAGATCTGAGGAGCGCTGTCACGCTCCTATAGCAATCTAGCTACTGTGTTAATGTTTTGAGGTGGATTATATTCTGTGCTAAGCTAAAAGATACAAGGACATTTAGATTGAAGCTACATGCTGCTGAGATTTTGTGCTCATACTTATTAGGTCTGAATTTGGCCATTTCCATGCCCAAATAATCCAGATCAAAAGTAGTGGTAGTGATACTACTACAGCATGTAATATGATACAATAATGCAGGAGGAAATTAGATGGAAAAAAGGTTTATGCATGGTTCTATGAAAAACAATCTGAATGTTGCATTAAGACGATGTTAACAGTGTGTTTTTGTAGCTTTTAGGTCACCAGCGGTATCATCCCAAATCCAGTGAGCCAGATTGGTTGTGTGCTGAGGGCCGGCCTCAATGTTAAACTGCCATGCTCCGCATTATAGGCTTAAGCTAATGCCTCATTAGAATCAGTGTCTCTCTGACTCCGCTCTGAAACAGCATCCTCTCTCCATTACAGAGGACCTGTTAGCATCACCGCCAACCACGCAGGGCCGGAGACTGAGGCACGCCACCTCGTTGCTCAGAAATGCTGAATGCATCAATAGTACGAAATGTACACAATTAGCACAGCAGTAAGGTTTCAAAATGTTGTAAATGACAGTTATTTAAAGCTACATTAACACACAGCGGAAGGTGTAAAAATTTGCTTTAACAGTCTCTTTATAGCCCCGTGTGTCTTTAATTGTGTTTCCTGTGAGGCAGTAAAGGTCAGACACACACAGCTGGAAACACAGATAAGCCATCAGGGTTTGTGTGTATGGCTGTATTTGTACATCAAAGTCACTATAACTCCTAATCTCGGCTTGCGTGTTTCGGCGTTCGATTGTGGCGGAGAAAAAGCCGTGCTTAAAACTCGGATGTCATGCAGAGGCTGTGTCTCCTGACACGTGTGGATTAAGTGTCAGAGAGAAAACAGTGTGTGATGGATTTTTGCGTTTCTGTGCTGCTTTTCCATGAATTTTAAGAGCTTTGTATAGTTACAGGAAATAAATATGTCCGCTTTTCATGCTAAATAAGGGATTAAATGACATAAAGGCTAATGTGGTCCTCAACCTGTTTAGTCGTGGCTGTAGGGAGGTTTACGTTGGCTGGGCTATTGGACTGAAATATCTCATCAGCTGTAGTCATGGTCTCAGGAGGATGAATCCTACCTTCACGTTTCCTCTAGCCTTTAGTGAAAACAAATATTGGATGACCTGCTGTGGTATTTGGTACGCACATTCATGGTCCCTTATTCAGCAGCAGCATTAAGACAAAATTAGATTTGGTTCCGTAGACTGATTTCTGACTAAATATTTTTATCGACCTAAAGACTTTATCTTGGGCGTCAGCTGTACTTTGCATGTTTCTACTTCAACAAATAACTCTCAGGATTCCTTTTAAACAGCCAGGGGGTGTACAGTATATTATTTTAAACATGACATCCTCTCCGCATTTAAAGGTCGTGCAAATCCCATACATGCAAAGCAGTGTAAAGGTGTGGATTTGCATGTTAGCAGCAAGTGTTTCATTGGTCAGCACGACCAGTGTGTGTGTGTTACATGCTCAGCCTGAGGCCTGCAGTGACTCATGGATGTCTGCGTGCTTCAGTCATAGGATCCCAAGCTTTTTCTAGCCTGTTTTTCTCATCTAGAGATCTTACACACGAAAACATATAACACACTGAGATTGAGCTGATGCTCCTGAGTTATGTCGTAAACTTTAAAAGTGTGAAATGTGGAGATATTTATATAGTATTTGTATGAAACAAAAACATAGAAAACAGTTGTGGTTTGACAGGGAGGGACTTTGGACTGATGTGGACTAACCTCCTCATGGCTCCAGCTTCATACTTAACAGACAGATATAGGAGTGGTATCAGTCTTTTCATGCAGCTCAGGGCAAGAAAGCAAATTGCAGCATTTCCCAAAAAATGTCAAAATATGAAATAGAGACATGACAACTTGAGTGATCTGTGGATGAATACATTGTGTGTCGAACTTCTTAAATTTTTGGCTCTGCCCCATGAGGTTTAACCCAACTAATGAGATAAATTCCTCCTCCAGAGCTGCTTTGCCCTTAGCTCTGAGAAACTACAGTTCCAGCCTGAATAAGGTTTCCTGCATGATGTAATCATGCCCAGGTCATGTTTTGCAATAAGCAGAAGTAGGGGAGCATGGGAGAAAACCGTCCTGCAGGCTGGTCAGGTCACACAGACTGTGATCTGTTTAACTTGCTTTCTGGCCACTAGCTATCATACCAGCTCATCAGAGACACAAAAATATGAGCCAACTTATGTTTGGCAGTGTTTTCCCCACGAACTTCCTTCGCAAAACATGTTTACGGGCTGTGAGAGAGTGTCGGCTGATAAGACGGCGTGTGGACTGGCAGGCTCGAGTCTTCCACTCCACTGCCAGCGTGGTAAACAGCAGCAGTGGGCGGGACCAGGGCTCCACATGCTGTCCAAACACGTGGAGTCTGAGTGCCGTGGACCGAGAGACACAGAGCTGTAGAGACTTGAGCTCTTCATTGACTCACAAACTCACATGTAGGGACTCTCTCAGAGACAAAAAGGTGCAATGTGGTAGTTTTCTTTTGATTTAGCTGCCAGATCTTTCTTTTCAGCTGTTAAGAATCCAGACAACACAAAGATTTTGAGAACTTTTTGTGTACCAGTGATTATTAAATGTAATCCTCCACATTGGATTGGGTCAAACCGAGTGGGCACGAGTAGCAGTGTTTTAAAGATCCAAGAGCTGAAACCACAAACTTGCTCGGGCAAGAATTTCATGAACTAAAGTGACGCATACACGCAAAACTTACTTAGACAAGCATCCAGATTTTTGCCTTGTGGCAGTTTTCTGTCAGGGCAGGTATGTAGAGGTGATGGCTGAAGACATACATGCAGCAGGGCTGCCCGACCTGCTGACCTTCCTGTATCTTGGAGTGCTGCTCTCGCTCCAGAAGAGAGACCTAAAGAGACTGTAGGCTGTTGAGTGAAGGCAGTACAGAGTTACTGACCACATGACTAATAACTTCCTGAAATATCCCAACAGCTGGAGTTATGTAATATTCAGGTTTTGAATTTTTACCTTATCCGAGTCTTATAAGCAGATTTGCATGCTTTGTCTTTAACAGTATAATAGTAATGACATATAGAGTGCTAGCAAACGTACAGTAGCTTATAGCATATTTTAGCTTTCAGAAACATGGTGGCATTCTCCCAGCCCATGAATGACCATGTGGTCTTTTAACATTGGTTAAAGCTTCTTTATTTGCATGATGGAATCTATATATTCAAACTAGTATTTGATTTTAGTATTGGGTTTCTAAAATATATGTCAGTATGTTATATATTCATGTGGGATCAGCAGAGCTGTGTGCCTCTGTTGTCTCCTCTGTGAAGAGCCAGAGCTGGCTAGTGTAAGTGGGTCACAGCTCCGCCCTGCTTCTGTGTGGCGGAGTTCAGTGAGCCCGACTGAAACCCTCCTTAGGCTGATTCAGGGAGAAATAATGGGGCCAGCGACTCCCAATCCCCTCAAGAGCCACAGCACAGCACGCAGCAAGCTGGCAGGGAGGCCCAGTGGAGCACAGGGTGGACGAGGTTGCCAAAGGAGCAGCCATTCACTCCATAAAGCTCACATGCTTGTAATCTATACCGCATAGCACACATGCTGTTCTAATGTACACTACCAGTATCAGGGTGCATTGAGTCCATACTGTAAGGAGAATCTCCAAGTTCAGTTTCCCGTTTGGCCGCCCTCTGCAGATCGAGGCACTAACAAAGCACAAGTTTGACTAAATCAAACTTCCAAATTGTGTGATGATGGTGCAGATTTCGAGGCTCCAGTATCACAGCCATGAGGAATTCTTTCTTGCTCGTCTGCGTGTGTGTACTAGCATGTGATTGTGAATGTGATTCTAAATTTGGGAATAATTGAGGGCATCCAGGAATAGACATACACACACACACAGTCGCACACAACTGCTTCAAAGGAGCATCCTGTAAACTGTATTTTAGGAACCCGTAACTGTTATTGTTGGAGTCTGAGAAGTTCACTTCCCTGACTCAGTTTGTAAAGCAAGCTGTCCTCCTTTTTGTTTGACAAAGACAACCGGCAACAACAAAAGCATCACGCAGCAAAGATTTCTGTTTTCGTGTCCGTCTGTTTTTATTTTATTTATTTATTTATTTATTTTCAGACAGACAGTCGGTGCAGAGAGGGGTGAGGAACATTGTGTCCCTCCTGGTGGCTTGGAGGTGGGGTCTTATGTAAGGCCTGGTTTCTGCCTGGCAGCAGAGCAAAGCCCCCACTGACAGTGTCATACTGCTAATTAATACACACCAGCTAGAGGTGTGCCCTCAGTGGCTGCTTGTGTGTGTGCGTGTATTCATTTTGTGTCTGTACTGGAGAGTCGGAAGCCTAACTTAAACTTGAGAATATTAAAGTGACACAGCTGCATTATAATCACATTGGGATATTCAAGGGACACTCTGGGTGAGAGCCAAGGCACCCAATTAAATTGCTATGTGTAGAATGGGAGCAGTAGTATCCTGAACGCTTCACAAAAAACAAGAGAGAGAGTTACATGACAATTATAAGACATGTAACCTCGTCAACATCTTAAAATGATCATGTGTAATAAGATAACTGAAAGTCAAAAAAAAAAAAAAAGAAACTCAAAGTTCTTTTGTGACAGTTCCCGACAGGTGAAATGTGTTGTTTACTCCATGATTTGAACCTCCTGACCTCTGTGCACTCACTACAGTCTTTTCTGGAGACGCGTGGCTTGGCAGGAAGTCATTGGCTCAGTATGAGCTTCCTGCCTCAGCCTCCGTCTGCAATAAAAACACTTACAGAGAGAGAGAGAGAGAGAGAGAGAGAGAACGTGTCGGGCCGGAGAGTTCAGCTCCTCACTCTCCACAGGATGGAGGTAGGACATCCTCCTCTCTTGACACACAGTCAGGAGGCTGTTTGACTCTGTGCCAAATGCATGATATTCCAGCGGGTGAGGAAAAAGAGAGTTAAGTCAGATCAGACTGATATGTTATTAAATCAATTTCTGTCAGAGACCTCTGAAGAAAGAAATTAAAGTGACCCTAAAAAATATTTTAAAATCTTACAAATTAGAAATTGAACTCATAAACAATAAACTCTTCCTCAATTCCGAACACTCTGGGTTTTGCTGCCACAGCCTTACCTGGTCTGGTATGATCAAGTAATGGTGGTGGCTGTATAATAATGTTATACTACATATTAGTATTTCAGCTGTTCAGCCAAAGTTACATAGGGTTGCTAAAAGCATCTCTGAATGCATAAATATTATTTGTATTTAAAAAAATGTTATTTTTATTTTTCTAACACTGCTGGATAAAGTGAAATTTTTATTATTATTAATTTTTTTTCTAATTTCTAATTATTATAAACATTACATGTGGAAATAAAACGATGACAGCAAAGTTGTACCTCTTTAAATAAATTCATTTATTTCTGTAGGTTGCTATCCAGAATCAATACAGACGAAAGCAATACTTGACTACCAGAATTTAGAAATCATTATTATTATCATCTCTCGTGAGCATCACAATAAACAGTATATCGTTCTATGTACAGTGGAAGACGACGACACATTCAAACTGAGTCAGTCCGAGATCAGTCCGTGAAAGACGAATCTGTCCATGGAAATGGGGAAAGCGCTTTGAGACATGTCAAGAACAAAGTTCCCAGCGATGAAAACAAAACACTTGGCAGGAAGAGAAAAAGCAAAAGCAGCCTCTGTTCGTCACAGAAAGAAAAAACAAATCATTGATGCAATGTTACATTTGGTTCCACAGTTGTAAACTAGATTGTATTCATGTCACTATTGCATATGCCATTAGGTAAAGTGTGTCGACAAGGCAAAGAGATCTCTATAATAAAATAGACAGACTTTTTTTTTTTTCATATAGTCACAGAGACTGTGAGGGAGAAAAGCATACAATACACTGTACAGCCCTAAAGCAAAAACCCCATCCCCTCTTTAAAAATCGGTAGACAAAGTCTTTACACAGGGACAACATAGGTCAAATCTAGGTACTGTATTTTTCAATAAAGTTTTTTTTAGTTAAACTCTTTCTATGTACACAATATACACATTCAAGCCTCTGAAGATAAATAGATACCACAGCAGTGTGGCACAGCTCCAATATTATTCAACTCCGTCAGAACCGTTCCCCACATTATGTTTCAGCTCAGCGATACATTCAGACTTGGTTTAAAGTTCTACAATCTAATGTACACTAAAGGGGCGGCGAGCCAGTTGGAGTCAGCACAGTGGACGATGCAGAGACCACACAATCGGGATGTTGATCGAGGGCTTTCAGGTGGCAAATGCCCTGGCAGCCATTTTGGAGGTTGAAAGCTCCTTGGGATGATTACTTGTGTAACATTTAAAGGAAGAAATCTATTACACTATGTTTTAGCATTAGCATCATCCCATAACTGTTAAATTACAGTTACATAGTCTTATTTTAACTCGTGACGTTACATAATTCTCTTCAGACAGCTCTAATTTCTTTACACTGTCTGCCATATAGTTACATTTTCCAGACAGCTGATTCTCTAGTGAACCTCCATGATGGTGCCAGATGTGGCTGTTGGCCTCTCTTCTCCCACTACTCCGTTTCACTTCTCCCCTCAGCGCTCGTCCAGCACTGCAGACCCCCCCCCCCCCACCCCCCACCCCCTAACCCGTTGAGCAGAAACCGTCTGGGCTGCGCCCCAACCTTGATATTTTTCGCCGGCTCCACCCCCTCCATTGTCACCTCAACGAGACAGTTGTACCGTCAAATGATATCACAGCAGGGCAGCCTGCGTTGAGCTAAAAAAAAAAAAAAAAAGCAGGCTGTAGGTTTGAAGGTAGGAGTGTGTGAGGTTTTCAGGCTCAAGTGACTGAGGAACTGTGGGAGGTACAGTGCATTCAGATGCCTGGTGCTGTGGGGTCTGAGCTGAGTTACAAAGACATGCAGAACTCTTAAAGACGTTTAGAAATATATTTCTTTAAGTCCAGCGTTTTGATTGGACAAAAAAATAAACTAGGTCAGAATAAATAAGAAATTAGTAATTAAGAAAATACTTTAATATCAATACGATAAATCAGATCTCAAGCAGCCCCACTGTACTGTACATTTCTGAAATAAACGGTAAACTAGGCTTTTTACTTTCCACAAGAGAATAACAATATAGAGATGTAGGTCCAAACAGACGTACTGTAATAGAATATTTATCTGTCATTTCATAGAAAACATAAGGACAGTATAGACATTAAGGCATTGGGTAGGTCTTATCAGACATTCATCTTCCAAAAATAAATAAAATATCTAATCTAAATATAGTTATATACTCAGTGTACCTTGATATCCTCGCTCCCTGGGCCATTTCTATAGTAGGTTTCATTGTCCACTGACATACCAGTTGGTCACACGTTCTGAGAAACACACACTCGCACGCATACAGGTGGTCGTAAAGGAAATAAATAGAATCTGGGTACCATTAGAGTTTTGTTATTGTCTGACTATCTTTGCTTCTGTGCTTGAGCCGGAAATTTAGGTCACAGGAGAAATGGCCTCTGAAAGTGCAGGGAACATGAGACGCACCAATACACAACACACACACAAACACACACACACCTGTCTTGCTTTTAGCAAATTCACAACACGCATAGATGGTGACATGCTTGTTTCCTAAGCCTAAGTGTGTGTATGTGGTTCTCCGTGTGTGTTGCTGAGAGTCCAGACAGTCTTTTAGGGCCACAGGGCCCGACGGAAGGACACAGTTGTTTTCTTTTTCCTTTTTTTTCCTTTCTTTTTTTTTTTTTTTTTTTTTTTTAAATCGAGCAGCAGCAGGTTGGTGAAGACGCCAAAGTCAGACGACGAAGAGAAGTCGCTCAGTCTGAAAGAGATAAGAGAGAAAAAAAACATAGTTAGTGGACATATCTGAGAAGAAAGGAGTTTGACTTGTGCACAACATCTTATGTTCTGTCCCTGTCACATACTATTAACTACTGTTGGATGAACATTTGTAGCCATTTGCATCTGTCAAGCAAATTTTACTCACATTTTCTGATATGTAAAAAATTAAATACAAATGTGGTGCACATCCATCAGCTTGGAGCAAAGCTTTTATTTTTTGGAGGCAAAACAGTTTATATATTCAGTTTTTCTCTAACGAACACATCCAGTGCATGTCTGTTGTTGATTTTTAAAGATATTTTTAATCCCTGCCCTTGTGGCTGTATTTCTTTGCATGTTTCTGCCAACGACTGTTGATTTGCTAAGAAGCGTGAAATATGAATTTCGTCTTTGCTTAACCTGGACTAGTTGCCCCATCACCCCAGTCTCATCATGTTGTGGGGTTAGATGCTGTGTGTCACTTCCTGTCTACAACACATCAGCCGTTTTGCCTGGGAAGCTCTTGAAGGACAGCTGGGGGGGAGGCTGGGAGGGGGAGGCTGGTTGGCAGTGGTCATAATTACATAATCTGGGATGTGAAGTGATGGGGGTTGGGGGTCTCTTGTCGCGCTGCTGTGTTGCTATGGACACATGCTGAACAGAGGAGGACCAGTTAGCAGCAGTGGCAGTGAGTGTAGCTGATGCATCTCTGATATTATACAAACAGAGAGAGACAGTTGCTGCATTAATGTTACAACAAATATTGTTAATTGTGTAGGGTTTTATCTTATTGGCAGTGTGTGTGTCTGTGTGCGTGTAGAGGAGGGGGCAGGGACACTGGGTCAACCGGACGTTTCCAGGAAGAGCGTCCAGCAGTGAAAGGCCGCGGAGGGGGCTGCACAACTGAATGTGTGTGGGACGGGGGGTGTAAGAGGGACGAAAGGGGACAAACCCTTCGAGACGCTAGTGTGCTGGCTTTCAGGAGGACGATATCCTCACGAAACCACACAAGGATTACACGGTTACTGGGCTGGGACACTTCTATCACTGTCAGGCTGATGAAACTCTTTAAAAAGCCGTTGGATAACCTCAAAAATGTGCAGCAGTCAGGCTGAAAGCAAGGCTGCTTTTCTTAATTCCTGAAAAGCTGCCATTTGTGGAGCTGTCACCCAATGCATACATCAAGACGAACACTATTTGAAATCTCTCTACATTTCCTCTTCATTAGATCTTTTTATAGATCTTTTTAACGTGATAAAAGTGGTAACGAGTGAAGGATGAAGGGAAGTTGAGGACATTAGGGATGTTAAGTCACTAAATCCTAAGATAAGTCCCTGTATCTTATATAATTTCCTATTAAAAACATCCAGAACGCACTTGTACATATATACTGACTCAATTTCTGGGAACAAATACACAGAGCAACATCTGATAACTGAGATATTATTGTTTGGCTGATGTTATACATTATAACTCATATAACAATAAAAACTGCTGTCAGTGGAGTAGCCGCTGGCTCTTGCTGATCTACCCCTGGTCGTCTAATCTCGCCTGCAGAGGCTGTAATCTCTTCTGGAGCCGTGGCTGGCTAAATGTGGGGAACGCTGGCCACGCAGTTATCTAGCAGCTAGCGCTTCTGTCTGGAACATCCCGGCCTACTTTAGCCCCCCTCCTCCCTGTGCCATGACACACACACACACACACACACACACACGCTTGCCTGGAAACTCTGACACAGGAGCCTGTGGTGTTACGTGTGCATGTTTGTTCCTCTATATATCAAGTAACATGGCATTTCTGGATTTCCTGCTTCAGCTGTTTGCACTGCTTTGTTATGTTTGCAAGATCTTCAGCTCTGCTACAGATGTGAATGAACCGTTGAACAGCTTGTGTTAGTTGGAGCTTTTGTGCAGGGATGCAGCAACAATGCACTGAACAATCCCGGCTGATGGCTAAAATCAGGTGTCACCTTTATGAATAATTCCACAACCGCCAGAACAAAATGGAACATGCAGAAAATCAGAATAGAGCCACATGTGGGCTCCACAGAGTAACGATGATGGCCAGTATTTCTGCAGCTGATGAAGGGTTTTCAGTGCAGCTCTTAGCTACGTCACCGTTTATCCACTTAGTCTCTTCCTAGTGCACTCTGAATTTAAAAGTCTAAAAACTCACAGAAACAGGAGGGAAGTGAGGAGAGAGAGGAGCGATGATGTAAGATGAGCGTCTGAGTGGGGTGTGTGTGTGTGTGTTGTCCAATTCCCTCTTCCCTCTCTGAGTCAAAACACACCGCGTTATGACAGACTCATCTACTGGGCATGCTCAGAGCGGGCTAGGGATGCATGGCTGCGCAACCTGACTCCTTTGCCCGCTGCCCCTTCTGCATCACAGAACACCGCGTGTAACATATATGTAGCGTTCGCTGGCGCTGGGCACATTTGGCTCTACCCCACCACATCATCTCTGCAATGACATCACCTGCAACACTGAATGACGTTAAAAGGAAGCGGGATTTGAGTAGATGGGAACGAATGCCTCTAATCTGGCCGACGAATTACACACACACACTCAGTGCTGATGGTCATGCTCTCTGCAGCCTGTGGGCGCGGCAGATGGTGGGCTGTCATTAGTGGAAGTATAGTGAGTAGGTGTGTGTGTGTATGTGCATGAGAGGCACGCAGTAGTATGTATATATTTAGGTGCTAGTGTGAGCACGGGCAGGGAAATCAGTGTTATGAGAGTGTTTCCATTTATTGTGTGGATAGAGAAGAGTGGCAGGTGTTTAACCCCCTATTCTGCCCCCCCTGCGCCCCCCACCCTCCCCTCCAACTACACATACACACTCTCACACACTTGCCCTCTAGAGAGCGGCCATCTGTCACTAGCACTCAGGAGGGACTCGCAGTGTCACAGTAGGACTCCCTCAGTCTTGGAGCCCACTTACCCCCTTTTTTTTTTTTTTTTTTTAACCCTCCTTCTTCCCCCATCTTCTGCCCACTATGATGCCTGATGATGAAATTATAACCACTCTATTTAAAACCCCATCAAATAAATACACCAGCAAGCTGATATATGAGTCTAACTGTAGTAAGAATCATCTGACTGTTGTTAATCAAGCTGTTTGAATCGTCACAGAGGAAGCAGGAGCTGGTTGTTGCTGTCAGATAAAGGTATTAGTCAGACATGGAGGCGGAAACACAGACGGCTGACTTGGCTAATCTGGGTCTGGTACAGAACATCCACCTGGCTGAGCTGCGGCTAGCCAGGGCTGCTAGAGGAGACGGGCAGCTTGGGCTGAGGCAGAGGTAAACACCACCTCAGAGTCACATGGGCTGGCCCGCTGACAAAACAAGAGGTAAACAAACACCTGACCCTTATGCCAGGCATTAAGACGTTTAAGCTGACTCTAGGTGGAGCAAAGAAAAAAAGAACGTATCCAGCTGTCAACAGCTTATGATAGCAGGGTTTTGTTGACTGAAAGCAGGGCCAGTCACGTTTCACAACAAGGGGGCTGTCACATGGGCCTGAGGGGCAAATGCTAAATTCCGTGGGACAGTTAGGGCCGACTGGTTAGGCAGTACTTTGATCCTGACAAACAGCCACATCTTCCTTCAGAGCAGTGGCATTCAATCAGTTACCCTGACCCGAGAGTCAGCAGGTTTTCATTCCAGCCAAACTGCATTTCAGTCAAGGGGTGGAGGTGTTTGGCTGGAGAGAAAACCTGCAGACTTTTGGGTCAGGATGGCTCTTGGTCCAGGGACCCACCATTACATCCTGATAAACACATAATTAAAGCCCTCCGCGAGAGGGGCCTGGCGCCAAAAAACCCCCACAGCGCACTTTGACCTCCTTCACCCCACGTCGCCACACAGTATTCTGTAAACAAGCGCTGCGCTCCCAGAATGCACCTTGGTTGAAGTGGGCCTCATCAATGAGTTTGGTCCCTCTCCTGCTCTTTCTACTGAGCATACACGGCCGTGCTCCATCTCCCCCTCTCTGCTTGTCTTACTTCTGCTAAGTGAACAGTCTAATGAGGCAGAAGGGCAGCGGAGTGCACGTGCCATCCTGCCCCATTATGCACCCATCCTCTCCCACAAACAGTCAGGCAAGCAGCGCTGGAAAACAAAACAGGCCACTCTCTCATTTTCACTCTTTCTGCACATCTCTGCCAAGTGTTCACGGATGCAAGCTACGCCACTGGAAAAAAAAAAAAAAAAGATCCCTGAGAGAAAAAAAACCACCCCTGACTGCTCTGCATGCGTACGTGCTAGAGTCCACATGTATGTGCTTGACTCTTATGTCCCTCCCTCTCTCTATCTCTAGCCTCTCTCTTTTACATTCAACAGCCTTTATTAGCGCCATAAAAATATTTGCACTCGCATCAAAACATGAGCACAGAACATGTGCACACTAAAAGATAAAAACAAACAACCGTGCAAGCACATGTATAAGTCACTGTCATAGATGTTACACAGTTTTAATTTAAAGAGAGCATAAATTAAGGCTCCTCTGGGAAAATTATTGATTTTCCTTACTGTGGGTGCAACTCCACAAACAGGAATGTGACTGAACGTCACTGACTGTACAAATAATAAGAACTTTCAAATGGAAACATAATATAACTTCTCTGTCCACACACAGGAGCCTTGTGGTGAAATAAAAGCCACTTTCTATTGAAATGACCTGGAGCCGGGGACAAAAACAGGCCCCTCTCACAGCAACTTTTCAAACCCGCTCTGCCAGGAATGTGGACCGTGACATCCAGTTACCTGATGGCTGCATAGCAACTCACCCACTTTGTTGTTTTCCCTCACCGCCTACAAGGTCACACACACAAACACATAACCACTTGTGCAGGGCCTCACATGTCAGCATACAGTCGCCCCCTCACCCACCCCCTTCCAACACACACACACACACACACAGGGACACCCACCACTGTGCGTGCTCACAAACACATGTGAGCTCACTGTGTCCGATAAGCCGCGTGGGGACAGAGGGTCAAACTTGGCTTTAATGTCAACATGCAGACGTCCCTATGATGTTTGTTTACACCGTCTGGTGTCCCACACCGCAGCTTTATTTTGTTCATTGGGATATTCTGGGACAAGGTATTGATCACAGGATGTTGGGAATGAGGGGTCTAGAGAGGTCAAGTCGATGTGCAACACATCCTAATGCCTACCCAACCGAAAAACAACAGCCGAAAATGCCTGCAGCTCTGTGTGACATTACAACTGACAGGAAGCCTCGTCTATCAGCTTTGAGGTATTCCTGTGGCATTACCAACAGCATTACTGCTAATAACAAGCCATAGTAAAGCACTCTTACAGACGTAATAAGGAACTATTTAAATTACTATGAATTTACTGAAGGTTGATAAAAATCTTTTTTTAAAGTTTTATACAAAAAAACTTTCATTCATAAGCGTTGGTGGAATGCCGAAGTCCATTTGTGTATTTTTGGTAACTACAGCCCACAACAGCAGCAGCGAGGCAGCATCCTGCTCTGTCATGGTGCTTGTTTACTTCAGAGCTCTCAGCCCGGTCACGTTTCATAGCAGCCTCGTGCTGCGTTCACATGTTG
The DNA here is from genome assembly GCA_037833715.1 of Toxotes lorentzi. NCBI lineage: Eukaryota > Metazoa > Chordata > Actinopteri > Toxotidae > Toxotes > Toxotes lorentzi. The sequence continues at coordinate 8,452,797 of JBBMJY010000017.1, read as the reverse complement.
TGGGAAATAGTGGGATTACCAAAAATGAACGATCCAAAAAGCAGTGAAGGAAATATACAGAATGACTTCAACTCTCCTCTTCATTTTGACGCTCTAACACACAACAAACTCTTGTTTATGTTTCTTATTTTTTTGTTGTAGCCCCCAAATGTGCTATTTGTGTTACAGGATCTGCAAGTATTCATAAGTAGGAGCTTAGGAAAGGCACCTGAATGCAGCACCAGCACCACCTACTTATGCACTTTGAAATCCTTAGAGCCAGTTTGAATTTGAATCTAGAGGAAATGCAAGTATGCCTTCATCCTGTCAACTGTACAGCTCTTGTTTCATACAGTAAAACCAAACTGTTTCGGCCATTTGTTTCAATTCATAGGAGTTTACATTTCTTCAGTAGCAGGAGTCCTTACAGCTGAAAGTTAAAAGTTTAATTTGTTTAGTAGTAAAACATCTAGTGTCAGCCTCACTCACCTTTGGCAGTGGTTGCAGCCTCCTTGAATCCCAAACAGACATATGGTGTGCTGTGTAATCCATTGATACCCCCTTTGCAGCTGCTGGTGGGTTTGAAGCCAACCAGGTCTTCACATTTCTCCACGTTCCTGTTGTCCAGCAGGTTCAAAGCGATGTAGTTCAGTCCGTTCGGGTACCCGGCTGAGCTCTGCTGGTTCACTGGGCTGCCGTACTCCTCATCGGAGCCTTCGCTGCTCCGGGACGAGATGTTCTCCACCGAGCTGTGCCTCTTCACCATGTCGCCGCGGGCGAAGGAGGGGAAGACCGGAGTCACGGTGGCGGTGGAGGAGAAGGTCTCGGAGCTGTGGCGCCGACGTCCCTGCGGATTGGCCCGGATCACCTTGGCCGAGCAGTCGGGGTCCACTATGGAGGAAGAGCTGGCTCCAAGCAGGAAGACCCCAATGCCTTGTGGGACTCCCTGGTCCTCCAGAGAGAGCCTCCTCTCCCTGCTGCTCTGGCTATTGGAACCATATTAAAAATATGAGATATTTAATAATCATGTAGCTTTTGTACACTTTTCATAATGTACTGAACACATACATTTATTCATTGAGTAAAAAATTACATTTATTCATGCAGAGGAATTAAAATGCCTGTGAGCTGGTCTTCCAATGACTGAATCCCTCTTTTCAGATAAATCATATAACACTGATACACATACCTTGCTGTGCTCTGAGGAACAAGCTGTGGAGGAGAGCTGGTCATCCCAAATGTCATCTCAGTGTAGTCATTTTTCACCTCATTGCCGAGGCCCTGAGACCCTTTCTCACTTGCCAGATGGTACACTCCATCCTCCTCTGAGCAGGGGCACATGGATAACACTGGGAGTGTGTCCAGGCGCTCAGCAGGAGTGTCTGCCTCCTTGGGCGACTGTGAGCCCAGCTCCAAGTTAATGTAGTCTGTCAGGGAGGACCTGCCTGGGCCCCCACCGCTGGAACCCAGCGATGAAGACTGGCTCTCTGTGGATATGACAGAGGGAGGGGAGAATCTGGAGCCACTGAAGTCAATGTTAATGTACTCCCCAGGGCTCCGGGGCTCTCCGGGCAGGGGGTGTTCATTCATGCTGGGCAGGGTCCTCAGGGTGTCCAGGGATAGCCTGTTAGGCCTGCCCAGTCTCCCTCTGTAGGGCAGGCTCTCCGCCCGGCCGTGTCTGACAGGTGAGGGTACTGAGGGGCTCAGTGGTGAGGTCTGAGCCGTGCTGGGCTGCATCACTGAATAATAGTCGGACTCCCCCGCCCTCTGCCTCAAACTCTGAGGGCTCATCAACACATACTGACTGTTATCTTCATTCTTCGAGGCCTGGAGTTTAGCAGGTAGTGTGAGGGAGCCGGCCTGGTAAGCTGACCTCACTGATGCAGGTTCACCAGCTATCATGCCCAAGTAGTAGTCAGGGGGGGTCTGGAGTGGAGGTGGGTTTCCAGGTGACATGTTCATGTATTCACCATGCCTGTCTGGGCTCTCCATGGAGGATTTGGAGCCGCACCACATTCTCATGTAGCCGTTGTCCTCCAGAGAGCTGCTGCAGGGGGAGTTGGTTTTATAGCCACTGCTGGCAGCTGCCTGAGGATGCACCCTGGGGTTCACAATCTGCTTCGGTGCTGAGACACACATGGGGCTCATGGGCACATAGTTGTCTACTTTTCCAGACTGGGGTGCTACACCTGGCGTCATGGGCATGTAGCCATCATCACCAAGGTTACTACTGGAGCTCCTGGATGAACCGATTTCAATGTCTCCATAATCCTCGGGGTAGCAAACTTTGGGTGAGGCGGAGTGAGAGTTCTGTCCGTGGGCCATCCTCATGAGTGTGTACTCATCCAGGGAGGCTGAGGACAGCGGTGCCACCACCCTCTGTTGACGTGGTGTGGTGAGGGAGTGCGTCCGCTTCCTGTAAGCCTTGTCAAATGCCAGACCATCACCACCAGTGCCAGACCTGCTGCCATTCACCCCCTCCATTATCATGTAGCCACAAGGGTCGCTGATGTCATGGGATGGAGGCGTGCTGGATAGGGAGTCAGGGGTGTCACTGCGGGTGAGGGGGAGGAATCTGGGTTCACCTGGGCTGGAGCTGTAATCATCACACAGCATGAAGCCGGTGTCGCTGAGGGAGCCAGAGATGGAGGCGCTGCAGCTGAAAGGCCGCCTGGCTTTGTCAGGAGTGGAGATACTAGCCCCCCCTCTGGGAGACATGCTAATGGGGCTGGAGGCGGCTGGAGGGGAGTTGGACACCGGCATGGACCGGCTGTGATGCAGGTTGGAGGATGACTCTAGCATTCTGCAGGTGCGCCCACTGCTGAGGGTGTGAGACCTGCTGAGGTGATTCCCAGAGTTTGGACTGGTGGGACTCCCATTCACAGATATGGACATGGACACAGGCCGGGTGACGCTTCCATCTCCCTCACTGGCCGTTCTTATCCGACAGGATGTGAACTTTCTCCCTGGGGACGTGGCTGCCATGCTATCTGTCCTGGATCTCCTCACCAGGCCCGTCTGACTGGGGGGGAGGTTGTTGAGGTTGCGTCGGGTGGGCACAGAGATGGGATTCGTGCTGGCAGACTGGCTCTTGCTCCGCGGCCTGAACTCAGACAGCTCCTTCATGGCCTTCATGGCCTCCAGGATGGTCTCATGGATGTTCTGCGCCACCACCGAGTCCTCTGCCTGCATCCAGAACTCCCCGGGCCCGGTGACCGCCGACCGGCCCACCTCTATGAAGAAGAAGCTGTCTGAGTGGCCACATCTCCGGATGTTCATGAGCTGTAAACTGACAGCAGCTGTCTCAGAGTTCAGTTTGACAAAGCTGATGGTCCGACTGGACAAACACAGCCTGTACACTCCAGTGAGGTTCTTGATCTGACCCAAGCCTTTGGATTTCAAGTTGACCTGCCATACCTCTTTATAAGCAGCTGCTGCGGGAGTAATGAGTCCGTAACTGGCCTCCTCAAAGCCCACTAGAGAGGAGGTAGATGCGGGGCTGTCGTACACTTTCCCCTCGGCTATTAAATCAGTCAAAACCCTGTACCAGCTCTCCTGATCCTGCTCGTTGTCTGCAGCCACAGCGAAGTACTCGTCCTTGGTGTAGAGGGCGATGAGGTGCTTGTGTTTGGCATCAGCCCGTTTGTTTACGCACAGACAGGAGTCCAAAGTTATCACCCGCTTCGCGGCGGACTTGTTCCTCCATTTCTTCTCGCTTTCATAATACTCGAGCCGGGCAGGACAGCGCTCGGTCGGCTCTCGGAGCACGAAAAAGCGCCTGTGGCCGTGTTTCTGCTTCCTCAGGTAGCCGCACTTCTTCACCCCGTTCGTCCCGTTAGATAACAGGTGTCCTGCCGTCGCCGGAGGACTTGCCATTTCTCCCGACTTCTCTTTTCAAGTTCCAGGTAAGCAAAGTCCTTTTTTCTTTTTCTTTTTCAATAAGTCGCAGCAAAAACAAACTTTAAACGTAACCCGTTTTTTTTTTTTTTTTGTTTATCTAATCCATAGCAGACGCCGATATCTGTGTCCGCTGTCCGCCACGGTAGAAGAACAGTACAGTCGGACCAGACCAGACCAGGGACCGATCTGATCCTGGAGAAAAACAACATGTGACGCGGCTGCTCTAAAAACAGAATAAAACACAGAGTCATAGGGGGGCGGTGCGTCCTGCAGGGGCCGTGCCTGTCCATCATCCGGCTGTGGCGCTGCCTATTGGCCGCTTTAATAATTCACTGCGAGCAAACCCCGCCCCCTGCTTTTCTAACAGCTCTCTGATGATGATCAGGGGCCCATTGAATAACACGAATTCCTGTAAATCCTACTGTAAAACTAAAGCTCTATACACACACCCGTAGCTCCCATGGCTGGTGTTATAATCTGTTTTAATATAGCATAATGATACCTCCATTTTTTTTTTTTATAAATGTGATTGATAGCTAAACTGAGCCCATTTGAATTCATGAGGATTTGAAATGTGCAGCACAATGCTGGAGTGTAACCATTCATTTCTGAGGCAGCAACACTGTAAACAACCCTGACATCCCACTTGTTATATAAGGAGTGTTGTGGCCTATTTTTTAACCTGTGGGTATTCCTCTCCAACTGGAACCGTGCGTTTCATATTTCAATACCTCACCATTTATTCTCCTCTCTGACACCAAGGCGGTGTCTATATTTGGTAATAATTATAGTCATTATCATTATAAAAATGTAGCTTTTTCAGCAAATAAATAAATTTTTAAAAAAATCAACATTTGAAGACCTTGTTTTGTCTGTGATTTAAATATTCTTTTGTGCTTATGCTGCACTTTGCTGCATATTTCCAAATATGTTGATGCTGACTGAGAAACAGCCCTCTCACAGAGGGAGAATGACTAAAGCAAATGCGTCAGAGGACTCGGTGTGAGAACAAGCTGCAGAAATGCTGCCATCACCTGGCAGGTTCATTCTGCACACTCGTCCACACAAACTCTGATCAACACAACAAAATACTTGGATTTCCTCTGGCACAGGAGGCACCAAAGGCAATGATAAATAACAAGTATTTGGAGTGGCTGCGTTAGGCTGGGAAGGGCCTGTCAGATGAGAGGAGGAAGCTCGCAGACATCTGTTCATCAGATCATCTCGGTAATTATGTTAATAATTCTCCCTGTGATCTTCATGATCATTAGTCATGTCCGTGTGGGGCAGATCAGCCACCAAACCCCCTTGACACCCACACACACTTGGATTGGCTTTTATAATCTCCCCAACAAGCAGATTACACCTCTGCCATTGAGGTGTCAGTGTGAGTTAGATGACAGGAGGGTATTCTGCTTCTTAATGAGCAGATCTACCCCCTTAAACAAACACATAGATACTGCAGATTAAGGGTAATCCCTGCCTTTAATCACTATTGTTCTCATTATTGTTATTGTTGATGGGAGTGTGTGTGTGTGATCCGTTGCCTATTTTTCTGTTTTTGCACAAGTGTTAATTTATCGGGGTTAAGCTCAACAGTAGCATGTGTTTTCAGCTTTAGCCGCCACCTGTAATCTGAGATATGAACAAAAACATAAACACCTCCGCCAGGATTTAGTAACACGTAGCATTTGACCGCAGATATAAACAGCCTGGGGCAAAAACAAAAGGAACAAAGAGATTATTGTTGACATTTAACTGGCAAAGACGTACAATAACTTGGCAGCCATACTGAGGGAATATTGCTGAATACTGAATATTGTTGTTTTGCTGCTGTGTGTTGTGCAGGCAGTTCATGGGATGTGCTGTACTGATACGTTCCCACAGGGTTTATTTCAACACTAATCAGGGTGTTTTCTGTCCTTCTGCAAGCCTCAACTCAACTCAGGGATTTTTAATTGTGCTTTTTTTTTTTTTTTTTGGAGCTTCACAACAAACACCATTATGATTTTATGATTCTAAAGATATGATTTAGCTATAACTCACTAACTTTTAGTCCATGTAATACAAGTAAAGTAAAGCTTCAGCAAACTGGGAGCTCTTCTACCTTCGTGGGATATTTTTGGATTCTTTCCACTGCTGGTTAATTTTCAACTTCATGTTATACTACCCCAGTGTGAACAGACCTGAATGCAGACACTCGTACTCCTATACCCAGGAAATCTATCACTCTGTTGCCTCCAGTTTCAGTATCATTTCACTGGCTGAAGGGAAGACGTCCGACAGGAGCTTTCAGCTGCATCTCATGTTCTTCCTCAGCAGACAGCATTTGCTCATACAAGATTATTTTGTCAAAGTAATGTACCTGACGTACACGTCCAACTCAACTCTATGACTCATTATGCAGAAAGTTTGAAGTTAATAACTTTTGTGGTATTTCTGTTTCAGATCATTGAAAATTGTAAACCGGCACTGAAAATGGACAGCAACCCCGGTCTCAAGGGCTTATCACCTAAGAAGGTCCTAGACTTGATTTGGCCCCCTAGACTACTTCTACCTCTTCCCCAACATGAACAATGACATCATTACTGTTGTGGACCACTTTCTGCAGGTCCAAAATACACATTCATATGGCCTGATCAATTCTAATGTTTTTTTTTTTATATATCAAAATAACTAACTTTATTGCAAAATCAGTTTACTCAATATCTTGCCAAAAACTGGGGTCACACAAAGGTACAACTTATCTAGTTAAAAGAGTGATACACTGACTAATACTTGAAATGAGCAGCATATACAGGAGGCTGATAGCAATGAAAGTCTTGAATGTGACAGGTTACTTGTTGGGTTGATTGCAACTAAAACACCACTGACCTCTAGTGGCCGAGGAGAGAAATGGCAAGTCCTGTGAGGGAATGACTGGGCAAGTCTGAGTCTCAAGTTAAGCATTGATTTGAAAGCGTTTTCACTTATTAAAAAAAATCCCAGATTTGATACATTGTGGGCCAAACGTGGCATCATGAGATTTTCAACAGTAAACTGAGCAAATGTTCTTGTCCTGTCCCCTCCAGGCTCCAGGACTGTGTCTCCTGATGACAGCATGGGACCATTGGGACCTCAGGAACAGCGCTTCCACTTACCTGGTGAAATGGAGTTTTGTCACCTGTAGCGCATGGTGGACCAAAAGAAGGCTCCAGTCCACAGGATGGTCCCTGATGTAGTGATAGCCCCAAGCAGCACAGAGAGACACCAGTTCATACTGGCCCAGTTTGTCAGTGTTACAAGTAAGTTTTTGTTTTTACACCTAGTTAGCTATTAAAATCCTACACTACCTGACTGTGGTTTTGTGGTGCTGTATGTTCACAACATTCTACCTCTGATAGTAAATGATAGAAGACACGTGAAAACCATTTGAATTTTGAATATTTTATTATTATTATTATTATTTTGATGTCAAATTGGGGGGGGGGGCAATTTCGAGTTACCAATTTAGCTGCATGTTTTTGGAATGTGGGAGGAAACCGGAGCACCCGGAGAAAACCCACGTCAACACGGGGAGAAG